>CM053503.1:85829020-86210023 GCA_028627145.1 Eidolon dupreanum | reverse complement strand
CAAGAACTGTGAAATGTACCTGAAAACCAACTAGAAAGTCTCCCTGTTTTCTAAAATCCCACCTGAATAGAATACTTGCTAATCAATGTTTCTTTGTCTTTATCCTATAAAATACTCTTTCATTTAAACACCTTCCAACCTTTGCTGAAACAAAGTAAGAGTAAATGGTTTCCCTCACTATAAGTTTATGAATAAACAGCCTTTGTTAATGTTGTCTCAAACTTGATTTTGTCTCTAACAGCAAGAAAGGATAAAAGTAGAGAAAGAAAATCCAACATGTAGATGCTGGTTCTTTATTGTAGTCTAAATCGATTAGCAAATCTATAAATCAATAAACAAATTTAAATACCATAAATTCAGGTTTCAACCTATTGCACTGATTAATATATTAACTAAATATGGGTTCTGCTGTTTCTCAGTTTTCCAATAGACCTGGACATTTTGACTGGTGAGTAATGATATGAATGCCTTGTCTCTAGAAGATGATGGTGATGACGGCCACTGACAGAATCTCAAGGCTACGTCAAGTACTAAACTCATTTCCTGTACCAAGTACTAAATAGGGCATCAGTCTTTATGTAGCTGACATAGTAGGCCTTTTGTCAGTCTCAGAAGACTTTTAGGTGTCCAATGTTTCCAAGTTTTCTAAAGCTTTCTCAGTGTCTTTGTTTAGCAGAACATTCACCTTTCTTGCAAATCCCTTTCTGTAATGAATTCCTCCCAACCATTCATTTTTATAGACATTTTTAATGGAAACATACTGCAAAGGTGTTTCAGATAGCACCATATAAATCATAACAGTGGGTTGATGTTTGTTTTTCTCCACACTTAGTCTTTTCTCATATCTTGCCTGTTATTAAATGAAGCAAATGTTTACACATTTTGATGGAAATAACACAAAATAGACAAGATACCCTTGTGTATGCTAAGGGGCTGGCTAAATGAATCATTAAGATCCAATCTTATAGACAAATTCACTCTGCAGATAGGTACTGGGGGAAGATAAACTCAGAAAATACATATGTAGATTATGCAAATAATCTTCCACTGTCCAAATAATATTGGTGAAGTCATAAAAGGTTAAATACTAATTGTTTAATTTTATTTTTGAATAGCATATTTCGTTGGTTTTATGGAAAGCTTCTTTTTATTATAAAACTTTGGAGTTTCACAGTCTATGTTCATCAAAGGTGCACATACCGGTAAGGTTAAAAAAAAGTGTGTAAATTGGACTAGCTCTTTTTGAAACAATGAAGTTTGCTCTTAAAACTTTCCAACACATTTTTCTATGGTTCTTTTTATTCCCCCAATGTAGAAAGGTGATCAAGAAGTCTTCTTTTAGCAGACAAAATGGGAATTGTAATTTTAAAGACCAGATGGATGTAGATATTTTAATGATCCAAAGGAAGAGCATCACTGCAGACATAATAAAGAGAAAAAGAATGGGACACTATTAAACTCGGCAACTCAAAGAAACAAGAAGGGGTTAGGATGAGGAGGGAGTAAAGCAGAAAGAGGTGAAAGGGATAGGCAGGGATTAGGCAAGTGGGGTCAATGGCAAGATCAATGTCTGCATTTAATTCTAAATACAGTGGGATACCACCGGGGTTGTACATCACCAGGGTTGTACCAGTAGGGTTTCCAGTAGGAAATATACAGTGTCCTTAAAAGTGCTGAATTCAAAAGAATTTAATGAAGGGATTTTTAGAGGCATAAAAAGTATGAGCCCGGAAGCAAAGCAAAGCGTTGGGGGATCCCAGGAATTAGCAAATATTGGAAGTTCTTAACGCCATTCAGCCTGACAGGAAAAATGGTGTGATCAACATTACTAGAGTAAATTATGTTCAGGGATATGGAAGAAAGACTGCCAGCCAGAGGTATTTACTTAAAGAAACACAGCCCCTGTTAGAATAAAAAGCCATGGATAGCAAGAAAATAAACACCTCAACCTGTATTCCCTCCTCCATTTTGCTTTCTGGTGCCAGAGAGCAAGGGGACCACAATGATTCAATGTTTTCAGGTCTGATTCACAGGGTGCAGACCAAGGCAGAGAAGAATGGGGATCGAGAGTACGGACACAGATTAACCACACAGGTGTTTTTTACATAGCCAACAACAAAAGAAATGTTGGACTTAAAAGAATGCTTAACCTAAAATGAACAATGTCTTTCTGAAAAGTAAAATTACTTGTGGTTTTGTTTGGATTACAGTAAACTGAAGGAGAATCAAAACAACTAGATGAGGCCAGTGAGGCACCTTCTGCATCAGGGCATTTTTTAATCCTGATCAAGAAGGATTATTTTTGGATGAGAAGTCATCATATAAATGAACAAACAAAAACAGAAACAAACTCATAGATACAGAGAACAAATAGATACTTTCCAGATGGGAAGGGGTTTGGGAGGCTGGATAAAAAAGGTGAATGGATTAAGAAGTACAAATTGTCAATTGCATAAGCAGTCATAGAGATATAAAGTACAGAATAAGGAATATAGTCAATAATATTGTAATAACTATGTATAATATCATATGGGTACTAGACTTATCAGAGGGATCGCTTCATAAATTTTATAAATGTCTAATAACTATACTACATATCTTAAACTAATATAATATTGCAAGTTAACTTTAATTGAGGAAAAAAAGACAGATTAAGAGCCTCGATGCACCAAGTCTTCTCGTCGACTAATTTGCATAGCATATAGGCATTTCAACACCTGACTACATTAAATTATTTAGTCTCCTGTATAAAATGCAGGTTTCTTGAACCCTTTTATACATATTGAATTTTTTTTTTATTTCAGAGTCATATTTTGGAGCCACTAAGTTAGTGCATACTTGCAGGTTTTGTCGATATAAACAACCAGATTCCACTGTGGGCTCTGCTGATGCTGTAGTTTTTAGTTCACTTCTTTGAGTCTCATTTCCTTTTACTTTAAATGGACATAATAATATTTCTTGCACAGTTATTACAAATATTATAATTCTAAATAAAAAGCAGATGGCAATATTTAGTTCATATTAGGCCTCTGTAAATGTTACTTGTTATTATGCCTGTTAGTATTAAAAGGTAATAAAATCAACAGTAATGTAGACAGGACATGTAGTCTGCTGAATTGCATTTTGCAAAGTTTCTCATGATCTCTGGGGGAAATTTTTCAAAAAATGGAGTAGAAGTTATTCAATAAACACCTTACTAAGAGAAAATATGAGAATATACTAAATCATAGTGACAATCAAAATAGTGCTTTTCAACATATTTCTCTAGTATATGGCAATGTCAACCATGCCCTAAAGAACCTTTTTATTGACCTCTTAAATGAAATTAGAGAAAACACACTTGAGTTATTTTAAAATATTGTTAAATGAAGATATGAGAAGAACAAAGAGGAAAATGAAAGAGATCAATGAGTCAAATTAAGCAAACTACAACTTAACTGAGATATAATTAAACAAACTACGACTTAACTGAGATATATGTGAATTTTATTACTTGGGTGTAAACAATGAACTACATACATATAGATAAATTATTGGTAAGCAAGATAATCTAATTTGAAATTTAAAAAAAGTTACATTTTGTTTCTCTTTCAACATTTAAAAAGCTTAGAACCTGTCACACCCATACCTAAAACTAGAGAAAACTAAAAAGAATAAAAAATCTGAAGATCGATTTGCCCTCTTTGGATCCATCAGAAAACTAAAATTACTGGACAAATTGTCATTCTGAAATCTAAAGACTTGACAAATCCAGAGAGCCACAGATAAGACCTACTTACCTAAAACAAAAGATGCTCGAATCATAAACTAGTAGGAACACTTGAATGGTAATAATAAGAATTTCTGGAGCCTGAGTGTGATTAGTATAAGAGTGAAAACATGTTTAGGCTCCCTAACTTTTATAATTTTACTTTCAAGGTATCCCACTATATTCTCACAGTATGGAATTAGGGGAAGTATTCTCCTGAGTCTGGCAAGGGGAGAGAAAAAATAACCCTTGTGGAATACACCAGGAGCACTCTCCATAATAAAGACCTACTCTCCAAGGAAAATAATTTTATCAGATTTTTATTCCACCTGGGAAAGGGCATTTTTCTAATGCCAACCCCCTCCAAGCTTCCTGATTTACACAAGGGAGAAGTGGGTTAGCAAAAAAAAAAAAAAAAAGGAAAAGAAGGAAAAGAAATTGTAGAATGTTTTTTCCTCCAATACTCTTTAGTTCCATACTCATAGAGCTTCAGTATAATAACAGTGAATTATAAGTAAAAATAAAATTGCAGCCAAGAATTGACTAAATCTAACAAGGAGCTCTTAAAGAAGCTCAAAATCAATGTGTGTGTGTGGGCGTGTGTGTGTGTGTGTGTGTGTGTGTGTGTGTGTGTGTGTTGAGGGGTGGTGGTAGGGAGAAATAAGAACACTAAAAGAATTTAAAAACTCTGATACTCAAACTATAACAAAAAACAACACAGCTCAACATCTAGCAAGATTAACACAAAACTTCATTCTAAAGGGCTATTTATCTTAGTTCCTATTACATGTTATATCATGTTTGACTTTCAACAACAAAAAATTACAATATATGGTGAAAGACAAGAAACTAGTCTGAAGAAACAAAGTGAACATCAGAATCAGACTCAGATATGACATAGCTACTGGAATTATTAAAAGGAGAATTTAAAATAACTGATTTATATGTTAGAAACTCCAATGGAAAGAAAAGTAAACAACATACAAGAACATATGGGTAATATAAGCATAGAGATAAACGTTGTAAGAAAGATCTGAAAGAAAATGGTAGAAATCAAAAACAATGTACAAAAATATGTTCGAAGGAGTCATTTTTAGGTCAGATATGGGTCAGAAAAAAAAATGAATTAAAAGAAAATCAAATAAAAAGTTTCTACACTGAAAAGAGGAAAAGGGAATGGAATAAAAGAAACAAAGCATCTAACAACAGTGAGATAATTTCAAAGGTCCAACATATGCATAACTGGAATATCAAAAGGAGAAGAAAAAGTAGAACAAAATAATTATTCGAAGTTTGAGAACTTTTGAAATTAATGACAAAACTATAGTTTCAGGAAACTTAGAGAACACCAAGCAGGGTATATTAAAAAATATCTACACCAGGGCATATTATATTTGAACTTCAGAAAGTCAAGAACAAGGAGAAAATCTTGAAAAAGTCAGAAAAAAGAAAGCACCTTATCTGTAGAAGCCAGATTTTTGTTAGAAAACATTCAAGAAAGAAGTTAATAGATAAAATATTTAAAGTGCTAAAACACACACACACCCAAAGAAAAACATAGAATTTTATATTAAGTGAAAGCATTTTTCAAACATGAGGAAAAATCACAACTTTCTAAAATAAAAACTGAGGAAATGTGTCATCAGCAAAACTTTCTTGCAAGAAATGTCCAATAAAAAAAGAAAAATGTTATATGTCTGAAATTCAGATTTACATAAAGAAATTTTAAAATATCAGAAAAGTAATAAATAAAATAAAATTAAATCTTTATTTTTCTTATTAATCTATATAAAAGATAATTTTTAAAAATAAAATAGTAACAATTTATTAAGTAATTATATCATGTGGAAAATGAAATGAATGACAGTAATGACACAAAAGATGATAAAGAAAGAATGGGAATACTCTGTTATATAGTTCCTGCAGTACACAGCAAGTGAGATGAGGTTCTATGCAATGGATTTGGGTGTTTGTTAAAAAATACATTGCAAATTCAATGAGTCAAAGAAGGAATTGCAAGGTAAATTAGGCAATATATGGAAACAATTGAATATAAAACATAACATATCAAAACTTATGGGATACAGCAAAGGTGCCGCTCAGAAAAAAAATCATAATTATAAATCACTATGTTAAAAAAGAAGAAAATAATTCAAATTAATAACCTACCTTTACATTTTGAGAAACTAGAAAAAGAAGAGCAAACTAAACAAAAATAAAAAAAGATTAGAGTAAAAACAAACAAATAGAAAGACAACAGAGAAAATCAACCATACCAAAAGTTAATTATTTGAAAAACATTAACAAAATGGGCAAACATTTAGTTAGAATGACAAAGAAAAAAGAGGATACAACTAACCAAAATCAGAAATAAAAGAGGTTATTGTAATAATGACCATACAGAAATAATAGGTATTAAAGAATGACATGAACAAGTATACACCAACAAATTAGGTAAACTGGATGAAATGAACAAATAACACAAAATTGACTCAAAAATAAATATAAAATCTCAACAGAACTATAATTAGTAAAGAGATTGAATCAATCAATAAAAATCTCTTGATCAAGAAAATGTCAGGACTAGATGCTTTCACTAGTAAATTATACCAGATATTTAAAGATTAAATAAAAAATTACACTTCTAAAATTCTTCCAAAAAATATGAGGAGAGAATATGTCCAAACTACCTATGAGGTCCACATTATCTTAAAACTAAAGCCAGATAAAGACATTGCAGGAAATGACAATTATTGACTAATACATTATATAAACATAGATATAAAAATCATCAATAATACACTAGCAAATGGCATATTGAAAAGACTAAACATCCTGACCAGATGAGATTCATCCCAGAAATGTAAGGTCGACTGGACATCTAAAAAAGATCATTGTAGTATTTATACATAGAATGAAGGAAAAAAACATATGATTATCTCAATTAATAGAAAAAAGGTACTTGAATTCAACAGTCTTTCGTGATAATTTTTTTCAGAAAATATATGAAAAAATAGATAATTTCTCAAGATTATAAAAGGCATTTAGAAAAACTAAAACTAAAACCTTGTTAACACCAAATTCAATGGCAAAAAACGAGTTTTCTCCCTAAGATCAGAAATGAGAAAAGAGACTCACTTTCACCATAATAATTGAATATTGTTTTAGAACTACTAGCCAGATAAAATAGAAAAGAAAAAGAAAAAAAATCCAAATTGGAAAGAAAAGGTAAAACTACCTCCATGCATAGACAACGTGATCCTTTATATAGAAAACCTCAGACAACTCACAAAAAATTCTAGTTCTAATCAACAAATTTGCAAAGTTGCAAGATATAAGATTAAGCTACAAAAATCAGTTATATTTCTATACAGCTGTAATAAACTATCAGAAAAAGAAATTAAGAAAACAATTTTTAATACTATTCAAAAGGATAAAGTACCAGAAAACCAATTTAAGGAAGGATATATATGACATTTACACTGAAAATTAGAAAACATTGTTGAAAGATATTAAATAACACTTAAATAAATGAGAATGAATCTCATGCTTATGGATAAGGTGATATAATATTGATAAGATGTCGATGTCTTCCAAAAAAAAATGTACCAATTTAATGTTAACTTTATCAAAGTTCCAATGACATTTTGCAGAAATGAAGAAGCCGAACCTCAAATTATGTAAAATTGTAAGGAGTCTTAAATAGACGAGACGAACTTAAAAAGGAAGAATAAAGTTAGAGGACTTATACTTCTTGATTTCAAAGTTTATTTAAAAATTACAGTAATCAAAATAGTGTAATACCAGTACAAGGACAGAGAAATGGAACAATGGTATCAAATTGATATTCCAGAAATAAACCCTACCTACACACATGGCAACATAAATTTTATCAAGATTCAGTGGAGATATAATATCCTCTTAATAGGTGGTGCTGGGTTTCCATACACAAATTTAGAAGTTAGACCCTTATCTTACACCATAGATAAAAATTAACCAAAAAAGTATCAAAACCTAAATATGAAATAAAACATAAAACTCTTAGAAGAAAGTTTGTTTGTAAATTTTCATACGGTTGGATTTGGCAATAGATTCTTACATATGACACCAAAGCATGAGCAGCAAAAAAAAAAAAAATAGATTAATTTGATTTTATCAAAATTAAAAAGAAAAACATTTTGTGCATTTAAGGACATTAGTAAGAAAGTGAAAAGACAGCTTGTATAATGGGAGGAAAATATTTTCAAATTTTATATGATAAGGGAATAATACTTGGAGTATATAAAGAACTTTTAAAACTCAAAAGCAAAACCAAACAACCCAGTTTTAAAAATAGGCAAAATTCATGGATAGTTTTCCAAGGAAAATATGTAAATGCCAATAAGCACATGGAAAGATATTCAACCTCACTAATCACTAGAGAAATGCAAATGAAAACCACAAGGATCTATCACTTCACATTTAATTAAATGGCTATAATTTTTAAAATGTAAAATAAGTATATTAGTTGGTGAGAGTTGCCATAACAAAATACCCTAAACTAGGTGGCTTAAATAACAAGACCAAGTTGTCAATAAGGAAGATGTTATTCTGAAGTCTCTTCCCTTGGCTTACATAGGTGGCCATCATCTCATTATGTGCTTACATGACTTCTTTGTGCATACATGTACAGAGAACTCATTTGTGTCTCTTCTTATAAGGACACTATTTTTTTTTTTTTTTTGCATCAGAGCCCTACACTTATGACTTGGTTTAACATTATTTACTTCCTTAAAGACTTCATCTCCTAATATGCAACTGTGAATTATTAATTCAACATGTAAATCTGGGGAAGGGGGCAAACATTGAGTCCCTAACATTCTGTCCCTGGTTCTCCCCAAATTCATGGCCTTTTCACATACAAAATGCATTAATTACATTCAATGCTCTCAAAAGTCTTTAACTCTTTCCAGCATCACTCTAAAGTCTAAAGTTTCTTCTAAATATCATCTAAATCATATATAAGTGAGACTCAAAGTATAATTTATCCTGAGTCAAAGTTCCTTTTCAGCTGTGAACCTGTGAAACCAGGCAACCTTGTTCATCCCAAATAGAATGGTAGAGCAGGCACAGAACAGAAATTCCCATTCTGAAAAGGAGAAATCAAAAAAAGAAAAGGGTGGTGGGTGCCAAACCAGTCTGACCTAGCCAGACAAACCCCTTTGGACCTAAGGCTTGAGAATAACTCTCTCTGGCTTTATGATTCACCTTCTGCAACCACTGGGGTGGTTATCCTGCTTTCTTCACCTATTGGGTGAAGCAGCTATGCTTTTTGGACCCACAGGATGTGAACCCCTTTAGACCTTTAGACCCTAAGACTTGATAATAACTCTCTCTGGCTTAAAAATCCACCTTCCATAATCAAAGGCACACCTGCCTTTGAAGCTTTACTGAAAAGGTCTTACTACTGTGGCTCTGCTTTGTGGAGTCACCCCCAAGGCTTTGGGTGGTGGCAGCTTTCCCTTAAAAACCTCAGCAGTGGCTCCATTCTTTAAAACTGAGCTGGTAGTGGCAACTCTGTGATCTCTGAATTGTCTTTGGGCTCATTCGTCCTTTTTCTTGCAGTGTAAGGCATATTAGAAGCCGGTTAGCTCTACGGTTCTGTCCAATGGAAGCCCTACAGTCCTAGAGTCCTCTTCTGTTTCATTCTGTCTCTATTCCTTTCAATTCAAATGGCAGTATTTCTTTCCATATAATCTCATAATATTTTTATTGAGTTATAGTCTAGCCACACCCTTGGTGCTCTCTTCAGATTAAGCTTTCACAGTTATTTATTTATTTATTTATTTATTTATTTATTTATTTATTTATTTATTTATTTATTATTCTGTGTGGATAGAATGTGAGTGTTCCTAATTTTTAAGTTCTATTTTCTTTTTGCTTAACAACTGCCTCTTCGGTTTCTCTCTCTTCTCTCACAATTACAAGCAGTTAGGAGAAACCCAAGTTGCTTCTTAACACTATTCTTAAAAAGCTCCCCAGCTAAATATTTAGTTTCATTTATTGCAAAATCTACCTTCCATGCTAACATACAACACAGACAAATAATTTGCCTCTTTAAAACAAGGATTGCTTTCTCCCCAGTTTCCAATAAGCTGTTTCTCATTTCCTGTGGAGATTTTACCAGAATGACCCTCAACATTTATATTTTTACTAACAGTCCCTTTATGATAATTTAGGCTTTTTCCAGCATGCACTTCAAATCTGTTCTAGTCTCTAGCCATTACCTAGTTCCAAAATCACTTCTATATTTTTAGATGTTTGTTATAGCACCACGCCACTTCTAGTGCAAAAACTAAATTACTTTGTTAGGGCTGACATACTAAAATACCACAGATGATTGGTTAAGCAACAGACATTTATTTCTTCGTGGTTCTAGTGGCTGGAAAGCACAAGATCAAGATACTAGCAAGGTAGATTTTATTCTGAGGCCCTTTCCTCTGGCTTATAGATGGTCTTCATCTCACTGTGAGCTCACATAACCTCTTTGTATTTGTGAGTGAGTCAAGAGGAAGAGAGTGAGAGAGAGAGAGAGAGAGAGAGAGAGAGAGAGAGAGACTATACAAACACTTTCTGGCGTCTCTTTTTATAAGAACACTAATCCTATCACTTTATTTCCTTACCCTTACAACTTCATTTAACCTTAATTAATTACTTCCTTAAAGTCCATACCTTCAAATATAGTCACGCTATAGAGCTTCAGCATATGAATTTTGTGGGGACATATTTAGTCCATAACAAGTATAGATAAGAATGTGGAGAAATTAGAACCCTTGCACATTGCTGTGTAGCTGCTATAGAAAAGAGTTTCTCAGTTCTCTGAAAAGCTAAACAAAATATTACCATATGACCCTGTGATTAAACTCCTAGGTAAATATCCAAAGGAATCAAAAGCAGGGACTTGAACTGATATTTGTATTCCAATGTTCATTGCTGTATAATTCACAATAGCCAAAAGACAGAAACATGACTGTTCATCAACAGATAAATGGAAAAACAAATGTGGAATACACATAAAATAGAATATTATTTAGCCATAAAAAAGGAATGAAATTATGATACATGCTACAACATGTATAAACCTTGAAGTATTATGCTAACTCAGGACAAAAGGACAAACATGATTCCACTTACACAGAATATACAGAATAGGTGAATTCATAGAGATAGAAGAGA
Source organism: Eidolon dupreanum (assembly GCA_028627145.1). Classification (NCBI taxonomy): domain Eukaryota; kingdom Metazoa; phylum Chordata; class Mammalia; order Chiroptera; family Pteropodidae; genus Eidolon; species Eidolon dupreanum. The sequence continues at coordinate 86,199,060 of CM053503.1, read as the reverse complement.
TAGAGATTTCCAGGTATTTAGGGTATAAAAATGAAGAGTTATTACTTAGCAGTAATAGAGTTTCTGTTTAAGTAATAAAAAAAGTAATTTACAAATCAATAGTGGTGATGGTTGTAAAAACTGAGAATATAATTAATGCCACTGACTTGTGCATTTTAAAGAGTTAAAATAAAATTGTTATATTATAAATATTCTACTAAAGCTTACCAAAGTAATGTAATGTACCCCCCAAAATCATTGAAATGTACAATTAAAATGGATGAATTATATGGAATGTGAATTACATTTCAGTAAACAATAAACCTATGGAAAAAAAAAGATTTAAAATATAAGCTACAAACTGGAAGAAACTATTTATAAAAGATATATCAGATAAAGTTTTTGTGTACAAAATACATACAAAGAGCACTTAAAATTCAACAATAAGAAAATAAATATTTTAATTTAAAAATAGGCAAAAAATCTAAATAGGCATTTCAACAAAGATACATGGATGGCAAATAAGAATATGAAAATATATTCAAACATTTGTCATTAAGGAATTGAATATTATAACAACAGTGGTATATTATTATACAAGTATTAGAAAGTCCAAAATCCAAAATTCTGACAGTACCAATTGCTAGCAAAGATTTGGAGAATAAAGAACTCTCATACCTTTCTGATAGGAATGCAAAATAACATAGCTACCTGCATTGGAAGAAAATTTGACAGTTCTTACATAGCATATGATTTAGCAATCATACTCTGTCACTGCTGGGGTGATGTGAAATCTACGTGTCACCATGTAGGGGAGAAAGAGGTGGATAGTGGACAGTGGAGTTTTGTGTTGTTGTCCCTTGGTTCTTCCCCACCAATGCAGCAAAGAATTACAGGCCAGTGAAATTTAGAATAAGCAAGATTTATTGAAAGTATATTTTAGAAGGAGATGGACCATGCTAGAGAAGGCTGCAGCCCTGTGGAATTTAGGAGATGAAGAGATAAGATAGTATGCCCCAAAGGGAAGAGTGGGTTTCCAGCTAGAAATGCTGTAACAATGTAGAAATGAGAAGGTCTGTTGATATTGGGGTCATAATGGGAGGTCCTAAGTGATCCATATATGAGATGACTTTGACTGACAGTTGGCTGCCATATAACTTTACCTAAGGTGCTTACCCAGAATCCAGTCTGTTTAATTAGATTCATGAACTTGCAGGCATAGTTATGATATTATAATGATGGTATAATGAGGCTGAAGTTATAGGCAATACTTTCTGCACATGCGTTTGTAGCTGATTTAGCCAGCAGCTTTTATGGCTTTTGTGCTCTAGGATTTGGGATATTTTATAACCCTAAAAGGGAGATATTTCTGGGAGGTCTTTAAGGAAGGTCATCTAAGGAAGCTTCTGTGGTTACAGAGTCTGGGCCTTGGCTCCTGTCGCTCATGCCTGATGAACTATCTAACATTTCTAGGTACTTACCCAGTTAAATAAATAACTTATTCCACACAATAACCTGCAGATAAAATTTTTAGGGTAGATTTAGTAATAATCACCAATTTTGGAAACAACCAACCTGTCTTTAAATAGGTGGAGAAACAATCTGCAGTACATGCATAAGATTGAATATTTTTTAGCAATTACAAAATAGAGCTATCAAGCCATGAGAAAACACAGAACCTTAAATGTGTATGGCTAAGTGAAAGGAGATAGTCTGAAAAGGCTATGTAAAATATGATTCAAATTATATGACATTCTGGAAAAGACAAAACTGTTATTATAATAATAATAAAAAAGATCAGTAGTTTCCAGGGGTTTAGGGACAGGGAATGTTGAGTTATTAAAGCACTGAGAATTACTTTAGGGTAGTAAGTATTCCATAGAATACTGTAATGGTGGCCATTTGACACAATGCATTTGTCAAGTGCTTAGTACTTTATAGGGCAAAGAGAGAGCCTTAATGTGTCCAAATTTTTAAAATTCCAGGATGGAATGTGTATGTGGCAAAACAACCTAACCATATTACAAATGTATGAAGCAACCTCACTGAAATGAAAAATGAAGATAATGTAAGTAATGTAAAGAAGTAGAGTCTGTAAGACAAAAGGTAAAAAACAAAACAAAAAAAATGCATCAAAATGCAAAACAGAATTGTACATAAGCATGCAATTTAAATGACAAAATTATTTCCTGTGAAAAAAATATTTGTCTAATAAAATATAAAACAAAAATGTACAAAAGTCAAGAAGTGATTAAATTAGTTAAAGTATACTAAGGCTTTCTATTTGGAATGTGATAAATGTCCTAATATACATTAAGTTTTAATTAATCAAGCATTCTTGTAATATTTAGTGAATCCACTATAAATAATAAAGTCATTTAAAAATATTCAAATACCAAACTAATAAATGATAAAATGGAATAATTAAAAATATTAACCAAAAAGGAGGCAATGAAAAAATAAGAAAATATAGAAAAATATTAAAACAAAAATAATTTTTAAAAAGTATTAGAAAACTTTAAAAAATATTAGAAATATTATAAATGAAGAATATTAGACATATTAGAAATAAATATTAGAAAAATAATTTCTTAAAAATTATAAGAAACATTTGTAAAAATATTAGAAAAAAATAATTTATATAAAAATAATAGAAAAATATAAAAGAGAACATAAAGCAAAGAGAAAATAAATAGCAAGACAGTAGATAAAAAACCAAATATATAGGTAATTATACTAAACGTAAATAATCTGAATGCTGTAATGTAAAAAACTCATATCAGATTGAAGGAAATAAATAAGAAAGCAAATAATCAGTTACAATTAATTGCTATTAGAGACATACTGTAAATATAAGGATTTATAAATATGAAAAGTAAAGGCATAGAAAAAGATATCTCATGTAAGCAATATGAAAATAGTTGACAATAATGTTAGAAACAGTGAGCTTTAAGAGAAGAATATTTCACATGATAAAGAAGAATATTTTATAATAATAAGAGATCATGCAACAGTAAATTTAAAAAATTGAACATTGCTTTCTTTTAATAATTTAGTCTTTAAATGAATAATGCAAAAGAAAAAACGACAGAAATACAAAAGACAGAAACTAATTCATAACCAGAGGAGATTTCAATATACATTGCTCAGTAATAGGTAGCAAGCAGTCAAAAATTAGTAAAACATACAGAATTTTAACAATCTGATTAGTACTGAACAATGCATTTTTTTTTATAGTGTGTGTGAAACATTCAAAAAAAGTAACTGCTAGGTAAATCATATATTTCAAAGGCATTAATTTATACAGAGAATATACTCTCACCACAATTGAATTTAACTGGAAATGAGTTGCAAAAACATAACTAGAGCCTGCACCGCATGTTTAGAAATTAATCAATAGATCTCTAAAAATCTCATTGATCAACAAATAAACACTAATGGAAATTAGAACATATTTTGATGTAAGAAATAGTAAAAGTATAAATTTCAAAATATGTGAGCAGCCTCTAAAGGGGTTCTTAAAAAGAAATTTATAGCCTTAATTTTATAAACTAAAAAATAAGAAGACTGAAAACCACTCGACTAAATATTCCCAGAAATTAGTAAAAGAACAGTAACTTAAACTGAAGGAAAGTAGAATGGTGAAAAAGATAAGGTTTAAAGCAGAAACTGATATAGAACACATATATACAATACAATGTATCAACAAATGAAAAAGTTGTTTTCTGAAAGAAGGAATACAATTGGTAAACCCTTACAAAGCTAAACAATTAAGAACAAAACAAATAACTAATAGGGGGGGAAAGGGAGATATCATTATAAATCCTACAGACACTAACAAGATGTTTAGTAGATATTGTGAGAACTTTATACTCATTAAAGACAAAAAAAAAAGAAAGAAAGAAAGAAACTCCAGGTGCAGATAGCTTCTAAATATTTAGCTCTTCCAATCTTTCAAAAAATATTTTTAAAATTTATCTTACATAAAATATTTTAGGGAAGGCAGAGGTAGGTAGAAGTAAAGGGATTGAATATTTGGTGGAGGAAGGAAATTTAACTTTGGGTGATGAATACATAATGCGATATACATATGATGTATTATTGTATGGTACATATGAAACCTATTTGATTTTATTAACCAATATTACCCCAATAATTTTAATAAAAAGTATTTCAGAGACTAGAAGAGAAGTAAAATATTCTAATTTAATTTTGTTAGGAAAGCAAAATGAAGATCTCAGAACCTAACAAAGAAATTACAGGAAAATAAAATTAGAAATCATGAACAACCCTAGATAAGAAAGTAGTAACCCTAATTCCATGACATTTAAAATAACACACAATGGCCATAGCTATAATAGAAATAAAATTTGGCTTTCCATTTGAAAATGGATCATTAGCTTAACTAAATAATAGAAAAAAATCATGTATCATCTTAAATTATGTAGATAAAATAATTTTTAAAAAAACAACACCAATTTATCTTAGATATAAAGGTTTTACCAAAATTGTACTAAAAAAGTAATTATTGTATTTGACAATAAATTTCTACAAGGAACACATGTACAGTGAACATCATGATACGCTATTAATGATAAACTAGTTCAGAAATAAAATTACACAGTTTAAGTATAAACACTTTTATTAAACAGTGTACTGAAAGTCCTAAATGTTAAAATAAAAAAATAAAAATAAACATATAAAATTTTGAAAGGAAAAAGTCAGACATATAAATCTGAGATGTAAAAAAATCTAGATAACTGACCATATAAAATATTGGAGTCAACTGGGATGTCTTTTAGTCAAGATACCACATGTGAAAATGAAGTTCTTTCATCTCATGAAAGTGTCAAAGAATACATTGCTCTGGAGGTAGAATTTTGTATGCTCAAAGACAAGGTTATTAAGAAATATTGAAGGTGATAATGCTTTATTTCTTTCAGACAACAAATACATGGTAAGACTATAGATGTAGACTATCAACCTATGGAGAATATTTGTATAGCTAGATATAAAATAGTCAAGAATTATAAAAAAACATGATGGAAATTACCAATTTGTTAGAAAGTGTGTCTTCCTTGCATTTTCAACTTTTGCATCTTGGTGCGTCTTTTTTTTTTTCTTGTCTTGGTTTGTATCTCAGTCGCAATTTTAGCATGGTATCAAAGAGAAGGTAAAAAGCCCCATATTTACTCTCTTCAAATCAATTTAAATTACTGAGTAATGGAAAAATATTAGAAATAAGTGAAAGTTTTATAGTATCCTAACTATTTATTCGAATACATAAAAGAAATATTTTCATTAACTTTTCCCAAAAGATTATCACATTTTCTAAATTCATATTAAGTTTTACTTGCTATTAAGTCTCTGATGCTGTATTGTTACCCACACTTTTATCTGCTTCACTTATTCATTTCTGGCATGAACTAATTAAATTTGGAATAATTAATGAGAATATTTATTCTTTTTACTGTAAATAATGCATAATCAACAATTATTAATTCACCTTTTTTGGATCCAGAATTAATGTAATTTGAACTTTTTTTTTCCTGTTAATTTTCATTGAACTCTTTCTTATTCTAACAACAAGTAATGTTTATTTATGGAGACATGAATTAATTAAAAAAAATCTATCTCATTAAGAGATGAGTTTCATTTAAAAGTTTACTTTTTCTGTTTTTTACTAATCCAAATTTGTTTATAAGGGCATTTTAATCAGCAGTGTGCTACTAATAATTATAATAGCTTAATTCAGAAAGAAAAAAATGATTAATGCTTTTTGATCATGAGAAATGGGAACGTCTAAATTTGAATATATAAACATTTTATGGCGGAAATGCATAAAATAGTGATAAGTAAAAGATTTTCAATAATGAAAATAAGATTAAATTTTCTGAAAAAATAAGGAAGGGAAATATAAGTTTAAAGGGAAAATGAAACACTGTGAAATGTTTGACTTTTGAAAAAGTTTTTTCATTTTTAAATGAATGGTTCTAAGTGTCTAATGTTATAGTATTAATGCCCCACTGTTTACATTTAAAAGTCATATAATAACTTTATTTTAAAATGTAAGCACTTCACAACATCAGCAGATATACTACTTGTAACTACAGTATTTAAACAGAGGAAATGTTTTAAATTGGCTTAAAATCTGCTAAGATATTTATATATTTTTTTAACATTTTCTTTGGAGGGGATTAGTGCAAAAACATTAAAGATCATTGGATAGGTAACTTACCAGGTCCCTTGAAAACTGAATCTTTGACTTTCCACAAAATTTCTTTATAGATTTTCCACAAAATCCAGCTCAATTTTAATATCACAACTATGAAACCTAAAGGAAAAAAAGAGGGATCAACCAGTGCAAGCCCAAATAGCCCAAGCAACAGAGAGATTTGGCCTAAAACTTCTGGGCAATTCCCCCAAAATAAAGACATTTAAACTTGAGTCAGAGAACTCTAGACAGTAGATTCTATACACTATCTCTATCATACCGTGGCTGATCACAGATGGGAGTGTGATAGGGAGCTAAACCTGAGTTTGGAGTTAGTTTATTCATTTGGGATCCACTGAAGCCTTACAACTGCAAAGTTCCTGGATAACTTCTCAGTTTCAACCAATTCCTCCAGGTTCCTGGACTCACCTTTCCTTCCCATGGAGATAAAGACCCTCACCGTGTGTTGTTTACATCGAATAATATTATTGCCCTGTCAACCCTTTGTTTCTCCAGCTTTAAGAGGAAACATTGACAGGGAGGCAGTTGCTCTTCATCACCCATCCTAGTTCTCCATAAAACTGGCCTTAACCCAAACAGTTGATCATAATTCTTTTGTTGGCTCACAGTCTGTAGGGCATATAGCATAGCCATGCATGGATATGCCATGGGTATGACATAACTTGTTTATACTTAGGGACTCCCTTGTCAGAAGTGGACTGTTTTTCTTTTAGAAAGTTTCGAGATTAGTTGATTCTCATTTCATAGGATCCTGAAGTCAAAGAGAACACCCGTCAAGGCATTTTCTCCTAGAATGTGTAAATGGCTAGAGGATGTTCTGTTCCATTGGCAGTCTTGTCGATATAGACTTTTTTTCTGGTTTGCAACACCATGATTCTCTCAGTACCTCTCTGAACCCAATGATTGGTAAAAATTCCTCTTATATTCCAAATCCAACTCATGCAGAAATTTCATTATGGAAAGCTAATCCTGATATAGTTATCCTAGTACTCCCTAGTCCTTACTATATACAACTATTACTGTAATTATAATACTTCAAAATTCTGAGTTCTTGTCCATACCCTTTATCTTTAGTCTTCATTTATAAAAAGATAGGAAAAGAAAGTACTCACTCTCAAAGCTGCTCATTAATTCTTTCTCCCCAAAGTGCTTAGATTTCCTGAGCAGGTCTTAAAGGGTATATGTAATCAAAATATTTGAAGAACACAGAGTTAGTTCATCTCCTATGCCCAAAATTTTACCTAAATGGTCTATGACCATGCCATCATGAACATGCCCAATCTCATCTGATCTCGGAAGCTAAGCAGGGTCGGGCCTGGTTAGTTCTTGGATGGGAGAACATCTAGATATATCAGGTGCTGTAGGCATTAAAAAAATAACCTAAATGGATATATAATTCAAAGCTTCAAGGTAATTGAAAGCAAAAGCTAGAGACCAATACACAGACGTTCAGGCAAGTCTCTAGGTTTGTATGTTGGGTGCTAGCTACTCCTAGGTCATTTCATTTAAACTTCAAAAAAATAAAACTATTAAATAGGTATTATAAAGACTATTGACAAATTACTCCATAGGAGCACAAAGATACTGCTGCTGAAAAATCAGACACTTTGTATGGCTGTCTAGACTATGTATATATGTGATAAGTTATCTGGTGACTTGTTCATGGACTGCCTGCTTGTCTTTCTGGATATTTTGGGACATAATGTTGGGACCAAAGAAGAAAATAAATCATAAATGAGAACTGGAAAATACTTTAAAAGTGTTTCTAGATAATATCCTTGTTTTATAAAAAGTCAAGAACCACTAATTCACCAAATAAATATTTCACTTATTCACCAAATTCCCCTGCAATAACTCACTTCTCTGGAAAATAATAACGTGTAAAGCATTCTGCCTTTGTGAGTTTTTTCCCAGCTTAAATGTCCCGTAAACCATCCATGTTTGCCCACTGTGTCTCTCAACTACTACCTGGCCCATTGACCTCAGGCACTGACCAGAAATAATTAATTCTCATTATCTTGGAGGATACTCAAGTGTGCATGTGAAATGGTTTCACAATGCTTTATTTGCTGTAAAACTCTAAAGGGATTTGGTTTTCTTCCTCCAAATCCAAATAATATATTCCTTTTATCATGTAACATTCTCAAGTGTGAAGCTCACAAAGAAGTTATTATGTATTGGGCATATAAAGTTAATATAAACAGAATGGAAAATGAATTTGAAAAGGCAAAGAGGCAAGAGGAAAAGACTGTTTCATCAGAAGGGTGTAATTGATTTTATCCAAAATTGAGTCCCTAAAGTAAGATCTATTCAATTAATATTCAATGAGATTCAGTAAATAAAATGGAGGAACAATAAATAAAATTACAATTTTAAAAGTGTATGTGCAGAAACCAGTTTATATTTCTGTCTGTATATACAGTAGCTCTGTTTCACATACTTACTTTGTCACAAAGAAAATAAACTAAATGTAACCATAAGGAAGGAAAATATAGCAAGTTTTCTGCACTGGACAGAAGATGAAAAGAACAATGAAAGTAAATTATTTCTTAACCCAGAGAAGAATTAACCAACAAAAATAATTGTTGTTAAGGTACTGGGAGAAGTGCTGATTGAATAAAAAATATAGTACTTAATTTTTTGTTTGTTTGTTTAGACCAGGAGACTAACACCATGTTTTCTTCCTCTTTCTGCTTTTGCTCTTAAAAGTTGTGAAGCCACATAAATAGGAAGAGGCTTTTCAAAAATACTGACACCTTGAGCAAAAGCAGTTTTGCTGCTGAAAAGTAACAGTAAAATTAAGAGCAGGAGTAAATTCATCCTCAAGGTAACACTACCAAATTTCCTCTAGTAGTGAGGCACTTCCAGAGCTCTCTATACAATGTCAAAGGTCTTTTTACAAATAATGCTTACACTATATTGCTTATAAAGCACCTAATATTAATGGTACTATTTGTGGAAATATACTATGAAGCATTCAGTTATAGGAATAATTTTATGAACAGAAAAGATTCTTTTTAAAAATTAATATTTATGCCAACCAAATACGTGTCCGACACTGTAGAAAACTTGGGGGGGGGGTAGGTATAATAGTAAAATGACAAAAAATTTCTGTAGTATTGGAGGCCAAAATTCACTACCATAAAGAAATTACCAAAAAAAATTGAAAATATAATTTAAATGTTTGCCATTAACAGTATTTTCTTTGTATTAAATCTTTTTTTCTCCACCAATTCTAGTTTTAATTGTAGAGAAATATCAGGGAACAATATTTTGAGAAATAAGTTATTGGAGTAAAAATTTAAAAGATACATTGAGAAAATTCCTTCTATTTATTGTTTTATTTTTTAATTTTTTCTATGAATTAGAAAACAACCACCATCATTATCTTTGAGTAAAGGAAACCTTAATCCAGCTTGGAGAAGTATAGTTTGAGAACCGAGTTAGGAAAATTTGAGTCAGCTAGGCTTGATAACTGAGCAAGAATGGCAGTGATTAGAAATGGTTCAGTATTGGAAAGCAAAGTCTGAACTACCTGCAGGTGGGAACAAGTAAAGTATTCCTGCAGGTAACTGGGGACCATCCTCGAAATTCAAGTGAGCAGCAGAACTAAAACATGGCAGGAACACAGATCAGAAAGCTCAGTGTGCTGTGTGTAGAAATATTGGAATGGGGCTACAGTATGACATTCCACAGACAAGAAGAAAACGACAACAAAAGGGAAGGTCAAGGCAAAACCAACTGGAAGAAGAGTTTCTTTGTGACATTTTGAGAACTGAGTTGTCTGGGATGACAGTCACTTCCACATTTACTTATTGAACACTTGTAATGTGACCGGTCCAAGTAGATTGTCTTAAGTGTAAAATACATATTGGATTTCTAAGATAGAGTAAAAAATACATAAAAAAATTTAAAATATATCATTACACATAGTTTTACATGTTAAAGGATAACATTTTAGATATGTTGGATATGTACTCTTACTTTTTTCTTTTAATGTGGCTTCTAGAAAATTTAAAATTATATATGCTGCTCATATTCGTACTAGACAGAACATGTTTAGACAGTAGACTAGATTTTCTTTAACATCTATTCCTATCAGTAAACACAATTTAAATACATCTTCAGATTTTATTTTTAAATGACAAAGCTGCCAACCTCTACAAAAAAAAAGTTTTATGAAATATTTGAAGAAATAGAAAATTTTTAAAAGGATGAATGAAAATAGAGCTATGAATTTTAATGTTTCTTCCAGATTTCAGTGGATTATACAGTGTACTCTTTTAAATGCCAAATTATTTACATATATATACATACATACATATATACATACATACATATATATATATATATATATATATATTTGTTGTTGAGATTTAGAAAAAGATTTATTAAAGGTATATTTTAGAAGGAGAGGGGCCATGCTAAGGAAGGTTGCAGCCCTGTAGAATTTTGGAAGTGAAAAGATAAAAGAATTAATATACAGAGTATGCCCTAAAGGAGAAACTAAAAAATATATTTTTAGTATGGATTTTGAGCCAATAAGGTAGTCTTGTGGGGACAACCCAGTCAGGTTTAACAAATCAGAGAGAGAGAATCCAAGGGAAGTACTTACTTGTAAGCACATTTTAAATCATACTTACAATTTTGTGTTGAGCTGAAATATAATGTTATAGAAAATCTAGTTAATATTTATGCATAAATACTAAGTTAACATAATATTAAATTAATATAAAAAATATGAGTTTTGATTTTATAGTGCAAGTCTATGAAAAATCAGAGTCGTAGAATGGGCAAAATCATAAATCTGAAACTAATGTTCACTTGCTGGCTGATTTCTTTAACAGTGAAGAAGAAAAATGAGAAAAGCCAAAAATATATAGAGAGAGGGTACGGTGCATGAGCTCTGATTTATTAAATAGAAGTAAATGCCCAATTACCTAAATTAAATAGTAATATATTCTAAGCACATAGATTATTTAACTCATACAAATCAGGATTATAGGCACTTAAAGCTGGCAGGAAAGTGAATAATCATCAATTCCATTCTTTTACGTTAAAGGTGAGACCGTAGAAGTCAGGATTCCAATGATAACCAGAGAGCATGTAGCAGAGAGTAGGCAGGGGTATGACCAAGACCTGGTGTCTGTCATTTAGGCCTTAGTCCTTTCCCAGACAACATCATCCAGAATTCACAACTATAGCACCCTTTTCGAAGGCAGGGTTTTTTTTGTTGTTGAGCCTTCTTTTAATTTTTCCATGTTCTCCTTTCTTATGAGCAGTAGTTTTATATCTCATAAAAATACATTATTTCCAAATTTTTACTAACTCAGAATCAAATGTATCATGTCTGAATAACTTTAATATCCAAATTGTGTAGGTTCTGAGTTAATAGGATATTACTGAATATCACAGCAAGGAAAACAACTCCCAGTTCAGCAAGCCCATTCTCTACACACTTCATGCCTTTATTTTGTTGTGATTAAATGAAACATTATGAATTCCCCAAATAACCACAATATGTTTTTATGATAAAGTGTGCCATTATGTTCAAATATTTATCTTACTCATTGTAACAGTAATGATGTGGCCAATTCTTAACATTCTATCATACTTTCCCTGTTGATATTCTGAACAGAGCAGAGCAGATGTTCATGTATTACAAATCATATTTTTAAGTGCACATGTGCAAGTATTAACTTTCTTGTGTTTTAAAAAGCAACATAGCATTTTTTAAAATATGAGAATTGTAAGTTATAGAGAAGGAAATTATGTGGCGATTATGGCTTTTGCCACTTAACAGACAAAATTTTATGAACTTATCTTTGCTATGAAAAAAGACTAAAATTAAGAAATTATTAAAATATTTTTAAGTTTTTGTATCTAATCTATCAGTTGTAATTACTTCTATGCACATATTATAATGAGTAAAGAATGTCAGTATTACCTTGTTCATAAACAGTTTTTATGATCAAATTTAATGAGGAGATCATGCTATTGCAACCTTAAGGTTACATTTTAATTTAGCAGATAACCATAGACAAATTTGAAAAACACTTTTAGGATTATTTAAGTATCCAAACATATCTCTTAATATCTTGAGAATAATTATCTTTTGAACCATCTATATTTTTTTAACGTTTTAAATGTTTTATGTGTCCACATGTAACATTTCAACACATTGAAAATTTCTGCGAATTTGCTATTTAAACTGTGATGCAATTTGCTCAACATTGTATTATATGGTTTTCACAACATTTAAAAATTAGTACTTTCTGACAAAGTTACTGATGTGATGGACAGGAGAGATATTGATGATGTGAAGTTGAGTAGGGCCATTTTTATAATTAACATAGTTCTTTAATATGTTTTTGCTATAAAAATGTATTTATCTTTATAATCTCTCAAATGCTGGGATTGTGATACAGTGGTTCTACTCAAGAAGTGCTCCCCATATTGGAATGAGTCCTGGAACGGCTTGTTATCAATCAGTGAGTAGATAAACGCAGGAGTTGAGAGTGTACATTTTGGAAGACTTTGAAGACTTTGGCACTGCCACACCATCCAATCCCTGCCTTGTGGGACACAGTGAAACTCATTCAAATGCTATCAGACTTTTGAGATAGGTTGCATATGTGCTTCTCATGAATAGTACTGGGATTTGCATTAGACTGGGAACAAATATTCAGAAAAAAGAAGTCTACTTTACTTGTACCTTATCAAGATAGATTCTTCCTAAGAGTCCTCCTGAAAAGGAGCAGAATATATCTTCTAGAACTGTGCTGTCCAATGTGGTACTACTCACCAAGTATGAGTCTAGAGCGTCTAAAGTATAGATAGTCCAAGTTGAACAGTTTCATTAAGTGCAATTAAATGCCACATTCTGAACACTTCATATAAAAAAAGAAAGAAAGAAAAATATCTTTTTAGTAATTGTATATTGAATTCATGTTGAAATGATAATTATTTTGATATTTTGGGTTAAATAAAATCTGTTTTCATTGGTTTAATCTGTTTCAGTTTACTTTTTAGAGAATTTTAAATTGAATACAGTGGCTTGCATTTTGTTTCCATTGGATGGTGATGCTTAAGAAGATCTCAAGTGGACATGTGTGTAACAACATCTACACTTTGCGGTGAACATTAGATTAAAAATTACTTCAATTCATGATGTATTTGACTCTCTGAGCCTTCTTTCACAGCAAAAAGTTACCAGAATGCAGTGAAGCAGTTTAATTGCATGATGTTTTGTTTGAGTTAGTTAATATAGATGTTGAGTGTATGTGTGGATTATATTTAAGTTGGTAAAAGATTTTAGCTATTGTTCACAGCTACTTATAATAATTTGCTTATCAAATGCTTGCACAAAACATAAAAAGTAAAAATATATAGAACAGATTTTCCAGTCATCAGAAAATATTTAATGATTGAAAATTATATCTTTAACTTATAAATAAAAAGAAAATTATATCTTTAACTTATAAATAAAAAGTAAATGATTGAAAATTATATCTTTAACTTATAAAATGTAAAAAAGAAAAAGAAAAATATAAAAAAGTCTTAGGCATACATAGAGCCATGATATTAATCACCGTATTGCATTAATGTAGGTTATCAGACAGACACAGACTTCTATTTACTATAGTGTAGAAATTATAGTAATTTTCCAATATATCATATATATACCTAGAAAATTTTCTCGGGCCTTAGTCTCAGGGAAAGTGTAATTTTTGCTACCCTAAGAGCCCTGACCATTTGAAAATTGGCAATTTCTCCTGTTTGCTTTCATTCCTGGGAAGTGGGAGCCATTTTTATAGCCTGTCTAGAGCTGCTCTCTCTGAGAATGCAGTCCCTGACTCTGTAATTCTAATCTCATAGTAGATTTAACAAATTATTCAATTATGTTTCTCTTACTCTAAAGGCTAGGTTAAAAAGATATAAGCAAATAAAATTAAATGCTATGTCTAAAATATTTGATGAACAGCTCTCTTCTGTAGTGGCTTTTCCATGGCCCAGACATACATGGTATTGACTTAGGAAGCACATCCAGCTCTGCTCTATAACCAAGGCACCATCAAGTCAATCAACATGAAAGATGGGCTGCTATGTCTGGGCAACAGAATGATATGAGACTAATGGTTCTTGTATTTTTAGCAGCACATGTAAAATGCCACGTAATCGTCAAACTAAAACATTTTCAAAATGTAGCAATAATTGGTTTACATTCACATATAGAACTTGAGAAACAGTTTACTCTGAGAGAAGAATCACCATAAAGAGGCTCCATCGGCTGCACTAATTCAGAGCTGTGTAACCTAAAGCCACCCCATTAATTTTGTGCCCCTCTTTCCTCATTAAGTAAAAATAGACAATAATGCTTACCTTTCAGAATTCTTGTGCAATTAAATCTTGTACAATTGATACACCATATTTATCATTAAAGTAATAACTAGATGTTGATATCTTTACAAGGCACAAAAGAACACTGAGCCCCAGAAGATGATGTATGATAGAGCAGAACTTGACTTCCCAAGAGAAACTTCATTGCCTTTCCATTTTGAATCCTTTTAAGAGAGTAAACCACTAAAGTTTCTGCAGCCTCTAAGATTCTCTTGATCACGGACTTCTGAATTGTAGGAGAAACAACCAAACCCTTGTAGGAGATGAAGGATACTCAAAATATAAAGTTGCCTCTTTAAATACCTATATTTTTCTTTCATTTAAAATCCCCTCAAATCTACAGTCTTAATCATCTAAGTCTTGGAAGCCTATTCGAGTTTAGACTGCAATTTTGTTTATGTTAGACAGTTGGAAACAAGATGTTTCCTAATTAGATGAAAGAAAAATAGCTAAAACTTCTAGCTCTGGGAGAAACAGTGTGATCCATAGCACCAAGCAGCTATTACAGAATGTTTTATTCCAGGTCTCAAGATTTCAGCAAGTTGCAGCTGCTAATAAGCATATATTGAGTGACGAAAACCCATAGATCAGTGAATGGGGGTTGAAATGATAATATACGAACAAATCCAGGGGAAAACTTCTCAGTCAAAAGGAAAACAAGCCAAGGAAGCAGCAGAGAGGTAGAATGATGTCAGTAAGTTGGATAGGTAGAAATTTAGTTTAAACTTGTATGCTACTTTACCAAACAGCTATGCTGGAAACAGCCTTATGATGTTCTAAAAGTGAGAGCAAAGGGCATGGTCTGTCAGGAAAGGAGATAGAGTTATTCATAGGATGACTCTTGAAAGTATATTTCTAAGGGCGTTTTTTTCCCCTGGATGGTGAACATAAATGTTTAAAATAATATAGAAAATAATTTGTTAGTTGTGATAGCTGTGATTGTGAATATTAGAATTCTACCAAAGCTAGAGAGGTATAGGAACCAATGAATATGTTTCCTTGCCTCTTGATAGGTGCTTAACACAACCATTTTTAAAAAAGTTGTGTGTAGCATGTTCATTGCTAGGAATAAAACATTGGAGAAAAAAAATCATTGGTCTCACAGAGTTTACAGACACAAAGCTAAACTCTTTCTTCCTTTTGTAAAGAATAACAAAAGAGAGAAAAAGGAGGTTTCATAACTTTTGCAAATACAGGCAAAGCCAAAAGAAGACAATTAAAATATTACAAATAAATAGAACAGAAACATTCAGATGTAAATGTTTTCTTAAATAATATAAAAGGACATTTAAACCATCATTTTTGAAAATCTTATAGAAACAATTGATTTTCTGAAAAACAAATAAACTAGACAATTTACAAATCATTTTTTCTCTAAGAAATATAAAATATGGTCAGGCTGATAAAATAAATTGTAATGAAAGTTGTGTACTTCTATTTAACACACATACAAACACATATATGCATACCAGGATGCCAATACATTTTAGCTGGCATGTTCAACTTCGGCACCAAGAAAATATAACATAGATAACGTGTGTTACATATCATGTTTCAGAGCCTAGAAATAGATACATAGTTAACCAAATAATTTTATAAGGCTGATCTAACCCTAATCCCAATGTACTAAATGGAAATACTAGAAAACTCTGAGCCATTATCATTTGAATAGAAAGGTAAAATTTTTCATAAAACTTTGGCATATTGCAACCAGAGAAGTCCTTGGACGACAAGCTCTAGTTGTGTGGAAAATATAGTGTGGAAAAACACTATCTTAATAAATCACAGGGAAATATTATCATCTCAATAAAACAAAATGGGTAGTTAAACCACACATGACTATAATGCATAATTCTAAACTAATTGCCATAACTCAATACTCCTAATAAATAATGAATAAAAAGAAACTTCCTTAATCTGTTAAAAAGTATCCCCCAGAAAAAAAGATTCTTGATGAAATGTCAAAATAATTTTCATTAAAGTAAGAAAGGAGATAATGATGTTTACTGTTGCCTCTATGATTTAGTCTTGGAAGTCTAAATAGAATATCTAAGAAGTGAAAAAATTGAGACATCCATATTAAAAATTAAAGTTATAGATGTCATGTTTTCAGATGTTATAATTTTCATACTTAAAATGCTGCTTCACAGCTGCTCAGTTGGTCAGTCCAAGTTGAGCCACCGAAGAGACTCCATTTCAGCTAAACTTTTTTTTTTTTTTACATGTGTTTCCTCAGCTATTTTGCTGTTCACACTTGATGGCTACCTGGATATGTTTTTGTATTTTCTCTTCTTTTCTCTCCAAGAAGCTTTTCCATGATTAATTGTCTTTTCTTTCATTCTTTTCCTCAAACTAATCTTAGTACATACACAAATTACTAGGAAATGTGTGCACTGGAAGAATGTGGAAATGAAGTAAAGACCTCTGTTCATGGTTTTAGGTTCACTCTCTTTCAGAGCTGGCACAGATATGTCCCCAGTAGAAATAAACTTAAAAATGTTCTACAAAAATTTGGCATGTTAAGATGCATAAAAAAATACAACATTGAAGTTGGATAGGGATATTATCTGGAATGTAATTATATACTGAGAGAGAGAGAGAGAGAGAGAGAAAGAGTTACTTGTGAGTTAAGCTGTCAAACAAGTAAGCACATTTCCAAATAGTACCATCCTAATGCACAATCTTTTCACGGAAAGACTATAAAATTCATAAATGTTTTATTTTTAACATATTTAACATGTGCTTTGTTGCTTTATTATACTCTATCAACTCAATTTTTTATAGAAAAACAGAAAATGTCAGTTAAATATATTGCCATAATATTGATGTACACTTTATTGTTTTAATTTTAAATATTTCTGTTTTAAAATAATTGTGCTGGGTTCTAGAATATTTATTACAACCTCTTGCCTATTACACCCTTGAGAGAAGCAGATCACTGAGTGTACATTCAACTGACCTAATGAATTCAGCCTTTTTCCTCAGCCTTTTTGCCCTCTCTGCTTCTTGACTTAAAATATTAATATGCAAGTCAGGATACCAAAAGTGGTAAGCATTCCCTTAACTTGAGTTTTCTATAAAAGTCAACATCTCCTATTCTAATTCCATTTGATATGAGTAATTTACATATTTAATCTGTAAAAGACCTCTCAGTGACATGTGCTGAAATAATCCAGTACACTGAGATGTTCTTACCTTCTGGGAATAAAAATACACATTGAAATATGAAAATAAATGATCTTGAAATCCTCTGACCATTTCAATTATGTGTGGGTGTGTGTGTTAGAAAAAAGGCAGAGGGAGAAGTTAATATATAATCACCAAGAAAAGACCTGGATTTCTTCTCAAAGTAATAATTTGAAGAAAGCTCTTATACTGGTATAAAAAGCAATGCATTACTTAATTATATTAAATTTGAGAGTTTTCCATTGTATTCTAACTTCACAATGACTTTTTAAAAATAAAACAACAAAATTTATAAATGAGAATTTGTAAAACATTACAGTGATCATTATCTACCTTCAGCTACTATCTAGTCTAATTGTTACAGAGATCTGATTACAAAATATAGTTCTACTATTTTCTTTTGGTTTAAAATACATTTAACTTAGTATAGATAAGGAATCAGTTCACTAGTGTGCTGCCTAGTATATTTCTTGTCCCTTTTAATGCACTACCTCACTTTATTGGGGTATATATACACATACATAGACATAGACACAGACACAGACATAGACATACACATACACATAGACATACAGATAGACATAGACATAGACATACAGATACATATACATATACATATACATATACATATACATACATGTACATATACATGTATATTTAAATTAAATTTATACAGGTTTCAAGGGCACAATTCAATAATACATCACCGCCCAAAGTCAAATATCCTTCCATTACCATATATTTGACATCTTTTAACCTTATTTACTTCCCCCAGACCTTTTTCCTCTGGTAACGGGTAAACTGTTTTCAGTGTCTGAGCCTCTGTCTTGTTCATTTGTTGTTTTCAGTTTTATAGTCCACATATGAATGAAATCATACGGTTCTCAACTTTTTCTGTTTGACTTATTTTGCTTAGCATGATAATTTGAAGATCAATCCATGTTGTCACAAACGGCAATATTTCATTTTTTTATGGCTGAGTAGTATTTCATTGTGCATATGTACCACATCTTCATTATCCAATTATCTATCGAAGGACATTTTAGTTATTTCTATATCTTGTATATATAGTTTTAAATAAAACATCTCTTTAATCATGGAAAATTAAATCACCCAGCACTTATGATACAAGCATAAAAGACATGTTTTTTTCTTCATTGTTTAGACTTATCATTAATGGATTCAGGAGTGTGCTCTCCATTTTACATACTATCTTCCCTAAGCTGCTGTGACATCACATTCCTTTAGTTGCCCTCTATCTTAAAGGGTTTTTTTTAGCTCTCTCTTCTTTTCTGCTACTTGCCTCTAAATGTTGCCTCTACTCAGGCTAACTTACTAGAGTTCCTCAGGTTATGGTACTGGGTCTTCTTATCTCTAGTTTTTCTATATGATCTTCACTATTCCCAGAATAAGAAATAATGTCACTTTTGTGATTGCTTCCAAAGATATATCTTCTTCCCAGACATTTTTGAGCTATAGATTGAATACTGTTGATCCTCATTTTTCATGGATTGTATTTTTACAAATTCACCAACTTGTTAAAATTTATTTCTAACCTCAAAATGAGTATGTGTGGCATTTTTATTGTCATTCATTGACACACAGAACAGCAAAAATTTTGATTTTCATCCTACACACACATTCTCAGTTGAGGTCAAACAAGACAATGCTCTGTCATCTTGTTTCGGCTTTTATACTGTAAACAAGTGTTTTTTTGTTTATTTGTTTGTTGCAATCTATTTAGTGCCAAGTTTTTCACACACACACACACACACACACACACACACACACACACACACACATATTGCGATTTCACTGTTTAAAATGAACCCCAAGGATAGTTCTTAAGTGTTGTCTAGTATTCCTAAGTACAAGAAAGTAATGATGTGCTTTCAAGCAGAAACACACATAAAAAGAGATTATATACTGACTGATTGGTTAATAAAAATATGGCCAGAGGCTAGTAGGAACTTAACCCTGTATTTCTCCTAGGGACAATGGTTCAATATTCACTATTTTAGTGTTGGTGACAAAATGGTAGTACATGCAACCATAAATAATAAAAATAGATTGCATCTTCTTCACTTGGATGATACATAACCTTCTCAGATTTATGTAAAACACTGAACATCATCCTACATATCAGTAAGTAGTACCATTATCCTCTTAGTTACCTGAGCCAAAATTTTTGACTTCTTTTTGATTTTTTCGAAGTTTTCTACCTTCTACATCTAATATGCTACCAAATCCTGTTGATTTTATCCCTTCCTCCCCAAATTATACAAAACATCTTTATGTCTACCATCATCATGGCTACTTTCTCTTAATCAAGTTCTCACATTCTCTTCTCTAGACCAAAGTAATATAATTCTAACTGGATTAGATTTTTAAGCATATGAAGCAAATCACTTGACTCTTCTTAAATTCTTTCAGTGTATCCCCAATTACCTTTGAAGAAATTCCAAAGTCTTTAATGTTCTTGTCACTACCTATCTCTCCAACTATGCTTTATGCCACTTTCATCTTTATTCCTCATACTTTAACCACAATTGTCTAGTTAAGTTCTTGACACATCTTCAGGGAAGTTATCACTGAGCTCCCATGTATAGATGGGACTTTTTTTTATTATGTTCACATCGAACCCTTTAGATAACTTAAGCTTTGCTCTTGCCATTCTGCATTAGAATTATTTGGTCTGTACCTATCTCTCCCTCTTGACTGTAAACTCCTATGGCCAATAGCCAAATATCCGCCATGAATACTTAATGCCTAAAAGCTTGATGTATAGTATATTCTTACTAAATCTCTATTAAGGGATTCTTTCAAAACACTGCACAAGTAGGATAGAGATTTCAGAAATAGATAAAATACTCAATGTTTTGAGGAGAAAGAACCATAAGGATAGCTGAGAATGAAACAAAAAGAGTACGCAGACACTTTTGTTTGCTGGTTTTTAAGCAGACTGTATAATCTTTCTGTCTTACTCATCAGTAGCAAGACAGGTATGCCAAAAAGTCTGACCGTATCAAAACTTCATTCCCTAAGGAAATATTAACAGAAGTGAGGTGAGACTAAAAGAAAGATAATAAGACTCTGTGGACTCTTGGTCACAACTACCAACAACCTCAGATTTGACCAGAGCTGTACTTAAGATGGTTGCCTTTGAAAGTTTGAGAGAGTGACAGATATAAAGAACTGAAATATAAGATAGCTTTTTAAAATTTGATATCCCTTGTATGATAAGATCTTATTTTTAAAATAGCTCCTCAGAATTCTCTAAATTAGGTTTTCAAACTTAGTTGCTAAATCCCTAATTTTACTCTAAAATGATCAGGAATATTATGCCTCATGTGGAGAATTAGGTTCATGTGCTCAATTAGCTCACATCATCCACCAGATTTATACTCAAAAAGCTAAGCAAAATATTTTAAAATTCATCTCTTTCTTCTTTAGTACAGAATATATATTAAAGTGCAAGTGAGTGGTAGTACTGCAATAGGAATAACCTCTTACACTTAAAAAAAAAGTGTTTGTTTCCAAGCTTTGGTACTTAACAAACATTGGTAACAAAATTATTTGTGATACAACTCACCAACCAGTCTGCCTACACACTACAGTCAAGAAGCTCTTACACACACACACACACACACACACACACACATACACACACACACACACATCTAGTTGACCACACTTTTGTGCAAGGACATCATATTAAAACATAATCAGGGTGAAGGCTGTCTTACAAGGAGTGGAAAGTAAAATATAAACATAAGGACTGAGATATATGTAGGTATGTAGTTCTAGTGGTAATTGGAGGAGCTGGTTTGACCAATTATTAGCAAGCATATTGCCTATTCCATTACCTCCACTTAGTCATTAAACAAATCAGTAAATAAAAATCAGAATGAAAAAAAGAAAAAATAATAAGTAAGGTAACTTCATGCTGGGAATCACCACTTCATCTCTTTCCTGGTTTCTCCCAGTAGACCTTGAATTTCCCCCTTTTTGCACTCTGTTGCTTTTAAACAGTTGATCCACTGTGAATATTTCACTCCAGTTTTGCCTATGTATATTCCATGGAAGTGTCTTCTAGTCATGTATATGAGTGTCATAAACAACAGACTCAGCTCTCTGCTCTTTCTAAATTGTCCCCAAGCCTTGTCTTTACCAGGATTGCCACTTGTCCACTTTGGCTGCCTCTGTATTACATTGCTCCATGTGCTTGTATTGCTGGAATTGTTGAATAAAAAAAAGCAGTTGAACATGTATGTGGTTCAGTTTCCTCAATTTTTTTTACTTTTCTTGATAATGTAATATTTAACATTTTTTAAAGTTTGTAAATTTTGTTTTTTCTCATTTTAATATATTTTATTTTTAAATATACATGTGTATATAGTATATAAGTGTATATATAGTATATATACACAAGTACTAATTGTAATACTCTAATAATAAACATGTATATATAGTATATCTGTATGTGTGTATTATATAAATACAAATTCCATATTTTTAGAAAATTAAACATTTATTACTGAGATAATTCTTCAAGAAAGCTATTGATAGCATGAAATATACAAAATTCAATCATACGATGACTTTTAAAAAATTTTTTAGGCAAATAGAAGTTTGGGAAACTCATCGGGAGATCTTTGGTTGCAAGTTCCAATTAAAAGCATTATCTTTATATTTAATTATCTATTCCACAAGCTTTTCTTAAGAATCTACTCTGGTCTGATTCTGTCTTCCAGCAGCAGCTCAATTTACTGGAATCAGTGAGATGTGCAAACCAAAAAATTACAGCACAACTTGGTAAGTTCTCTTTAAGAGGCACGAAGGAAGGGCTGTCAGAGAAATAGTTTTTAAGACTTCTGCTTGCATAAGGCATGTTCAGTAAAATTAGTATAAGTTTAGTAAAATTTGCTATAGATTCACTAAAATTACTGTGTCCATGAAGTCCTTGGAAAATCACTTAATACAATTAGAAGTAATTTTTTCTTTTTCCTGTATTTAAGTTACTGTACTTAATTTGAGGTATAGCTTTAGACACCATTTTATCAGAGACTTAATTATCCTATTTGAGAGAGAGAGAGAGAGAGATCAATTAAAAAACATAAAACACAGAGGTAGCCTCATAATAGAAGTAGTGTAATGATTCTCTATTTACCAGTTGGATTTCATCTTCCTTAAGAATTGTAGCCCATCATTTACCTCTGTATAACCACTTCTCAACATCAAGAACTCAGGACCTAGCAAAGCCCTTGCAACACGGAGAACACAGAACACATATTTTCTGGCTAATTACTTGATTTTGCACCATGGCTCTGCATTCTTTTATTCACTCACATATAACAAATCATTTGCTCATTTATAAATTAATTATTTTATTAATTTGGAGTTTAACTGTCTAGACACTAGACTGAGGAACAAAGTCAAAACAATAAAAACATTTATCAAAAAATCCTGTTCTCGATTGCTTTTGTTATCTCTGCTAGCAAGTAGACTGTGAGCAAATCACCACCTGGGTGGCAGGCCTGGTGAATCAAAATGCTTTGTTATCATTTATTCCCAACAGCTGTTCTGCTGGTGCCCTGGCTGCCAAGCACTCTAACCTCCTGAGAGACACATAAAGAGGTTAATTAGTTTACAGCTGGCCATAATTAGGATCAAAAGGAAGCAAGGAAAAAACTCCTATATAAATCCTGATGGAAAACATACGCAGAGGAGAAGCTGTCATTTTGAGTAAACTGGTGTTTTATCTAGAAGTTAGACATTTAAACTTTGGGAAGTTGTTAGATAGAAGTGAAAGTATAATGAAGAATAAGACACTCATGAATAAGAAGTCTCAGGTAGCTGTGGCATGAAGAATGATACATTCAGATCCTCAATTGGCTATAGTCAACAGTGTTCTCAAAGGTAAAATGAGGTAGTTGCACTGGACAGTGTACAGGACTTTAAAGCTTATTCTCTCTAAATGATTAAAAAGGATCTCAAGAAGTGTTACACTGAGAAATATAGACGTTGGCTAGTTTATTCATAGCAACAATAACTATCAATTCTTTATCATCTACCATATGCTGAGCACTTAATACTTGATTTAATCTCCATGGAAACCGTAAAAAGAGGAGGTTGTTGACATCACTATACATATGACAAGAATAAGATTACAAAAAGAGAAACCACTTACCCTATGTGATATCCTCATTAGTGAACAAATCCAAATTCAGACTTACAAGTTTTAAATCCCAAATCCACCCTGTATCCTTCCTTCCATGAATGAAGTCCATCAATCTCCATATTTATTTCTGGTATCCTGCTTTCTAATATATTTTAATGGAGAATAAGCTGGATTCTCAGTGACTATCTCTATTTAACTCATCTAGCTTATTTTCCAGAAATTTAGGGCACCAGAACAGAAAGGGAAATAACTGTCTTGAGAGAAGATTAAATCAATTTAAGTTGTGTCTTATAAGACTAGTAATATAGTGCAAGTCATTTTTCTCTAAGAGCTTCTTCATTTAGAAACCCAAAGTGAAGCAAAATGTAAAACCCAGAAAAGTGAAAGGAAGGTACTCTAGATAAGCCTATAGCCTCATTTTATGACTTCATTTACACAAATCCAACCCTTTCAGGACTACTTTCTCTTACAACCACATGTAAAATACCCCCAAGCCTCTTTATCTCTTCAGTTTTAAAATTTTTTCTTCATAGTATTCTATTTAAATATTTATTTATTTTTATTATTTATTTATTATTATTTTGTCTATATCTCCCAGTGCAATGTAAGCTCAGAGGGAGGACCAGACATTTGAGTGTTTGTGTGTGTGTATGTGTGAGTGTATGTGTGTTTCTGTTTTTGTGTGTGTGTATATTTTTGATTTGTTTTTTTTTGTTTGTTTGTTTTTGTTTTTGTTTTTTATTGCTCCATACCAAGCACCTAGAACAGTCCATGGGGCATAGAAGTAACTCAATACATATTTTCGAATAAATGATTGAGTGAATAAATAAATAAATGAAAAAAAGAATATTTTTAAATATTTTATTTTATTAGTTTCAAGTATACAATACATTGGTTAGACATTTATGTAGTCTATAAAATGATCCCCCTAATTGCTCTTTCTCTCCCCTGGCTCTACACCTAATCATTAAATTAATGCTAACTGTATTCCCTATACTGCTCTCCCCATCCCATGACTATCTATCAAAAACTAATTTGTACTTTAAATCTTCATCCTATTCTTCCAGCTCCCCAACCCTCCTCCCCTCTGTCCATCACCAGATTGTCCTCTATATTTTGTGAGTCTCCTTGATTAGTTTGTCCTTTTTGTTCCTTAGATTCTGCATATAAGTGGAACTATATGGTATTTATCTTTCTCTGACTTATTTCACTCAGCATAATAACCTCTAGTTTCATCCATGTTGTTGCAAATGGTAGGATTTCATTTTTTTTAAATGGCTGAGTAATATTCCATTGTGTATATGAACCATAACTTTTTATCCAATCGTCGGTTAATGGGCATTTAGGTTGCTTCCATACTGTGGCCATTATAAATTATGCTGCCCTGAACAGTGGGGTGCATAGATCTTCACGAATTATTGTTTCGGTTTTCTTTGGATAAATACCCAAAAATGTAATTAAAAATATATATCTATTTTTAATTTTTTGAGAAACTTCCAGACTGTTTTCCATAGTGGCTGTACAAATTTGCAATCTCATCAACGATGTATGAAGGTTCCTTTTTCTCCATATGCTCGTCAATACTTGTTGTTCTTTGATTTATTGATGATAGCCATTCTGATAAGTGTCAGATCATATCTCATTGTGGTTTTAATTTGCATTTCTCTGATGATTAGTGACCTTAAGCATCTTTTCGTATGTCTATTGGCCATCTGTATTTTCTCTTTGAAGAAGTATCTATTCAGGTCTTCTGCCCATTTTTTAATTGGATTGTTTGTGTTTTTTTGTTGTTTAGTTGTATGAGTTCTATATATATTTTGGATATTAACCTCTTATCAGATGTATCATAAGCGAATATCTTCTCCCAATCAGTCAGTTGTCTTTTTGTTTTGTTGACGGTTTCTTTGCTGTGCAAAGGAAAACCTATATTTTCTTCTAAAAGTTTTATGGTTTCGGGTCTTACATTTAAGTCTTTAATCCATTTTGAGTCTCTTCTTGTATACGGTGTAAGAAGATTGTCCAGTTTTATTTTTTTGCATGTATTTGTCTAATTTTCCCAACACCATTTATTGAAGAGCCTGTCCCTGCCCCATTGTATATTCTTTCCTACTTTGTCATATATTAACTGAGTGTATAGGCATGGATTTATTTCTAGGCTCTATATTTGTTCCATTGATCAATGTGTCTGTTTTTATGCTGGTACCATGCTGTTTTGATTACTGTAGTCTTATCGTATTGTATATTAGGTAGTGTGATACTTCCAACTTTGTTCTTCTTTCTGAAGATTGCCATGGCTATTCGAGCTCTTTTATGGTTTCATATAAATTTTAGGAGTATTTGTCTAGCTCTCTGAAAAATGTCATTGGTATTTTAATAGAGATTGAATCAAATCTATAGATTGCTTTGGGTAGTATGGCCATTTTAACGATGTTGATTCTTTCTATCCATGAGGGCAGTACATACTTCCATTTACTTGTGTCTTCAATCTCTTTTTTTAATGACATAATTTTCTGAGAACAGATCTTTTAACTTCTGGTTAATATGATACCTATATATTTTATTGTTTTTGATGTAATTGTAAATGAGATTGTTTTTCTTAATTTCTCTTTCTGGAAGTTCATCATTGGTGTATAAAAATGCCACTGTCTTCTGAATATTTATGTTGTAACCTGATACTTTACTGAATTCGTTGATCAGTTCTAACAGATTTTTGGTGGAATTTTAGAGTTCCCTATATATAGTATCATGTCATTGGCAAATAACAAGAGTTTTACTTCTTCCTTTCCAATTCAGATATCTTTTATTTATCTTTCTTGTTTTATAGCTGTGGCTAAGACTTCCAATAAAATGTTGAAGAGGAGTGGTGAAAGTGGGCATCTTTGTCTTGTTCCTAGTCTTAAGGAAAATGATTTTAGCCTTTCCCCATTGAGTATGATGATAGCTGTAGGTTTGTCATATATGGCTTTTATTATGTCGAGGTATGTTCCGTCTTTCCACTTTGCTGAGAGTTTTTATCATAATTAGATGCTGGATTTTGTCAAAGGCTTTTTCTGAATATATTGTTATGATCATATGGTTTTTATCTTTCAATTTGTTAATGTGGTGTATCACATTAATCGATTTTCAGATATTGTACCAAACTTGTATCCCAGGAATAAATCTAACTTGATCATGCTGTATGATATTTTAATGTACTGCTAAATACAGTGTGCTAATATTTTGTTGAATATTTTTGCATCCATGTTCATAAGAGATATTGGACTATAGTTTTCTTTTCTTCTTTTTTTTTTTTTTTTGTAATGTCTTTGTCTGGTTTTAAAATCAAGGTAATGGTGGCCTCATAAAAGAAATATAGGATCCTTCCCTCTTCTTGAATTTTTTGGAATAGTTTGAGAGGAATAGGTATTAATTCTTCTTTGAATGTTTGATAAAATTTGCCTATGAAGCCATCTGGTCCAGGACTTTCATTTTTGGGGGAAGTTTTTGATTACTGATTCAATTTCATTGGTGGTAATTGGTCGGTTCATACTTTCTGCTTCTTCCTGAGTTAGTCTTGGGAGATTGTATGTTCCTAGGAATGTATCCATTTCTTCCAGATTTTCCAATTTGTTGTCATATAATTGCTCATAGTATTTTCTTATAATCTTTTGTATTTCTGTAGATTCTGTAGTTATTTGTCCTTTTTCATTTTTTATTCTATTTATTGAGTCCTCTCTCTTTTTTGTGATGAGTCTGTCAATTTTGTTTACCCTTTTGAAGGACCAGCTCTTGGTTTCATTAACATTATATATTGTTTTTCTAGACTCTATTTCATTTATTTCTACTCTGACCTTTATTATTGCCTTCCTTCGATACACTTGGGCTTAGTTTGCTGTTCTTTTTCTAGTTCTTTTAAGTGTAAAGTTAGATTGTTTGAGTTTTTTTCCTTGTTTCTTAAGGTAGGCCTGTATTGCTATGAATTTCCCTCTTAGGACTGCCTTCGCAGTGTCCCATATATTTTGAGTCATTCTGTTTTTATTTTAATTTGTCTCCAGGTATCTTTTGATTTCTTCCTTGATCTCATTTATGACCCATTCATCGTTTAGTAGCATGTTATTTAGCCTCCATGTGTTGATGTATTTTCCAGCTTTTTTCTTATAGTTAATTTCTACTTTTATCCCATTGTGATCAAAGAAATGGTTGATATAATTTCAATCATTTTAAATTTATTGAGATTTGTTTTGAGTCTTAACATGTGATCTGTCCTGGAAAATATTCCATGTGCACTTGAGAAGAATGTATATTTTTCTTCTTTTGGGGTAAAATGAGCTGAAAATATCTATTAAATCCGTCTGGTCCAGTATGTCTTTTAGATCCATTTTTTCCTTGGTTCTTTGCCTGGAACATTTGTCCTTTGGTGTCAACAAGGTATTAAAGTCTCCTACTATAAGTCTATTGCTATTGAACTCTCCTTTTAAGTCAGTTCAAAAATTGCTTTATGTATGTAGGTGCTCCTATTTTTAGTTCATATATGTTTACTAGGGTTATGGCCTCTTGATTTATCAATCCCTTTATCATTATGTAATGCCTTTTTGTTGCTTATTATAGCCTTTGATTATTTTTTTATTTATTTTATTTTTTATTAAGTTTATGTGGTAACATTGGTTAATACAATTATATAATTTTCAGGTGTACATTATAATTTGACATCTATATATTCTATTGCGTGTTTACCATCCAAAGTCCAGTTTCCTTCACCTACCATATACTTGATCTCATTTACCCACTTCACTCTCCCTCTATCCCCCTATATTTGACCCACTTTACTCCGTCTACCTTCCCTGTCCTCACCCACCCCCTAACATCTGGTAACCACTAGTTCATTGTCTGTGTCCATGAGTCTCTGTTTCTTTGTCCTGTTCATTTGTTGCTTTTAGATTTATATCCCACATGTAAGTGATACTATGTGATTTTCAGCTTTTTCTGTCTAGCTTATTTTGCTTAGCATTACTATCTCGAGGTCCATCTATGTTATCGCAAATGGCAGTATTTCATCTCTTCTTATAGCTAGTAATATTTCATTGTATATATGTTACACAGTTTCTTTAACCAATCATCTATTGTAGGACACTTTGGTTGCTTCCATGTCCTGGCCACCTTGAATAATGCTGCTATGAACATCGGTGTGCAAATATCTTTACAGATATGAGTTTTCAAGTCTTTGGGGTAAATACCCATTAGAAGGATTGATGGATCATATAGATCAATTCTTAGTTTTTTGAGCAAACTTCATACTGTTTTCTATAGTGGCCATACCAATTTGCAGTCCCACCAGTAGCGTATGAGGGTTCCTTTTTCTCCACATCCTCTCTTGCATGTGTTATTACTGGTCCTGTTGATTATAGCCATTCTAAATGGTGTGAGATGGTATCTCATTGTGGTTTTGATTTGCATTTCCCTAATAGCTAGTGATCTTGAGCATCTTTTCATATATTTGTTGGCCATTTGCATGTCCTCTAGGGAGAACCATCTGTTCAGGTCCTCTGCCCATTTTTTGACTGGATCGTTTGTTTTTTTGTTATTATTGAGTCATACAAGTTCTTTGTATATTTTGGATATTAGGCCCTTATTGGAGGCATTGCTTGCAAATGTATTTTCCCATTGAATGGTTTTCTCTTTACCTTGTTGATGATTTCTTTTGCATAGCAGAAACTTTTTAGTTTGATGTAGTCCCATTCATTTATTTTAGTTTTTACTTCCCTTGCCTTTGAGGTCAAA
This sequence comes from Eidolon dupreanum, assembly GCA_028627145.1. Classification (NCBI taxonomy): domain Eukaryota; kingdom Metazoa; phylum Chordata; class Mammalia; order Chiroptera; family Pteropodidae; genus Eidolon; species Eidolon dupreanum. The sequence continues at coordinate 86,169,322 of CM053503.1, read as the reverse complement.
TTCATAAAATCCTCTTTAAATCCAGGGTCCTTCAGTTTAGTTCCTATGTTTTCTTCTATGCATTTTATTGTTTCAGGCCTTATATTCGGCCATTAATCCATTTTGAGTTAATTTTGGTGTGTGGTGGTAGACAACAGTCTAGTTTCATTCTTTTCCAGGTGGCTTTCCAGTTTTCCCAGAGCCATTTATTGAAGAGACTTTCCTTCTCCACTGAATGTTTTTGGCTTTTTTGTCAAGAATTACTTGCTCAGATAAATATGGGTTTACTTCTGGACTCTTGATTCTCTTCCAATGGTTTGTGTGTCTGTTTTGCTGACAATACCATGCTGTTTTGATTACTGTCACATTGCAGTACAATTTGATGGCAGGCAGAGTGATGCCTCCTGCTTCATTCTATTTTCTCAGGATGGATTTGGAGATCTGAGGCCTTTGTGCTTCCATACAAATCTGATGATTTTTTATTTTATTTTTTTAAAAAATGCCAATGGGATTTTGATGGAGATTGCATTAAATCTGTATGCTTTAAGTAATATGGTCATTTTAACTATGTCGATTCTTCCAATCTAAGAACACAGAATATCTTTCCATTTCTTTGTATCTTCTTTGATTTCTTTTAATAAAGTGATGTAGTTTTCATTATTTAGGTCCTTCACATGTTTTGTTAAATTTATTACTAGGGATTTTATTCTTTTTAATACAATCACAAAAGGAATATTTTTTCTACTTCTTTTTCTGACACTTCATTATTAAAGTATAAGAATACTATGGACTTTTGAATGTTGATTTCGTATCCAGAAACTTTACTATATTTGCTTATTGTTTCAAGTAGTGTTCTTGTGTAGTCTTTAGGGTTTTCTATGTAGAGAATGATGTCATCCACAAATAGTGATAGTTTGATTTCTTCATTTCACATTTGGATACTTTTTATATCTTTCTCTTGTCTGATTGCACACACTAGGACCTCCAATGTTATATTGAATAGCAGTGGCAATAGTGGACAGCCTTGCCTTGTTCCTAATCTTAGAGGGAATGTTTTTAGTTTTTCCCCATTAAGTATAATGTTGGCTGAGGGTTTGTCATACATGACCTTTATCATATTGACGTATTTTCCTTCTATACTGATTTTGTTAAGTGTTTTGATCATAAATGGGTGCTGTATTGTGTCGAAGGCTTTCTCTGCGTCTGTTGATATGATCATATGATTCTTATTTTTTAATTTGTTTATATGGTATATCATATTAATTGATTTGCGTATGTCTAGCCATCCTTGTGCTCCTGGAATGAAGCTCACTTGACTGTGGTGTATAATCTTTTAAATATGTTACTGTATTTGGTTCGCTAGCATCTTATTTAGGATTTTTGCATCTGTGTTCATGAGAGATATCGGTCTGTGTTTTTCTTTTTTTGTGCTATCTTTCCCCCATTTTGATGTCAGAATAATATTGGCCTCATAAAATGAGTTGGAAAGTATTGCCTCCTTTGATTTTTTTGGAAGAGTTTGAGGAGACTAGGCATTAAATCTTTGAATATTTGGTAGAATTCACTGATGAAGCCATCTGGTCCTGGACTTTACTTTTTGGTAGGTTTTTGATGATTGTTTCCATTTCCATAATGCTGATTGGTCTATTTAGATTTTCTAGATCTTCTTGATTCACTTAGGAAGACTGTATTTTTCTAAGTACTGGTCCATTTCTTCTCATTTATTAAATTGGGTGTTATATACTTTTTCATAGTATTCTTTCATGATCCTTTGTATTTCTGCAATGTCAGTAATAATTTCCCCTCTTTATTCCTGATTTTGTTTATTTGTGTCTTTTCTCTTTTTTATTTAGTGAGTCTAGCCAGAGTTCATAAATTTTATTATTCTTCTCAGAGAACCAGCTCTTTGTGCATTTATTTTGTTTATTGTTTGTTTGTTTTAAATTTCATTTATTTCTCTTCTAATTTTGATTATGTCTTTCCTTCTTCTGACTTTAGGCTTCATTTATTCTTCCTTTTCTAGTCTTTTAAGATGAAGTGTTAGGTTGTTTATTTGGGCTCATTCTTGTTTTTGGAGGTAGACCTGTAATATATAAATTTTCCTCTCATGACCACTTTTACCATGTCCCAAAGGTTTTGATATGTTTTACTACCATTGTCATTCATTTCTATGTATCTCTTGATCTCTTTTTTTTCTTCTCTGACCCAGTTATTCTTCAGTAGCATGTTGTTTAATCTCCAAGTATCATGGTTCTTTCCGCTTTCTTTTTGCAATTTATCTCTAGTTTCAAAGCATTATGATTGGAGAATATGGGTGGTATGATTTCAGCCCTCTTATATTTGTTGAGGCTATCTCTGTGTCCCCGTATGTGGTTAATCTTTAAGAATGTTCCATGTGTACTAGAGAATAATGTATAAGCAGCTATTTGGAGATGGTAGGCTCTGTGAATGTCAATTATGTACAGTTGGTCTAATGCATCATTTAAGGATATTATTTTCCTATTGATTTTCTGTTTGGATGAGCTGTCCATATCTAACCGTGGGATATTTAGGTCCCCTACTACAATAGTGTTTGGGTCTGTTTCTCCCTTTAGTTCTGTTAGTAATTTCTTTACATATTCCGGAGCCCCCTAATTGGGAGCAAAGATGTTAATAAGTGTTGTCTTCTTGGTGCATGATTCCCTTTATCATTATGAAGTGTCCCTCAGTATCTTTCTTTACATTTTTTTATTTCGAATTGTAGTTCATCCAATATTAGTACTGCTACCCCTCCTTTTCTCAGAATGCCAGTTGCATGAAATATCATTTTATACCATTTTGCTTTGAGTCTATATCTTTGAAGCTGAGATGTTTCTCCTAGAGGCAGCACATGATTGGGTTTTGTTTTTTGATCCATTCTGCCACTCTGTGACTTTTTAATGGTGAGTTCAGTCCATTTACATTTAGGGTGATTATTGAAATATGAGTTCTTCTTATTGCCATTATATCTTTTGCTTTCTGATAGCTCAGTGTTTCCATTGCTTGTGTTTCTGTTTTCTTTATTTTGGTTGGCTTTTGTGGTTCTGCTTGTTTTACATTATATAGTTCAGTTATGAATATTTGATGTGTGATTACCATTACAGATATGAAAAGGATAGTTATATATATACACTCCATTTTTTTGTGCATGCCTCATCTCCATTCCCCTTTGTGAATTTAAATCTTTGAATCCTCCCCTTTTCAGTCATTGTTATCTCTGTTTATCCCTATGTATTCTAAATGTTCATTATTATCTTGCTAGTGCAATTTTCTTCTTATTATTTAAGCTTATAATGCCCTATTCTTAGTTAGGATTGCATTCCTCTGGTTCTATTTGCCTGATAATCATTTTAACCGAATTATGTTTTTTGTTTTTGTTTTTGTTTTTGTTTTTGTTTTTTTAGGTGACCTGACCCATTTCAGTATTTCCTGTAGTGCAGGCCTCACAGAGGAGAATTCCTTCAAATTTTGTATGTCTGGAAAGGTCTTAATTTCTCCTTCATAACGTAAGGAGAGCTTAGCTGGATACATTATGCTAGGCTGGTGGTTCCTTTCACTTAATAGTTTAAATATTTGATTCTATTCTTTTCTAGTTCATAAGGTTCATTCTGAGAAGTTTGATGATAATCTAATGGGTTTTCCTTTATAAAGTTACTGTCTTCTTTTCCCTGGCTCCCCTGAGAATTCTTTTTTTGTTGTTGATTTTTGATTATTTTAATACAATGTGTCTTGGTGAAGGTCTTTTTTGAGTTGAGATAATTGGGTATTCTATTGACTTTTTGAATTCAAGCTCTAGCTCATTTCTTAGATTTGTGAAATTCTCAACTATTTGTCTGAAAATGATTTCTAGTCTCTGCTCCTTTCCCTCACCTTCGATACTGCCCATTAGTTTTATATTTCTTCTCCTGATGATATCAGCTAGTTCTTGTATTCTCTGATTATTTTTCATTCTTCGGTTTTCCTCTTCTTCCTTCTGATTTATTTTTAGATTTCTGTCTTCGATATCACTGATCCTTTCCTCCATTTAGTTGACTCTATTTCCCAAGGTTGCTATTTCATTTTTCAACTCTTGTAGTGCATTTTTTTTATCTTCATAAGTTCTATTTAGTTCTTTTTGAAGCTCATCTAGGTGTTTTTTTAATTCCTGAAATTGTTAATATGGCTTGTTTTGGAACTCACTGAGTTTTTTCAGAAATACCATCTTGAATCCTCTGTCATTTAAGTTGCATATTTCTATGTCTTTAAGCTTATTTTCTGGAGATTTTTCTCTTTCTTTCTGAGATGCTTGACACTTTGGTTGTTCATGATGTTTATTTGACTATTTCTCTGCCTGGCATTAATGGTAGTGTATTTTGCTGTTTTTCAAGAAAGAAGATTTATTATATAAAGGTGTCTCTTTAGCCTGCTTCGAAGAATGTGCTTTTTTTTGGTTTCCAGTAGGTGGCATCCGAGCCTCTTTGATCCCTGCTTTATATAAAGCCTAAATAATGCCTTTTTTAATTTTCTTGTAGATATTTAATCACACTGACTACCCTCAGTTCCAGTCCTTGTCAGTGTCAGTGATAATCTTGGCAGCGTTTGTTCAAATTCTCCTGGTGCTCTGCGGTGATCAGTCTCAGAGGGTATAAGGGGAGGGGCCCTCTGGGTTGGAAGTTGGGTGCTGTGGCTTAGCCTTTGTTTTAGAACTGGGGGCAGTAAAAATCAACTGTTTCTCTGCAATGATCTTGTCCCATTTCTCTGCTTTCTGCCCTGATGACTGGGCCCTGCCATCATGATTGTAGATTCTTGTTTTTCATAACTTTGAATATTTCTTGCCAGTCTCTTCTGGCTTGCAAAGTTTTCATTGAAAAATCAGCAAACATTCTTATGGGGATACCTTTGTAAGTAACTAGCTTTCTTTCTCGTGCTGCTTTAAGAGTCTCTATTTGTCTTTGAACTTTGGTATTTTAATTATGATGTGTCTTGATATAGGTCTGTTTGAATTCCTCTTGTTTGGGACTCTGTGCTTCCTGAACTTGTATGACTAATTCCTTTGACAGGTTAGGGAACTTTTCTGCCATTATTTCTTCAAATAGATTTTCCATCCCTTGTTCTCTCTCTTCTCCTTCGGGTTCTCTTATGATCCAGATATTATTACACTTTATGTTGCACCAGAGGTCTCAAACTACCCTCATTTTTTTAAAGTTCTTTTTTCTTTTTGTTGTTCTCATTGGATATATTCTGTTACCTTATCTTCCAGTTCGCCGATTCATTCTTCTCTTTGTCCAATCTACTATTGTATCCTTCTAGTGTATTCTTCATTTTAGTTATTATATTCTTCATTTCTGTCAGTTTTTTTTGTTTGTTTTTTTGTTTTGTTTTGTTTCTATGTCCTTTTTAATGCTTACTATCTCTCTGTTGAGGTTCTCATTGTGCTCATTCATTCTTCCCATAATTTCATTGAACATTCTTTTAACTATTATTTTGAACTCTGTTTCTGGTAGGTTGCTTACATCCATTTCATTTAGCTTATTGTCTGGAGTTTTCTTTTGTTGTTTCATTTGTGGCACGTTTCTTTGTTTTCTCATTTCATTAGCCATTTTCTGCCAGTTTTTATGTGTCAGGAATATTTGTTTCACTTTCAAACTTGGCCAAATGACCTAATATGAAAGGTGTCCTGTGTGGTCTAGTGGTACAGTCTCTTGATCTTCTGTGCTGGAGAATCTGGATGTGATGTTTGTGTGGGCTGGGTGTGATCTTCTGTTGTTGCCAAGACTTTATTGTTGTTAGTACATCAATAGACGGGATTAACTCTTACCCTAATTGTGAGAATTGATTGCACCCACAAAATAAGAGTTGCTGTGTCGGGGTTTGCCCTAGCAGGTTTGTATACTTGTTGCAAACCACCCTTTGTGTGTACCACTAATGGAGCTAATCAGGATTTGCTCTGTTGTGGTCTAGTGCTAGCCTCTGTATGTTTTGGTTTTGTGGTTCCTGGGAGAGGGTCCCCAGTACACAAAGGTCTGCTGCTGCTTTTGATTGCTCAGGGCTGCCCAGTGGGAACTACAAAGTGATCTACAGATGTTTGTCACCTATACTGGATCTATAGGTAAGTGGAAGAGTCAATACTGTAGGCAGAGGTCCAGTTAGTTTCCATCCCTGATCTAGGGCAGTTTAGCAGAGGGATCAGTGTTTCTCAAGGCCTGACACTGCCTGTCAGTTGCCCTTAAGTCTCTGAAATTGGAAGATCCTCTAGGTGATATGCATGTTGAGTGGTGCAGGGACCCAGGGGCCTCCTGGGTCCATTGAGCAAGTTTCCCCCTGCCATTGCTGTGTCAGTTTACATGCCAGTGCTCTCTCTGTGGCTCCCTATACAAGTTTCCAATCATGGAAAGGTTAACTGCTGCCTATCTCGGACCTGAATGAGTCACGTCACGGCCGGGGCAGCTGCCTATCAGTGTACTGAGGGCACTTTGTGTATTGGATGGGGCAAGAGTTCAGGAGTCAAGTGCTGTCAGACCAATAGCCTGTTTTCTGCAATTTTTGTGTCGGCATGTTCCTGCAGTAGTCACAGATCACATGGAGAAAGGCTGCTGTCTGAGAAGTCCCACAGACTCCTGTGATCCCCTCAAGAGACAAGAGACATTGCAGATGTACAGGCAGCAATGGTCTGCCCACAACTGTTTTTCCTGAAATGCGCTCACTGTGCTAGCCAAGGTCTGTCGCCTGTGTAGAACCAAGCAGGGTGGGGAAAGCTGCTTGTAAATGGGCTACAGGCACTTTGTGGCTTGGGTGAAGTGGGGTCAAGGGCCATCAGGCCAATGTAGCTTCAATTTTGCTGCAACTTCTGTGCCCAGGTGTTCCCGCTGTAGTCACAGATCACAGTGAGACTAGCTGCCATTTGGGATGGTCCCACAGTCCCTTGCGCTTCCCAGATGCAACATTGCAAATCTTACAGGCAACCAAGGTCTGTCTGATACTGATTTCCATGCAGTGCCTGCTCTGTGCTAGCCAAAGTTTGTGGCCTGTGTGGATTGAAAGACCTAGTGGGGAGGGGCAGGGCAGTAGTTGTTCACTGTCAATGGGCCACCTGGTGCAATTTGTGTATAGGGTCAGGTAGGCTCTCAAGAGACAATGGCCATCAGATCTTGCTGTAACTGCCTCACTCTTGCTGTAACTTCTTAAACCACTTGTACATTCCCACAGAAATTGTAGCTCACAGCAAGGAAAGGCAATCTGCAGATTGGGTAGGGAAGGTTGATCCTCTCAGGCCAGTGCTTCCTAATAGCCCTGTGGGCGTGTGGGTCTGCACACTCTAGCTGGCATGGTCTGTAAATTGCCCGGTAGTGGGGCCAGACTGAAGCACAATGGTGGCTGCTCTTTCAGCCCTTGATCTGGTACCAGATAATGCAGACTTTCTCAGAATAAATCCGACGCGAGCCTCTGCCAGTGTTCTGGGTGAGTGTCCACAGGTCAGAAAGCCTGTGTGTGGGTCCTTCAAAGGGGCACCTAGAGTTTCAGTCTCCTTCCATCTCACCCAGATGACCAGAATTCCTTCTGGTTTCTACAGTCAGAGTTACTGAAATCTCCCCTTCCTGGGCTGGGACCCTGAGCTGGGCAGCCCTCAAATGAGGCCAGGACACTTTTATCCTTCAGGAGAGCCTCTGCAGCATTTATATCCCTCTAGTTGATCCTCTACCACTTGTGAGTGCGTGTCCAATCTGATTCCCAAGTTTGCCCCTCCTATAGTCTTCGATGTGACTCCTTTATATTATTAGATGTAGGTGTTATGATCAGCTGGACTTCAAGTGATACTCCACGGTGATTATTTTATAATCTGGTTGCAATTTTAATGCTGACCTGGGAGGAGATGAACTCAGTTTCTATCTAGTCCACCATCTTCTCCCCAATAATGATGAATATATATTTTGTAAATGAAGAATTGGAATCTCCAAGAAGTTAAGTAATTGGTATAAATTATATCATTAGTAAATATAATAGCCACTTTATCTGATTTTTAATATGAGATAGAAAACTTTAGAAATAAATCATTTACATATTCTAAATCATTTGCCATTACTATTAGTGTGTTGGAATTTTGTGCCCTTGCTACATCTGGCCCGGGACCAGAATAACCCCTTTGTCCATTGTATCCACACTGTAAAAGCTCCCAACACTTCAGTCATTAAATAGCTGTCTGAGTTATCAGGTCAACGGTCATGGTATTTCAGTGCTTGTGTTCATGTCACCCTTATTTTACTTACTAATGACCCCAAAGCACAAGAGTAGCTATGCTGGCCATTTACATACCCGAAGAGAAGCAAAAAGTGCTTGGTGTAAGTGAAAAGGTGAAAGTTTTCAACTTAATAAGGAAAGAAAAAAAAAGTGTACTCTGAGGTCTCTAAGATCTATCTGTGAAACTGTGAAGTAAAAAAGAAAAAAGAAATTTGTGTCAGTTTTGTCCTTGCACCTCAAACTGCAAAAGTTATAACCAAAATGCATTTTAAATGCTTGGTGAAAATGAAAAAGGCATTAAATTTGTGGGTGGAAAAAATAGACAGAAATTGTGTATATATCTAGATTTAGATATATACGGTTCAGTATTATCCGAGATTTCAAGCATCCACTGTAGGTCTTGGAACATATTCCTCATGGATAAGAAGGGGGTCTACTGTATTAAATCTATGATGAGAATTCAGGCCTGTTTGCATCCTTACCACCATTCTATCCGGTATACATGCGTCTACCCAAGAATAATGTTACCCTTGCAAACCTCTGTCCAGCCAAGAAAATTGTTAATAGCTTTTTAATAGCCTACAAAATAATTTAAAGGAATAAGGGTGAAGAGTGGATCGTGATTATTTCTTATTGAAATTATCATGTTCCTCAGAATCTATACTCAGGTCATACAAAGATTGATTCACAAACTTAAAAAAAATTGTCACACCAGAGGCAATCATATTTGTTCTTAAAATTCATTTACCAATATGTATCAGAAGTCTTTACTGTGTTCTCAGACTGTGATACACTAATTTCACATCTGGGAATATATTCTAAATCACTACAAAATGAGGTAGCCGCATGTACTTATTTATAACCACAATTTTTTTTAATGAAGAATCTAAATGCCAAATAGTTGTACATCAGTGAAATATTTTAATGGTATGTAAAAATTACTATGAGATAAAGTTAATTGATTATAAAGTAGTTGTATATATGACAACACTATATATACATATGAAATATTCTATAATGTAGCATTAATAATGATTGTGTGTGACAGATTTATAAATACTTTATGGAAAAAGATACCTTTTATTGCCAACTTCAAGTTTTTAATGGGTTCATCATTTTATATAAAACTGTAGGTAAAGGAGAATAAGGCAAAAGCAAAACAAAATAAAAATCGCCTCCTATTTAATAAATTATTCATTATTTTCAGGATACAATTTACTGATTAGATTGTATGAATCAACTTGCAGAATTAGAAAATTTGATTGTGGATTGACACAAAACCACAATTACCACTTGCTTTTTGTTGTCCCAAAATTCATATGTTGAAACCTAATCCTCAAAGTGATAGTATTTGGAAGTGAGAATTTTGAAGGTGATTAAGTTCTGAAAGTGAACCTCTTATGATAAATACCTATATAAAAGAGGCTTCCTTGCCCAGAGAGCTCACTCATCTCTTCTGCCATGTGAAGTTATACTGAAAATGCTGCCTACCATCTATGAACTAGAACATGGTTCTTCCTCAGACACTAACTCTATTCAGGACTTAATCTTGAATTTTCAGTGTCCAAAACTGTGAGGAATGAATTCTTATTTCTTATTTCTATGGTATTTTGTTATCGTAGCCCTCATGTTTATTTGTCTATATTTCTAATTCTTCATCTAATTAGATTTTCAATAGCAAGTTTTGCAGGTAAGTCCAGGAAAAACTACAGAAAGAAGAAAATGAAATCAGTTCATCTACATTATAAAATGATGTTTTATGCAAACAATACTTTCCTATACAATTGTTTTACAAAGCACATTCAATATTTCTGAATTTGACTTTGACACAGCCAAATGGCATGATGGTAAATTAACACCAGATCAGATATCTTAAACATACAGAGAAAAATGAATTAGGAAGTACATATCTATTGAAATGGTACTGAAAGAAATTTAGATATTGACAAGTACAAATCAAATCTGACTTCAGCAAGGGAAATGAAAAAAAGACTATTTATTAGTTTTAAGTGTGTCCCTGGAATGAGACAAACAGGGGGATTTGAAATAAATATAGTGTGGTATTGAGAGTTTTACTTCTTTTTCAATATTTGCAATTACATATTTGAACATCATAACTAGAAGCAATAGATCATTGTATTACTTGGGATTACATAGAGGCCCATCTCAAGATACGATATTAGAGCAATCCATGAAGAAATAAGAGCAGAAGCTCAAAAAAGCTTCTGCTTTTTATTAGCAAACTAATTAGAAATATATGTAAATTGACTTATAGGGTGACCCTGAAAAATCTCATAAGTAAGAAAATGCTTTTCTTGACAATTATTTTTTTGGATGTGTACATCATAGTTCTTTTGTACAATCTTTCTCTGACAGTGTTAAGTATGTCAGTGATGACTCAAGTGACACTTGTATTTCATTCCTTCCAGGAAGTGTCTGAAAAGTCTGTTCAAGCTATCAGATGATCTACATTCATTAGGTCTTCTAAAGCTAACTTAGTCACATGACTTTATTTAGTGCTCACTATGCACAAAGTTCTGTGCTGAGCAGTGGAATACAGAGATAAATAAAGCAGCATCCCTGCCTGGAGGACTTCACAGTCTATTGAGGAAGGCAGACAAGGAAGTAATAATAAGGTGAGATAGGTGCTCTGATCATAAGGCACAGCAGTTAGTGTAAAGGAGAACCCATCCTATTCTAGAGGAATCAAAATAAGGCTTCCTACCAAAGGAGGCCTCTGAGCTGAGATTAAAAAGACAGCTTGACATTGGTAGAAAAAAAGTAAAATTCAGGAAATTTCTGTCAGGAAAAATAACTTTATGCTGGAATTTATTCTATACCTAGCCACTTTTCCATAATTGTAAATGGTATAAGAACATTTATTTCACAGTTTTACCCTACCACTCTGCTCTATAGTTTTATCCTGGCAGCCTGTTTCCAGATGTATGGAGTAAAAGCTAGAAATAAATAGGAAGTGACAACAAACAGTAAAATATTGGTTTATTAATTTGCTTCTGGAAACCCAGGCTAAGTTTTATACATGTAGACTCTTAGAGCCAATGGAAAGATTTTAACAATAAGAATCAAACAGCCTCAAACCTGGATCTGATCAATGTAGGTGCCTGCATTTTTAATCATAATAGTGACAATCTGTACCAATGTAGCACATGAGGGAAAGGATCACAAACTACACTGACATCAGTCTTTTCCTGTGCCCCAGGAGATGTTCTACCTGGCAGATGTTTTTACATTAATTGAGGAAACATTTAGTAGGCATTGGGCACTGTGCTAGGGAAAAAGAATGAAATAAGTACTGATAATACAGAATAGGAAAAGTGAGAAAGTGAGATAGTGCAACAGATACTAGGAAAATCAAGGAGTTGAAATCAGTGGACACAGCTAAAGGTGGGTGGGAGTCATGTGCCTGGAAAGAGAGAAAGAATCCAGATCATGAGATTCTGTTTCTCACTGATTTTGGATATTATTCTGAAGTTAGGGAGAAGACATAAATTTTTTTTAAGCACATGACTATGAATGATAAATTGGGACAGACTTCAGTTAGGGTTACCAGTTGCGAAAGTGAAGAAGTAAAATTAGAAAATAGTGACCTAAAACAAAGAAGTAAATAAAGTAATATCTGACCTACCTCAGAAATGCATTATTTCTCATCTTAACTCATTTTTTTTCCTTTCATTGTATTGAAATACCAATTACAAACAATAAAATACACACGTCATAAATGGTAAATGTTTAGTTCCATGAATTTTGACAATTGATCTTGTGAGAACTTATTTCTGGACTCTTTATTCTTGTTTGTTAATCTAATTGTCTGTTCTTAATATCGTACTATCTAGATTATTGTGACTACAAGGTAAAATTTAAATTCAGGTAGTACAGTCCTCCAACTTTGTTCTTTTTTAATATTTGAATATTTTCACTATTCTAGATTATTTGCAGTTTTGTATACACTTTAGAACTGAACTATATTCTCTAAATCTTTTAAAGAGTCTAGTGGAATTTAAAGTGGTCATCTTTTGTTTACATGTCAATTTAGAAAGAATAGAAATCTTAATTATATTGAGTCTTCTGATTTATGAACATGGTTTTTCTTCCCATTTATCCCTTTTAATACTTTATAATTTTTAATGTAATACTTTATAATTTTTAATGCAGAAGTCATGTAGAGATTTTGTTAGAATTAGTTCTCAATATTTAATGTTTCTTAGGTTTTAAATATAAATTTAATTGAATTTTTAAAAATTTTATTGTTAATTTTCAGAGATGCAATATATAGTTTTTATTATCCCTGTCACCTATGATTTTACTAAATTAATTTGTTATTTCTATTGGTTGTCAAATTTTTTGAATTTTTATGAACAGAGTCATGTTATCTGTAAATAGTTATACTTTTTAAATCTTTATGTCTTTTATTTCTAGTTTATACTTTTATACAGTAGAACTCAGTAAAATATGAAATTAATATATCTTTGATTTTATTCTGATCTTTAAGGCAAAATATTTAATGTTTCATTATTGATTATGATGTCAAATATAAGTTTTCATAAATGCTCTTTATCACATTGAGGAAATTATATTCTATTCCTGAGTTGCTAAAAAAATTTGTCAAATGTGGTTCTGGCTTTCATCAAATGCCTTTTTTTGTATCCATTGAATTGTTCATATGATTTTTCTTTTAGTATTTTAATGTGATATATTAAATTGCTTGACTTTTTTTGTATTTACACTCTGCATACTTTGAATAAATCCTGCTTGATTATAATATATTACCATTTCTATAAATTTGATTTCAGTACTTCATTAAGATTACTTGCATCTATGTAAATGAAGAATATTCATCTAAATTTTTTTTTAATCTCATAATATATTTTTCTGATTTTAATATTAGGTGTATGCTAGGCTCATAAAATTTTTGGAAATTTTCTCTTTTTCTTTATTCTCTCTCTGAAATAATTTGTTCAAGATTGTTATTATTCCTTCCTTTAAAGTCTGCTAGAATTCTCCAGCAAACTCGTACAGTCTTGGAGCTTTCTTTTGGGAAAGATTTTAACAACAAATTCAATACCTTTAATAAATGTAGGACTGTTCGATTTATCTATTTCTTCTTTAGCGAGCTTTAGTAGTTTACATATATCAATACAGTCTCTATTTCATTAAAGCTGTCAAATTTAAAGATTTTGGGGAAGATTGGCTAACAATGACATGAATGGAAAGTGGATGTTTCTCTAGATGAGAACCTAGCACTGGCTGACTCCTTGATTACAATCTTTTAAACGCTACACAGAAGACCCAGGTAACCATGCCTATTCTTCTAACCTAAAGTAATTGTAAGAATAAAATTTTTGCTTTCTAAGCAACTAACTTTGTGGTAATTTGTTACATATCATAGAATATTTACACATCTGCTAAACTTATTATTTCTACTGGCTGTTTAATAAATTTTTTAGTATCTATCATGTATGATTAAAGAGATTTTTAGTTCTTGCCTTGCAACATGTATGCCTTTTTCTTTTTTCCATCCCTTATAAAACTGGCTATAACTTCTAATATTGAAATCAATTACACACAAAAAATCTTACCTTATTCCTGACCTTAGTAGAAAATCATGCCTTTATTTGGTAATTATTTCTTTATAGGTGTCATTTTTAAATCAAGTTAAAGAAGATCCTTTCAATTAATATTTTGTTATGGTTTTGTTTAAGTACTGAGTTTTAAAATGACTATATGGCTTTATTAATCTCTTAACCAGGTGACTTGTAAATTATTTGACTTGTAATGTTAAACTAACTTTGACAGCCTTAAATTAACTTTAATTATAATAAATTATGTTTTACTTTTATCGATGAATTTGAATTGCTAAAATTTAGCAAAAAGGTTTTCTTTTGTTTATGAGATATATGGGTCTCTAATTTTCTTAACAATCATGTACAGTATGTATACATAATATATATATAATATATAATCTTAGTATTAGGTTATTATTAATTAAATGTAATCAGAGGTGTTTATTCTCTTCTCTATTATAGACAGCTTTGTAGAGAATCGGTGTTATTTCTTTTCCATCTTAACAATATTAGCTGTTCTGATCCATAAACATGGTATTTCTTTTGATTTACTTAGATCTTCTGTAGTTTCCTTCAGCAGTAATGTGTTTTAGTGTATGAGATTTACACTTCTTTTATTAATTTCTAAGTATGTTATGTTTCTGATGCTATTGCAAATAAAATCATTTTTTTTAATTTAATTTCAGAATGTTCATTGTCATTATATAGAGATGCAATTGAATTTTATATGTTGATTTTGTATTTTGCCACCATGCTGAACTCATTTATTTGTTCTAATTGTTTTTTAAAGGAGTTTTCTTTATACAGCTTATTTTGTTTGTGAACAGAAAATGTACTTCTTTTCAATCTGGATGTTTTTTTTTTTTTAAATTTTTCCTTTTTAGCTTCATTGCTCTGGATAGAATTTCCAGTAAAATACTGAATATAAGTGGTAAGAGTGGACATTTTGCTTCTGATCTATGGAGAAAGTCTTAAGTCTTTGACCACTGAGTAAAACATTATCTGTGGGTTTTCATAGATGTTCTTTATCAAGTGGTAAATGTCTCTTCTTTTTCAAGTTTGTGGAGTGTCAAATTTTGTCAAATGCTTTTTCATCTATTGAAATAATTATGGTATTATTTTTTCTTTTATTATATTAATATAATTTGTGATATTGATGTTTTAGATGTTCAACAAACCTTGCATACTTGGAATAAATCTTAATTGTTTACATTGCTTATCCTTTTTAATATGTTGCCTGGATTTTGTCTACTAGTGTTTCATAGAGGATTTGTGCATCTATATTCATAAAGAATATTGACTTGTTTTCTTTTCTTGTGATATTTGTCTCCAGTTGTGGTATCCAAGTAATTAATACTGGTTTCACAGTATGAGTTGAGAAGTGTGACTTTTTTCTATTTTTTGGAAGTATCTGTGAAGGATTGATATTTATTTACCTTTAAATTTGGTAGAAATTAACAATGAAGCCATCTAGGCCTGGGAAGTTTTAAAATTACCCATTTAATCTCCTTGCTCATTAAATCTCAATTTATATTTTATATTTCTTTGTGTGTCAGTGTTTGTAGTTTTGTTTCTAGAAATTCATATGTTTAAGTTTTTGTTAGACAACTTCTTAGACTAGTATCATGTGCTTTGGCAGTAGGTCCTATAAGTTTCTGTTCCTTTGGCCACTTGAAAAAAAATATTGCCTTGCAAGGCAATATTTTATACAATTAAAATATGTATGTATATATACGTGTATAATTTATCCTTAGTAAGATTCATAAATCCCATTAGGACAACATCCATATGTTATTTTTGTAGTTTCTTCAGTTTATCTTAGTACCTCATTAAATAAGTCTTGAATTAATTGAGAGTTGTTAGCAGCAACAGCATATTTATCATCACTATCATCATCCCTGGCAAGCTCAACATATGAATCAAAGACAACAATGCTTGACCTCAGGGAATTACCACTGTAGGCACTAAATAAAAAGTACATTTTATCTCACTTCCATATCTAATCAGCTGATAATGGTTGCTTGTGTTACCAAAACTTAGAGATTTGAATTTGACCTCAACAAAGAAGAATGAGTAATGGTGTCTGTGCTGTAATGAGGAATATCAAAGATTGCAATGCCTTGTATTAACTGATGTTCTCTGAATGTGGAGACACTGATGTGTGAAATAGTATCTATGCTCTAGAAACTCACTACTAGTGCAATACTATCATGTCAATTTTAAGAGAATTATTCTTCATAATACATGCAAGATAGGCTTATGTACACTTGTAATGACATATTTTTTTTTTTTTTTTATAGAGACAGTTTGTCTGAAATGTCAAGCCTCACTAACTGGACTTGTTGCAGTGATGGCATGAAAACTCCACCTCAGTTTTTGACAAATAACTCCAAAACAATGAGATCTGCATCGGCTTCTTATAATTCTCTCTCCTCAAATAACTGCAACATTAATTTTAATTATTTGAATTTAGTGAAAGTCTAATAAGTCCAAATTGAGAGAACATTAAATAATTTGATTTCTGTGGTTGAGAAGGTGACAGAAATGTGAGCTTGCATTTAGGCTGTAGGGATCATGGTCTATTTCAAGCTTCATTTTGTGTAACTGCCCATAGGATAAACCCATTGACTCATTTCTTTGAACAAACATCAAACGTCTGCCTTCCTTCTTTTTTCTCTCTTTTCTTTATTTCTGTGTATGTATGTGTGTGGGTGTATAAAGTTCTATCTATCTTTCTTATTTTAGAAAGCTACCTCATGTTGCTTGACATAAGACAAGAGCATATACAATTTCCTCTTCACTTTATTCTGCTTCGATGTTCCTGATTAGATTTCTTATTGTTTCACAAATTCCAGTAAAAAAATAGTATATTATAATGAAACAGACTATATGAAAATTCACATGAAGTCATCATGAATGAAAAGGAAAATAGTGAAGGCTTAAAAAAGGAGCATCCATTAAAATATGATAAATCCATCAGCTATCACATTATCATTATAAGCAGGCATGAGGGGAAAAAAGTATCTTCCAATTAATATCCTGTCAAACTGAATCTTAAAGTTTTTTTCTGGACCATATACAGCTCATTTCTTTTCACTCTCTTACTGAGAGCCACATCACTTCCCCAGGAGACTACTGTGCGGAGATTTCATTATTTTCAGAAAAAAAAAAAAAACAATATTTAAAAATAAAACATCAAGATAAATGTATTTTCTCATATTTAACTTAATCTGAAAACATAAATTCTTTATTAATGTAATTATGGATTTAATCATGATATTCAGGAACATATAGACCATTACAAGGAAGGTAGATATGAATCATCAAATGAAAAAATATTTGTTAGTATGCCTGTATGTGTATATTTATTTAACATGTATGCCTTGCCAGGTACTGTAGAAATTCATCTGGGGAAAAATAAAGCCAAATTTAGTAAAGACTAACTCCTACTTTCCTAGCTCAACCTGGTATCTATAGAGATAAGTTCTTGCTCTTGGTGTTTGATCTATGTGATATCCCCCACCTTAGGAAGATTAACCAGTGCTTTTCTTGAGGAAAAAAAATACTTAATTTGCTTGTTATTTCATCTAGACTGTATAAATTGAATTTTTAACTCAGAGTAAAGTGCCTAGAAGGTAAAGGTAAGATCTAATGAGGGTAGAGTTAGAAGATTCTAGCAGTTTCAAGAATGTCTTCCTAAAGTCCTGAGCCTCCTCTTTTTCTAAACCCATCTCCATGATCTTCTCGATAATCACATATTTTCACATGTTTATAAATATGGTTTATATTACCATTTCTTTTAGTTATTTTCATCTTAGATTTTCCAGCTCGATATACATGTATATGATTTTAATCTAAATTAATTCTGCCTCATTCTCCATAGATAATGGATAGATGACAGATAATAGATATGTAGGTAGATAGAGAAAGATGATAGATGATAGAGATTAAAGATAGAGATAGAGATTGAGATAAATAAACAGTGCTCATGAAAAGGTTTCTTAAATTAGAATTTTATAGGATATTTTTAATTAGTTGCCTTGTAATATTTGGAGAAATTTGCAATATAATAATTAGTCATCTATTCATTGAAGTTATGAATTAAAATTATATTACTAACAAAATAATAGCTGTACTCATTAAGTTACTTTATTTTACCTTATAGATTACTTCTTTGTAGGTTATGTTTCTCAATTAGAAAATCCAAGTCAATGTTGACGTGATTTCAAATTTGCTTTATGTTAGAAGTCTGGGTAAATCTCAGTAGAATGCTGAGCTTAGTTGATTCGTCTGCAGTCTTCATATATTATTTTGTTGATTTCTTCATCACACATTTATTGAGATTCTCCCACTTGGTCACTATTCTAGTTCCTGGGGCCACAAAGATAGACAAAGCATAATTCCTGCCCCTAGAAGCAGATAGTCTCATGGGGAAGGCAGACCATAACCCACAATAGTAATGTGGATTAGAACAGTTGTGGAGGCATATATACATGGGTTACCATGGGAGCCAGAAAGAAAAATAGTTTTGTGTAATTCCAGAGAAACTTCAAAGATGGGTCTCCCAAAGCTGAATACTTAAAGAATACATAAGTAGAACTGATGGAAACATGTTGGAGGAGCATACTAACAGGAAGAGCAGCAAATTCAAAACCACAGAAATACTTAGACTATTCCAGGGCCAAAGTTAGGATCATAGTAAGAGACATTTTCTATGTTTACTCTAAAGAATTTTTGCTTTATCCTATAACCACTAGTCAACTTTTCCATTTTTATTATCTCACCTCTACCACTTACTCTTGTGGTAATATGTGAAAATTACTTAATTTATCTGAATTTTGTTATCTTCACATTCTAATATATATATAGAAAGTTTTTCTTTTCAGGCTTGCAATGAATAAGAAAAATTACGTGACCACAGTAAGCATGCTTTATAAGTATAGGTGCCAACACAAGTATAATGACAACATGATTTCCTTCCTTAAGTACAGAGCTACTACCATCAGATCTGTGTTTTAAAATGGTCCTACTAGGAATTGAAAGCCAATGATATAAGAGGTAGGAAGTCATTCAGGAGGCTAGTTCAGGAATATGAATGAGTGAAGTTAAATTGCCATATGAAGCCTGTGAGATAAGAATGGGCATGGATATGAGACTGAATATTTAAATAATAATAATGATAACCATTACTAAATGCCAAGCTCATAAGCTCTCAGGCACTCTAGCAGTTTTCTCATAAACCTTAACAACATAGGTGAAATAATATCCCTTTTTTTTTGATGAAAAATGAAATTAAAGATTGTTAAAGCTAAGATAGTTGCCCAAAGTAGAATTAGGTATTAAACCCTCATTATTTTAACTCAAAAAATCATTTTGTGGAGTGATGTCATCAAAATGGTAATATACTAGAGCCCAGCCATTTTCCTTCTGAAAAGATCAATAATTAGCTATTCATGAACAAAAAACTAATTAATTAATTAATTAATTAAGCAAGCAAGCAAACTCTGAAAGACATCTGGCATCCATTTCCAATACTTTCACTACACAGTGGAACAAAAAAACCTGAGAATATCCCTGATGAAAATGTATGCAAAAATTCTCAACTAAATATTAGCAAACTAAATTCAACACACATTAAAAGGATCATACACCATAACCAAGTGGGATCTATTTCTAGGATCCAAGGATAGTCTCATACATACAAATCAATAAATCTAACACACCATTTTAATTAATAGAATAAAAGACAAAATTATTATGTTTGTCTCAAAAAACAGATAAAATTTTTGACAAAATAAAATACACTTTTATAATAAAAATGTACATCAAATTGTGTACACAAGGATCATTGTTTAATATACTGAAGACTATATGTGAAAAACCCACAGTCTACATAATACTTAATGGTGTAAGCTTGAAATATTTTGCTCTAAAATCAGAAATTAGACAAGTGCCCACTTCCACCAGTTTTATTCAATAAACTACTAGAAGTCCTCTTCAGAGTAATAAGGCAAAAAAAAAAAATGTAAAAAAAAGGTATCTAAATTGGAAAAAATAAGTAAAATTGTATTTACAGATGACATGATCTTGTATATAGTTTAAAAAATTCTAAAGAACTCACCAAAAGATTGTAAAAACTAACAAATTCAGTGAAGTTGCAGAGTATAAAATCAGAAATCAGTTACATTTCTATATACTAACAATAAAATATCTAAAAAGAAATTTAAAAAATCCCAGTTCCATTCTAAACAGCATCAAATACAACAAAATATTTAGAAATAAATTCAACCAAAGAGGTGAAAGATCTGTACATTGGACACTTTGATGAGTGAACTGAAGAAGAAACAAATAAATGAAAAGATATCCTATGTACACATGTCAGAAAAATTAAAAATTTTAAATTGTCTATTCTACCCAAAGCCATCTATAGATTCAATGCAATCTCTATCAAAGTCCCAAAGTACTTTCCACAGAAATAGAAATCCTACAATTTATATGGAACCACAAAAGACCTTAAATAGCTAAAGCAATCCTGAGAAAGAAGAACAAATCTGGAGGCATCACTTCCTGTAATCAAAATAGTATGATAACTGCATAAAAATAGACCCATAGACCATTGGAACAGAAGGGAGAACAATACTGTCTATTCTCAAAGATATATTGTTTTGTGTACCATAATATTAGGATTAAATTTTTTATATATGTCTTTTATTTTGTGCATTCCTATTAATTACTAAAAATTCTTCCTCTGCTCCCCTCTCTTCTCTTCATCTTGTTATTTATTGCTCCTCCTTTTTCTTTGTTTTGACACATGTAATGCTTCATTAGAAATTTCCAAAATAATAATTTGATAGGCCTTGTGTTTTTTTTGTTAACAAATAATAAATCTACTTTCATTTATTGCTTATGTTAGCAGAGTGAGACAATATTTATTCTTTCAATCAAAAATTGTTATTAAGTCCCTTATTGTGCTAATCTGAATGAATGGTTATAGATGTGACACCAAGATTAAACTAGAAATGTAGAAGATCTTTGTTTAACCATGGAAAAGGAAAGCATAATTTAATGACTTCACTATCTCTAAACATCTAGAGAAAAAGTTAAAAAATAGAAACATTCAAGTGTGTTTCTATACACTGTCAAATGCACATATATTTGGAAATGCATGGATGCTTGATTTAAACAACTGAATAAAATATCTCATGAATATTTTATATTTTATCCAGAAAATTTGTACACACACACACACACACACACACACACACACACACACATTTTAGAAGCAAAATTGTATGATACAGATGTTTATAAAATGTCTAGTGCCACACACACACCATAATGGTGATTTATGTTTCTTCTGCAGTTGTGACATCATCCCGTGGAACTTTCAGAGAAACAAGAATTTTTGTAAAAGCCAGAGACTGGAAGCTTTAGTCTGATGTTGTGTACAACTCTGACTGCTTAATTTTTGGTTTCCTCCTTGCTAAACTCTGTCTAGTATGGCCAGCTCATAATTACCTATTTTTGGAATTAGTACACCTTATAAAAAAAAAGTAAGTTTTAATGACAAAAAAGTCTAAATTTAAAGAGGCTGGCGCAAAATAAATGATAGCTATTGCTGTTATTGTGTTGTTTCCTAAAATATTTATCTAAAATAGGAATATGTGTTACCTTCACTTACCTTTCTTAGTTAATAGTGTTAAAGTGTCTTGATATATTGTCAGGTAGAAACATTAATAGATTATGTGAACAAAAGGGGTAAATAATGGGTTATTCTGGAGCAAACGGGTGATCATTTTGTCCTTCATGTCCTGTGATTCTCAAAGTGTGATTCTTAGAACTTCCATGTTTGCATCATCTGTAAAGTTGTTAGAAATGTAAATTCATGAATTTTAACCCATGCATCAGAGTCTCTTGGATCTGAGCAGAGGAAACTGTTCTAATAAGCTCTCCTGGTGATTCTTATGGACATTAATGTTTGGGAACTGCTACTCTATACTATCCTTTATGCTTTTTGCTTATATAGTCTTTTACCTCTTTCTCTTTAAAATGTCTGTCGGTGTACCACTTTTGTCCTGAGAACACAATATAGAAGCCAAAACATAACTGAATTAATAACTCTTTCCATTCATTGTTGGTTTTATTCCAACCTCAGGGTGTTTGCTCTAAGCTTCTCTTCTCCCAGGCTTATTTCCTCCACCCCTACACTTTAATAAGATCAAGGACTTTGGGAAATTTGGTGGTCATTCCTTGAAGAGCTCCCGTTGTGTGGAATTAGGTTTAGGAGTTAGAATTTTCTTCTTTCTTGAAATTTAACTCTTTTTCATTTCATCTTGTTAGAGTTAGGAGGTCAGATATATCAAGCATACCCATTATGGAGACCAGAAAGAATGGAGTAAGGAATGTTAGAGCCTGTGCCTTTGTTTGCAGAAAGCTCATATACAGCTGCAGAAATAACAAAAATACATATATATATATATATATATATATATATATATATATATATATATATATATATTTTGTGTATGTGTGTGTGTGTATATATATATATATATTGTTTTTAGGTTTAACTATAACTCTTTGCATCTTTGACAAATGCTGTCACTCAGAAGAAAGTGAATATTTTATGTTAATTGCTTTGTTAATGTTGCTGTTATTGCTGGTGTTCCATTTTTAGTATAATCTTGTAGAGGATTTCAAACCCAGTTTGGCCATTTTATGAATATTAAGACAATCAGTCAGTTATAAGCTCTTGTGATTTCCCAAACATCTTCAGCTGGCATAAGAATAGAAATTCTCTTTTAAAAAGTTCACTTAACTTTAACATGAATTTCTAATTCAATAATGAATAAATAACAACCATCAATTATTTATAAGAAATGTACTTAAAATTATAGTAATAGCTATGCTATCTTGTACATTGTCTTTATTCCAAAAAGTCAAGTTATTTGCAAAACTAAATCACTGGTCCAGGATATGGCATTTACAATCAAAGGTGGTTTCAGAAATTAAGCAAAATTGTCCAGTATATATCAAAGGCCAGATTTCTTCACAAGAATGTCATGTCAGTGTTGACTTACTGCTTGTCTGTGTCTGGTCATGAGAAAATTAAATTTTATGCATGTGTCCTTAGAAGACACACTTTTTCAGTACTGGCCAAATCATTCTCCCAGACCCTCAAAGTACCTACTCTCAAAAAACCCTTTGCCTAAACTTCTCCTAATAGCAGTCAGTGATCAAGTAGTGCCATTCTCTCACATGTTTTTTTTTTTTTATTCTTGCACTTAAATGAGTTTCATTTTAGGCCCTACTTCAAAAGACTGACCTAACTAACATTTGTCTCTTTCTCATCCAAACTCTTAGCAGGCATTTGCCAGATGCATTTTTGCAGCTTATACTTTTATCTCATTCTCATGCTGGCAAGAGGAATCAAACATTTTATATTTTTGTTTTTCCTTATAAAAAAAAACTATCTAGTCTTGTTTTTAAAATTTCAAATGGCAAAGTCCATTATTGAGATTACTCCAATTTTTATCTTCTCCTCCTCAGCATGACTTGCTACTCTATTTGTATGTCTTCTTGTCTCTCTTATCTGTCATGGTCACTTTCAATTCAGAAACATTCCTCAAAAATCACTTTATGAATAATTCTTTCTCTTCTCTCACTTTATTCAAATCCTACTCTTTTGTTGGTAGGAAAATGCTTTGCTGTGAAGTGTACATACTGGAAAGTACACAGTGCTAACCAGATATGGGTTCAAGTTTCTACTCAACCATTAATATCTTTATGACTTCCTCAACTTATTGGACAGTGCCAATACTCAGTTCTTAACAATTTTATTTCACAGTTACTTATTATCTTCAGTGTTTGTTTAGCAGATAAAAATACTATGTCAACAATTTGTGACTTTTTGTGAAAATAATTTTTTCTAAAAATTTGATTCCCACCACAGTGGAAACAAAAACTAGACTTTCTTTGATGAAACATTTATATATTGAAGGCATTCAGAGAATATATTTATACTTTGTAAGTTTTAAGATGATACATATTTTAATTGGAGGAGTAATTTTTTTAATATGCCATATATTAATTATACATTCTGATAAATATAGTTTATAAAAGATTCAAACAAAGGTGAAATATGTGAGTATGCTGAATAAAGTATAAATTAGTGGTATTAGAAACTGTTTCATAACATATACTATTAGTTGGAACTGAGACTGCATCAGCTATCTCAGTCCTCTGGTATACCCTTAATTCTGTTTCATATATGTACGTGCAGTACCTCCTCATCCTAATTTCAAATGTCTCGTGAGTTGAATATTATTTTTATTTTATTTTGTAATTCCATCCAAATGAGAAAAATTATGTTGGGCATATGTTTATAATGAATAGACAGAATTGCTTAAGATTTAGAAGTGGATTTGATTGAATGGCATGACTAATCCTGAGACAAAGTCTTCCCAGATTCTGTAAATTTGGTAAGTCACATTTGAAATCAAGGTCTGCAAGATTCTTGCTCAATTTTTGTTTTTAAATCTGCCATTGTCCTCTTTCCTGGGACCTTGTTATAATTACTGATACCTTCTCATTTCTGATATCTCATGTGCAATGAAAAGCTAAAATCATCCTCGACTATTATTTTTAACATTAATTTGAAAGTATTTCTTTGATATTTTTATTTATTTTATTTGTATTAATCACAGTATGATTTAGCCTTGGTCTCTGGTGAACACAAGTTTGAGAAGAAAGAAAATATTGTATATATTTCTTATTGTATGTATTAAGGACTGACATGTATCCAGGCAACAGACCTTCTCAGAATGTTATTTTTATAAATAAATGTTTTTTTTTACCATAGCAAAAATTAATTTTAGAATTTTAACTAGCTCAACACTCAAAGTTTTATTGAGCTCCCCCTTTTTTTGTAGTGTATCCTCAGCAGCTTCTTCCTCTCATTCTCTCCTCAAATCCAGATACCTAATCAGATCTATTTCATGTGATTTGATAAATTCAATCCATTCACTGGCTACCTGAATGCAGGGAGCATTAGAAACTAGACCTAAAAAGTTTGACCAAAAATGGACAAAAGGTGTTTATGATAGCATTGGTAGGGTAGTATTACAGAAAGAGCACTAACTGCTTAAGGCAATGACTACAGTTCTTAGTTTTTTAATGAGACCAGGAGTACTGTTTTCCCCATGTTGAAGTTCAGTTCCCTATTAAACACATTAGTAATTGCTCTCCTTCCTGGAGTACAGGGGAGAAGCTAGAGGTGTGCATTGTAAAGTCATTAGAATACCAACAGTAATTAAAGCCATGTGACTGAAAGAGACCACTTAGAGGAAGAATGTGGATAGAAACAAAGATAGGTAACTGATATCTTTAAAAGGATGAAAGTGCAGTGTTCAAGACTCTTGGAGAACAGGATTTTCAAGGAGTAAGCAGTAATCAACTATTTAAAAAATGTGTAGTGTAAAAGAACTCAAATAAGGTATGGAAGAGCAATTAACTAGTGAATTTGCCATTTGGAGTTTTATGAATGAGCTTGATGATATGTTCCATCATTTTGTTCAGCTTGTAAATGTGCTGTGTACATTACATTACCTAAAATAGACTGATTTTGATTTTTTCCCAATTCTCTCTTCCCTCTTTGTAATTATATCATATATTCATATCTCTTGCAATGTGGTTTTGTTTTGCCTCCGAGTAGGCAAAGTACATCTCTCTATCTCTCTCTCTCTCTCTCTCTCTCTCTCTCTCTCTCTCTCTCTCTCTCTCTCAACTTGACTATCTATCTAGTCATACAGAAAAGATAGAAGATACCTATAAAATTAAAACATTTTCGTAGCCAACTGTCTAGCATGGGGTTCAACAGATTACTAAATAGATAGTAGGAAGAAGCTTACAAAGAAGCAGGCATATTTCTTTCATTGCAGTAGACAAAAATGTAGACTGCATGGGGAAAGATGCAAACAAGTTAGTAGATATTGTTGTAGTAAATATATATATCTTGCTTACATCTTTCCCCATTGTGTGTGTGTGTGTGTGTGTGTGTGTGTGTATACACACACACACACACACACACACACACACACACACATATATATATATATATGTATATATATAATCTGAACCTTTCTTCTAAACTTTCTCTAAACTATCTCTGCTAAAATCTAAATAGACCCCTAATCTGCTCAGTCTCTGAAACTTCTTATCAAGGAAAATAGACTCAGCTCCACTGGCTGAGGTTTAGAGCTTGTTCTTGCAGTATTGGGCAAAGATAGGGGTTCTAGGTGTCTAGCAATCTGAGAGAAAATCCTACATAAAAGAATGAATATCTTTGTCCCTCCCCTCTTGTATTACTTAGAATGGAAATAGACTTCAGAAGCTATAGACCCAAAAATGTGCAATGGCTCAACATAATACATCACAGGACAGTCTGAGAAAGAGGCTATTTGATAAATAATTTTTCTACTCCCAGACCCCTTTCAGCACATGGCTCTAGCCTCCCCTGGAGCTACCCAAGGTTCGTTAAAGCACTAAATGCTGTGTCCCATCTCCAGGTTTCTAATGAAGTACATTTATGGTGGGGCTCAGAATTTACATTTCTAAGAATTTCCCCAAGTGAGGAGGATGCTGTTCTGGGAACAATAATTTTAGAACCACTATACTAGAGTAATCATTATTGACTGCAGCTAGCCAGTGTGAAAGGAAAGAGAATTTTGAAGAATGTGTTGGATATCTTTCCTTTGCTCCTCTTTAACCACTCTTTATCCTTCTTTATGCTTTATGCTGCAAGAGACTGGTGTGCATCATGGGCCTTCCTAACCACCAGTTTACAGGTGAGCTTAACTGATGAGCAATATGAGCAAGAAATGAGAGAAAGAAAAGACAGAGAGATTGGATTGTTAATTCCCATCTCAGTGGAATTGCTATCAGCTGACTGTGTCCACAATCCAAGCTTTCTCTCTTGGTGGACAGCCCCCTCTATAGAGCTCTCTCTCCAAGTTTCTGGTACCTGTACCATTCTCATTCCCTTGCATGCTTAGAAAGTCTGATGATCTTCCTATTACCAGCACAGGGAGTTTCACTATTCTTTATGGTATTTTATATTTTGCCTTCATTTTTCTCGTGGCATTATTAAATTGTCTTTAAATTACTCAATTTGAGCACATTATTTGTTTCCTGTAGGAAACATGACTAATACAAGGGACAGGACAAGCTTGCTTAAAAGACTTGACTAAAAATAGTACACCTCATTTCTGCTTTATTCCTTTGGCTAGATTGCATTTTAGGTTAAGGAATGGGTTTAGCTATGTTTCCAGAAAGGAGAAGAAATTATTTTTTAAGTCAATAGCTAACAATCTTTTCCATACACACAACAATTTTTATGTTCTACTAGAAATTCATGTACGTGAAAACCAGTTTATACTTGAACTTATAGGCTAACTATATTATGTATGCAAAAATGTTTTGACAATGGGCCTATATTTTTCAAGGGTACACACCTGGTAAATTAAGGAAAATATATATTGTTTAATTTGTAACTTAACCAATAGAAGTCTGCTACTTCAGAAAGTTTTATCACCAACAATGATTATTGGAGTCACCAAAACAAGATAATGGAAATGTAGTATTTGACCACCAATAATGTTATCTAGCATGGTTTTGCCTGTCTCTATATATTGAAATATATATTATTTTGTCATCTTCCTATTAAAAATAGGAGATTATATAGATTTTTCTTTTAAAATTTTATGTATGTAGATAAGCTACATTATGATTATATTACAGTTTAAATGATCAGTTAAATCCTGTGCTATAAGAGAAAGTATGAGGTTTTGTAGGGTTGAGAACCATATTTTATAAACAAGTACACATTTGAAAAGACATTTGCAGTCATACACATGCAAGGAACCAGAGGCTTGAACTAATGAATCAAAATAATTAACACAGGAAAATTGACACATGTTGGTGATGTGCAAGTGAGAGTTGAATGGAAGCCACCATAATTCCAGCCTTAGATGCTTTGGAGAATGGCAATGGTGTTTGCAGAAATTCTCTCACCTGTGAATGCTGACCTCGTTACTGACTCTCTCACCACCTTGTCAGTCACAGACAACTGTACCAAATGTGGGAAAGTTTGAGATGAGAATGATTGGGGAAAGGTCCAGAAGCAGAGATCACCTCCATTGATTTGATCATGAAATAGCATAATTTTAGTAACAGCTGAAAGTATTATTAATACCACCTGAGGTTATGGAATATTTTCCTTTCATTTATCATGTGGGTATTTGCTTGGAAATTAGGTCCCCAAATGTAAATAAAATATTAATCTTTATACCTAATAACAAAAAGTAAAAAACTGCAGGGAGATTTTTTAAAATTAAAACAAAAGACCCTGAATGTTAAAGGGTATTATACGCATGTTACCGATAATATTAAATTTACATGTTATTTAGAGCTCTTTCAAACTTACAAGTGCTATCTTATGTAATACTTCATTCCTTCATTACAGCAGCCTGTGAGATAATTATTATTATTATTCTTTAACTCTTTTCTGAAGAGAACATAAAACTCAGAAGGGCTAATTAAATAACCTGACATTGTTAAGTTAGTAAAATATAGAGGTAGGAATCAAGATTTAAAATTTTAACAACAGTTCTTATACAACAAATGATGTCTCCCTTCATGCTGAGCTTTGTGTCAGAAACTTTTGAGGTGATGAAAGAAAAAGGTGATGTTAGATTTGATTAAGAATGCCACAAAGATCTCATAAGATGTTTAAAACATACGCTCATCTCCCACTGTCTTTTAATCCTATTAATTTGTTTCTCGACACCATTACAACAATAAAATTATTTATCAAGACCTCATTTTAACTTAATCTCTAACTTCCATGTACAAGCTGGTGGCACTCATAATTCTACCCTAAACTCCTGACCTCAATTTTTAATTGGTGATTCAACACCACCTCTTAAATATTTCATGGGCACTTCAGACTGAATGTTTTAAAAAATAAACTCTTCATCATCTTTCTCCTATCCACTCTTCAACATGTATACATTTTTTATTCGTCATCACAAGTTTATATGCAAAATTTGGAAACCTGAGATTCATCCTTGCTTGATCTTTCACTCAAATCACCATTACTTCTATGTTAGTGATTACAACTCCCATTTTTGTAAGTCCTTCTCCTTCTTTTATTACACTACCACTAACTTATTTCCACTCACCATCATTTCCTAAGCAAATTTTCTTAAATCCTCCTATTTTCCGTGATTCCAGTATTTCCATGGTCTGGTACATTACCAATGCTATACCCAGAGTGATCTGTCTCAAATAAAATTGATAACATTGCCTTCCTGTCCTCTCCTTCAATTACAGTCAGATAGTCATCAAGAACTTGCAGAGAGTAGATCATACCAAATTCTCTCTTACCTGTTGGCTACTGCATACTGTGTTCTCTATGTCTACAAGCCTTTTAGAGTCCATTTTTTTTTTTTTTCACTATACAGCCTAGACAAAACTTTCCCTGAGGAGATCTCAACAGTCCTGTGGATTTGCTCTTGATCATAAGCTTATAATTATTATAATGTTTTTTTCACCATTTTAATTATATGTATGTTTATAAATCTCACTCACTCAATTATAATCAACCTGAGATAAAGTTTTATACCTTATAAATTATTGTAACCCAAAAAGCTAGCAGCATTTGACACAGAAGATATTCTATCAACATTAATCAAAAGAATGAAAGAATGAATGAATGAATATGGACAAAATACAAAGAATATATGTAGTCACATATAGAAGTAGCTCCCTCCTTCCTGGTTTGGCTAGAGTTGGCTAACT
The DNA here is from genome assembly GCA_028627145.1 of Eidolon dupreanum. Taxonomy (NCBI): domain Eukaryota; kingdom Metazoa; phylum Chordata; class Mammalia; order Chiroptera; family Pteropodidae; genus Eidolon; species Eidolon dupreanum. The sequence continues at coordinate 86,139,671 of CM053503.1, read as the reverse complement.
CATAACCTTGCTGTTTACCACACACTTGAGTGATCCTCACTTAACTGAGAAAACTTGTTATCAGGAACTCTGAAAGAATCATCAGGGTAGAAGTTTAATGAAAGAAGAGACATTTAGACATGAGTTACATCACATTCTTGAGACTGTCTCAGACAGACACACAAACACAAGACAAATACACCAAAACTACTTTTTACTTCATGGAGTTGTTGTGGAATAAATAAAGTGGTAGGTAGAATTTACAGGGTAAAAACAACTTAATAAAGCATTTTTGGCAGTATCACTATATAAGATTACTGATTCAACCATTTTTACGGAAATCAATTTTGATAATATAAGTGGTGAATTCAATTATTCTGTCAGGTTAAATATATTCCATCAAATTAACTACAGGAAATCAGCTCATCTGTGTAAGATTATGTTTCTACTGAGACAATACTAAATTTCAACCATTTATTACTCCAATAATTTATGATATGAGTATGGATTTAGGGAATTCTCCTTGCACACAAGTCCTGGCTCAAAATAAATGATCAATAACTTAACTTTATTGTTTTTATTATTATATATTATTAGGAGAATATTACTAACATAAGAATATTTAGGTAATGTTTTATACTCATTTATATTCTAGAAATATTTTTGCTTTTATTAACTTATGGTTTTAAGGGATATCTCACATTTATACTTCACTAATGGTAGTGACATTATTAGTAATTTGAATATTCTTAAAATTAGGGGATAAAATATATTACTGTACTTTATCTTTAAGATAGTTCTGGTTCCTGGGAAGACTCTCTCCTTCTCTCTCTCTCTCTCTCTCAGAGAAAATGTAAGCAAGAGAGGGAACTGATAAGAAAATACATATTTTCATTATCAATGGTTAACAGTTTGGGGAAGTTTTCTAGGTCAGAAGTTAATGAGATAGTTGTAGTTTCAGGCTGACTGTAATTTGAAAAGTTTCTCTTTCCCCAGAACTGGATTTGATGGACTCTGAAGGCAAAGCCAGCACCTCACATATAGCATACGGTTACCACTGATTTTTCTAATGACCTTCAGAAATTGGCACAGTATTTGATGTACAAATTATTGCTTTTTTAATTATGGAAGGTTAGTAACATATTTGTTTCTTAGATTATTATTTTCTGTTGCATTATAAAAGAGCTTATGACCTAAAAGAATATGTAGGTAGATATTTAAAATAAGCAATTCTGAAGATTAAATTATAAGCTTTATGTGGTCACAGGATCCTCTGGAGCTGTTTTTGGCCAGTATGCTATTCTACTCACCCCAAATCAAAGACCATTTTTAGTTATGAGGCAATAATGAACATATATACTTTTAGAGTAAGGATGTTGGAAATTCCTCTTTCAGTTATTATAAAAGTATACAGATACAGGACGCAGGTGCTAGGACAGAATCTTTCAATAAATCCCAAGAAAATCTGGGAATGCTACTATTGGTATAAAGAAGAAAGAGACCTAGTGAGCTATGAAAACAATATAGTAGGAAAAGACAGTGAGAGGAGATAAGGTTCCCAGGTATCCACATGATTGTAGAAGATAATAAGTAGATGTCCCTAGGTTCCCACATGGATAGAGAAGAAGACAGTGAGAGGATATAAAGTCCCTGGATCACCCCATGGATGCACCCCAAGAAGTTAACCGTTTTCCCCAAAGTAGAAAGTCTGTGCCTCAGGGGAAAAGACAATGAACTCCATCATACATCCAAGCAAACATAACTCAGAGATAAATCTCTCAAAGAATATAGTACATTAATAGTGCATTTCCTTTTTACTGTTGTTTTCTTTTTTATTATGCAAAAAAAAACTAACACAACACCCAGCAAATAATAAAATAATGTAAAATCAATTATTTATCCATAAAACAATAAAAATTATATTTAGAACATCTGTTCTTTTTATTAATCTGGGCTATTATTAGTGTTAATATGTATTTAGAGCTAAAGACTCAGGAAAAAATTTCAGAGTCTGTTCATGTCTGTTGGAGACCCCTCCCATTCAGTGAATTATTTTAATCACCTCAATCTTAACATTTTACAAATCATCATTCTTTTACTCGCTTTAACTTATGTGACTCCATAAAGTGAAAGATATTTTTGTAAGGATGCTTATTTTAGTGATGGTTATACAGGACTAACAGACCAAAGATTTTGATGGATTCTAAGTTACAAAAGTGGTGGATTCAGTCACTCGACTGAGATAAAAGTTTCTACCAAACTCATAATATGACATTAACTTAATTGAATAGAATTATCAGCCCCAACAGAGACAATCTAAGTTAGAAAGCAAAGAAGAAGTCTTATTTGATTTAGCTTTGCTTAGAAAATTCAAGTTTCAATTAAAGTTACTACTGACAAACACAGTTTTTTTTTGGCATCAGAGAAGAGTACAAAGCGTAAAAAAAGTATTAGACAGATCTTAATTCAAATCCCAAGTCTATCTCCTCCCAGCTGTGTGGCTAAAGTACTTGCATCATTTTTCTCACCTGTGCATCAACATATATATATATATATACACACACACACACACACACACACACACACACACACATATTTTAATGTTGATATATATATTTACTGATCGCTTTTATAAAGGTTAAATTTTTATATATATATAAAAACTTGGCTTATTTGGGGCCTGCAAATAGCATATATACTTATTCACTTTCTCCTTTTGACCACTTGTGTTTTTTTGCTCATTTTTTATTCATTTATTTCTTCAAGATATATACAGAACATTACTCAGGACACTTAACTTTTCTCATATCTCGTGTTCCTCTGTTATAGCACATATTATGTGCCTTGTAAGTGTTTTACTTGTTCATATCTCCCATTAAACTGTGTGCTTCTCAGTAATGAAAATGGTCTCCTGTACCCAGCTCTTAGATTAAAGATTCTCTGCAATTCACCAATGTACTGTGGAGATTTTTAAAGCACAGCTTAATTTTCTGAATCTCTTGCTTAAAGATAGAAAACAATTAATACATTCACTCCTCACTCCATGGTTGGTAAACAACACTCTAGTTACTAAGTTGGATAATAGATGAATGAGTACAGTTCCTCATCTATCTCCAACATATTTTTCCATTGGTCCCCTTCAGATACCCAGTATTCAGGTAGTTGGAGCATTGTTAAATACTCATGAATAATCTTCTCCTGCCTTTGTACCATTAAGTTCACTTTTCCCACCCCCTAAGTAGTCCCTCTTTAACGAGCTATTATCCAAACTTTAACTATTCTTGAAAACTTTCATGACTATGTGCTCCATTTCCTTAACTTGTTCACACAGGAAGCATCCTCCTCCATCTTTAAATTTTATTTCTTTTAACTGTATATCTGTTTACATTGGTTATCTGTTATTTCATAACAAATTATTACAAAACTTTGCAGTTCAAAACAAACATTCATTCATTAATAGACAATGATTCTGGTGGGCAAGAATCCTCAGGTGCTTTGGTCAGGAATTCTAGCTCTGGGTCTCTCACTGTACTGCAGTTTAGGTATTATCAACAGTTGCACTCATCTGAAGGGATACAACTTCTCTTCCCAGCAAATGTTGTGAAGATGAGGAGGCAGTGATACTGGGGGCCATCTTGGAAGCTGGCTGTCATATTCATCATGGCTCTTACTCCTTTATTCTTGTACTATAATTGTTTCTCTTTCCATGTGAGATACTTGTTAGTGTACACTTTTCCTTTTTCATCTTTATATTCCCTTTTACACTTAGAACAGTGTCTAGAATGGTGTGAATAAATACTTATTGAATTAACTAAATTAAATCAATGCTTCATGCAACTAAAAACTTTCTAGCTTCTTAGGTCAAACTATGGGAATGTACTCAGTTTTAAGTAAAAGTATAAAAAACATAGTAGCTGTATTAAAAAAAATACAGAGGTTTTCTGATAAATTCACAAGGAATTTGGGGTTAGGCAGGGGTAGGAAAAGACTTGTCTTTCTTTTTCTGGCTTTCAAAATAAATATGCAAAAAAGAAAAGAGAGAGAGAACACAAATTACTAATATCAGAACTGAGAGAGGAAGCAACACTGTAGATCCTGTGGACACCAAAAGGATAACCAAGCGATACTGTGAACAACTTTATGCCATAAAATTGATAAGATACGTGAAATAGACCAATTCCTGAAAAACATAAACTGCCAAAAACTTGCACAAGTAGAAATAGGCAATCTGAATGTGCCTACATCTATTAAAGAAACTTAATCCATAATTAATAACCTTCTAAAACAGGAAACATCAAGCTCAGATGGGTTTTCTGGTTAATTCTATTAAACATTTAAGGAAGAAAGCAAAGAGAACCCTTCCCAACTTAGCCTATGAGGTCAGAGTTACTCTATTTTTAAAATCAGATAAAGATATTACAAGAACAAAAAAAAAAAGCTATAGACCAACAGCTCACATAAACATAAATGCAATAAAAAAAACTTGATAAAATTAAAGAAAACTTAATCTACATTATATAAAAAGAATTACATACAACTACCATGTGAGATTTATTCCAGGTATACAAACTGGTTTAAAATTCAAAAATTAATTTATATAATTCATTGCACCAACAGGCTAAAGAAGTAAAATCTCATAGTCATACCAATAATGCAAAAAAAGCATTTGGAAATAATTAACAAATTAATAATAAAAAAACTCTTAATAAACTAAGAAGAGGAGGGAACTTTTTCAACTTCTCCAAATACCACACTGTCTTTCTGCAAAAAGCTACAACTAACCTCCTACTTAATCATGAAAACTTCAAAGCTTTCACAATAAGATTAAGTACAAGGCAAGGATGTATCAGAAGTTCTAGCTGATGTAATAAGAGAAGAAAATAATATAAAAGATGTTCAGATTGGGAAGAAAAAAATAAAAACTATGTTTTTTGTAAATGACATTATAGTCAATGTAGAAAATTTAAAAGAATCAACAACAAAGACAAAAAACAACCTAGTAAGTAATTATAGTCATGTTGCAGGTTAAAAAGTTAATATACAAAAGTCACTTGCTTTTTTATACACCAGCAATGAACATACAGAATTTGAAATTAACAACAAAATACCACTTACATTAGTATTCAAATAAATAAAGTACTTAGGTAGAAGTTTAACAAAATATGTACACAGTCTGTACGAAGAAATATATAAAAATGAACAAAATCAAAGAAGTAAATAAATGAAGAGATATTTCATGTTGATGATCAAGAAAATTCACTATTATCAAGATGTCACTTCTTCCCAACTTGATCTATTGATATAATGTAAGTCCAATCAAAACTCCAGCAAGTTATTTTATGGATATTAACAAACTAATTTTAAATTTTATATGGAAATGCAAAAATCCAATGTAGTTAACATAATATTGAAGGTCAAAGAAGAAAGTTAGAGGACTCATGCTATCTGACTTGAAAACTTACAGTGAAACTCTAGTGACAAAGACAGTGTGGTATTTGCAAAATAATAGACAAGTAGAACAGTGAAACAGAATAGAGAGACCAGAAATAGACTCATTTGTATAGGCAACTAATCTCTGACAAATAAGCAAAAGAAATGCAATGGAACAAAGATAGTCTCTATAACAAATTTTGCTGAAACTAAACAGCCACATGCAAAAAAAAAAAAAAAAAGAATCTAGACACAGACCTTATAACTTTCACAAAAATTAACTCAAAGTGGGCCATAGTTATAAATATAAAATACAAAACTATAAAACTCCTAGAAGATAATATGAAAGAAAACATAGATACTCAAAATGAAGATGTTATTTTAAATTAAGTTTATATCCAGATGTAAAATAACAGGTGTAAATGAAACACTCTGTTTCTTCACCAAAACACTCATCAGCCACTTACATTTAAAGTACATACAAGTTAGATAGTAGATGCAAATGAAAGTGTATTTGACATAAATTATGGTCACTTGGTAAAATTGTCCTGGAGCTGTTGCATAGGCAGTCTGTGCACATGCTTAGCTTATATCTTTGTCTCTGGGTTTCTGTTTTCACTTTCAGAGGGCTTTTTTTGCTTATTGGTTTGTTCATTGTTCTAAGAAGTACCTGAAGAGGATTTTGATTTTTCACTTGTTTATCACTCCACAGTATCAAATTCAATATCCTCTATATAAACTATCTTTTATAATTATTTGGAAGAAAAATAACAGAATTTAGTTAAATTACTTGTACTGTTACCTTGAGCAGATTACTTATCTTCTCTGTGTTTCAGTTCTTTGAATTTAAAAATAAGTATATAGATTTTATTATATTAAAGTATTACATTGAAATAATAAAGGAATAAATATACCTTACCCTCTGAGTTTTACATTTTTTGCATGGGGCTTTGCTTCACATGAAGAGTTTCCCAAAAATGATTACTGAACTCATAGAATTGAAAATATGTTTTTACTTGTTTATTTTTAAAAAGAAACAAGTCTTAAATATTGACTCAACTATAATACATATTTAAAGGATGCTTCTAAGGAATTTATTGAGATAAATATTTTCTTACATTTAGTAATCTTTATTTTATTTGTGAAACAGTTGACGTAAGTGTAGCCATTTTAAAATGGAGTCAGAAAGCTATTCTCAAAGAACTGCTTGCATATCTTGCTCCTTGAACTTTTGAATTGTTTGATCTGGGCACAATAACCTCTGGACTATGCCAAAGTAACAATGTCCTATAAACAATTGTTCATAAAGGTAATAAGAAAGCAGACACCCTGACCCCAATGACTATTTATGGAATTCCTTCTGAAGATGGAATCAGTAACCAGCCAGTTACATAGCTAAAGATTAACTCAGCTTGTTAACACCAATAGAAATTTGTTTCTTCTACTCATGTAATAACTTCCTTTCCTTTTCTGATAAAAACCGCTTGCCTTAATCCTGTAATTGGATCATAATTTGGGTTTCTGCTTTAATCTATGTCCCTGAATTTCAATCTGTGATGTCAAATAAACATGTGTTGGCTTTTCAGTTTTAGGTTAGCATTTCTATATGTTCTAATCAAGTCATATATAATTTTAAAGTTCTTATAGTTTATTTTTGGTAACTTTTATCAGTACATTTTTCCCAGATCTCAGTTGATTCTTTTTCTTCTTTTCAATTTACTTATTTTAGCCAAAATACAAGTGACAACTGTACTAACAATTGGTAGAAAGTTATGACAAAGACTCCTTCCTTGACCAAACTTTAGTCAGGTTCCTGTGAATTCTCTTTGTAAGTAGGCCTCGTCCTCAACCCAATCCTTGGCTTGTCTTCTACAAAAATCCTGTTCAGCCCTTTTAGCAAGGATTTTCCTACCATTGATATCTAATCAAGTTACTCTTAGTAATTTTTCAGCCACTGACCTGCTCAGTCTGCTTGTTGGCTCTAAATATTAACTGTCTTTGTTGTATTTGGAGTTAAGCTCATTTCTATATTCAAGTTTCTCTCCCCTACTACAGTAGCACAAAAGGTTTCTTTCATACTTATGGAAAAATTCAGAATGCTTGCATTTTTTGAAGAGCTTTTGACAAGAAACTTCACGATTGAAAGACCGTATTGTTGAATTTGATTCTGTCCAGCTCTACTCAGAATCCACTATTCACATTACTGTCAAAGTGTTCAAATGGTTAAAAGGGTCAACTAAGATTTGGTTCTGTCCCAAGATGCTGTACAATCCTGAGCTTTGCAGGGTGTCATGTAGGCAGGAAGAGGAAGACATTGATTTTTTGGGGAAATAAATTTAAGAACAAATTCTCCTCCCAGTCTTGAAAACCTCTCCACAGTCAAAAGATAAAAACAAGAACAATTTTATTCTTTAATAATTATTAAACCAGAATGTCATGAGGGATATTTAGAGAATAAGTAATCCACTAAAGAGATTACAAGGATAGAAACAAAACAAAACACAACCCTCACTTTTTTTTTATAACTAAATTGATGTAATCCAGTCAATAAATGAAGTAGGCTTTTGCAATTTGAAGTCAAATGACAGCTGACATTAGGCCCATCTCCTCCCAGAAAACTGAGGGATACAGCTTTACTTTCTTGACAATTGCATTTCAAAGAGAAATCTTTAAAGATCTTAAAGAAACATTCCTGAGTTTTGAAACAGACAGGCTCATTTAGCTATTAACAAGGTTTATGTATACTTGAAAAAGGAAGAGAAAGAAATTCTAAAAGAAAAGATAGAAGGAAACAAGTTTTTCTCTAATTTTCAGCAAATAGAAATAAATCTCTTAACTTTAACTTGTATTTGTCCTTACACAATACCATAAGGTAGCTTCATTAAGTAGTTAGTCAAGCATAAGCAACAAGAGCCACGGCCTAGCTCTGTAACTATAGAAACTTCCCTTGAAGACCTTCCTTAAGTATCTCCCAGAAATACCTCCCTTTTAGGGTTATAAATTACCCCAAATCCTAGAGAGCACAAAGGCCATAAAAGCTGCTGGCTAAACCAACCACAAACACATGTGCAGAAAGTACTGCCCATCACTTCAGCCTCATTATACCATCATTATAATATCATGACTGTGCTTGCAAGTTCATAAATCTAATTATAATGGACTGAATTCTGAGTAAGCACATGCGCACTAAGCAAAGTTATATAGTAGCCATCTGTTAGTCAAGGTCACCTCACATATGGATCATCTAAGACCTCTCATCATGGCTCAAATATAAACAGATCTCATTTCTGTGTAGTTACAGCATTCCTGGTTGGAAACTCACCCCTTACTTTGGTAAAAAGTTATCTCTTTACCTTCTAAATTCCACAGGGCTGCAGCCTTCTCTAGCATGGCCTGTCTCCTTCTAAAATATACTTTCAGTAAATCTTACTTTTTCTCATTCCCGCTGACCTGTAATTCTTTTCTGTGTTGGTGGGGAAGAACCAAAAAACAATACACACAACACCACTGTCCACTGTACTCCACCTTCCCCTCCCCCACCCCACTGTGGTGACGCCGAATTTAACCTTACCTCAGCAGTGACAGCTTGAAATATTACAGCCAACATCCCATGTAAAATTCCCACCTAAGAATTTTATATTCTCAAAACAATGAAAGAAACATTGAGTCATTTAAGAATATTAGTAAAGCAATAATAATAGTAATTATTTATTAAAATGAACTATGTCTTAGGAAGGTTATTAACTATTTCATCAAAAGTTATCTTATTATTTAAACCTCACAATAGCATTTTGACTTTGACAGGCAAAGCTAGGTCTCTGATTATTGGCCTAAATGTTCCTCTAGGCAGATTTTATTTGTCCAATGTTGTGTGTGTGTGTACATGTGTGAGTGTGTGAGAGTGTGTGTGTGTGTGTGTGTGTGTGTGTGTGTGTGTGTGTGAGGGGCTTATGATAAAGTTTGGGAGAATGTGTTTTACCCCCCAGATGTAAATTTTGGCTTTGTTCTGAAGAACACGTCTTAATAGCTCAGGTATTGAAAGTAGCCTTATGAAATAAAGCATGAGTTCAACCTATTTATTTTAATAAAATGGGTAATCTCTTTTTTCTTTTTCCATATGGAAATACTTCATTTAAAAAAAATATTTTCTCATCAACCAAATCCATTATAAATAATTTTAGCTTGATACAAATCAAATCAAATCAAGATTTGATTTGTTTTGTTTTTCTTTTTCTTTTTTATAAGTTGTAGGAAAATCTAGTGGTAAAATAGGGATAAACATAAGCATTCACGTGAATAAACTAATGATCCACATGACTGGTAAAAAGACTGGGATTAATTGGATTTTATACTCACTTATAATAAATCCATTGAGTTCTGTGGGCAGTGACCGAAGAAAAGATTCTTTTACTTTTATCATGTAAGATAATAGGATTACTACTAGGCTAAGTCTTTAATCTTTGTTGATAAAGTGAGCTGAATACTTAGGAAATACACTAGGTATGCTGAAATTACCAAAAAAAAAAAAAAAAGATGAAATGTCTGAAGTGTTAGATTGCTTATCAGGGAAACAAAATTAATTGTAAGCACATTTGCATAGTTGAAGGGAATTTCTAGCCATAGTTGCAAGGTATAATTATAAAGTTGGATGTCTAATGCAAATAATTGACTTGTGTAATGAAGGACTTAATTTGTGTTCTTTCATTTCCACCCCTTTGAAATATGATGCATTGCATTTTTTTGTTCTTTCAAACATATTAATTTATTTATGAAAAGGAAAGAAGTTAATAATCTCTTTGATTTTTTAATGATAGAGATGAATGTGCTCCTTCTACTTTAATTTACATTATTTTTAAAATATTTTTATGTTCTACTTCAAACTGTATACATTTAGTTATCCAGTTTGCTAGAGGACTTCTTCAAGCAACTGACCTCTATTTACTGAGTTAGCTGAAACACTTTGCATTTTTAATAAGTGTATTTTATCCATCCTTGATTAATTATTTGTTTTTTTATATAATTGATCATTGGCGTAAAACATTATTCTATATCGAAAGAAGTTTAGCTCTTTATGAAGTCAACTTGTAAAAAATATTCAAAATTATCCATTTGAAAAAAGTGAAATAATCTCACATAAATTAGAAGATATAACTAATTTTAAAGTTCTGACTAAATCTAAAACATAAGATAAAAATCTGAAATGCAGATTTTATTATCTTTATTTTTCAGCTGATAGCATTCAGGATCAGAAAAGTAAGCCACTTTGCCCAAGGTCACACAGTTACTAAGTGGTAGATACAAGCATGCAAGCTAGGTACAATGGTCTTAACTCTCCCTAAAATATTGCCTTCTGACACCTTATTCATATGCAATCTTATTCCTAGGGTCCATTCTGTATATATGGTAGGCTACACATATCAATTATGAACCTGAGTATCACACTGGTATAAGTTTGTGTGCATAGGTAGAGTTAGTTACATAAGTAAATAGCCTTTATCAATAAACATTTCTAAGGCAGACATCATCAGATTCTTCAGCAGTAACAAGGGTTCCAGTAGAGCTAAAAAAAAATTAAGAAAAAATTTTAAGGAAAAATTAATTTTAGTGTAGATTCTACATTTGGCCAAATTATTAATCTTGAATATAGATTATATATTCAATTTCATAAGGTTTTAAAAAGTATGTCCATCTATAGTTAAAAACATAGTAAAAATGATTTTTAACAAAACCAGGAAATACATTTTTAGTATATATGCTGCTGAAGCAAGCATAGGAAATACATTTTTAAAAGTAGTAGATATTGTTGTAGCCACCAGCCCCTGATAGACACATAGACCACCAGAAATCAATGAGTTATAGGAAACACACTCTTTATTCAGCCAACTGGATCTACCAGGGGTACGCAGACCCCAAATTAAGCAGCCCCAAAATGTAGAGGTACAGAGTTTTTAAGTCCTAAACCCCATTTTCATTCTGTTTGAACACACACATCTATTTTCTTCTTTTTACTAACTCTCAACCCACAGGTTGGTTGTGCAAGCAGGGGTACAGAAGCAGAAAGCTTATTGTTAGAATGTTATGTTCCCATGGATGATACCTTATGTTCCCATGGGCAATAGCAGAGCAATAATTTTCCAGCCAGCACAATATGAGATCTAATAAATGAAGTCTCCTGCATTGCAGAGTGGTAAAGGGAAGTTGAGGATAGGCACTGTGTATGATATTGAGAGAACTATCCAAGCAGTGGGAGAAGGACAATTCTGGCTACTGTGTAAAATGATCTGGGAGGTTAATTAATAGATCTAATAGATTTTGTTGGTATTTGAGCATCTGAAAAACATATATATTATATTGTAACATATATTGTAACTTTGAGAGAAAAAAGGAAACAGTGATGGAAAATAAAAAACTAATGAAACTTTTTAAATTGGCATTTATTAATGGCAAGAATACATTTAGTCATGTGTATAAAAAAGTTTGCTAACAGAATTCTTGACTAAGCCATGTATTATGTACACATTGTGTTAGCATTTGGGGACAATTTGAACTTTGGTGTCACCTCGGCAGCATGGGGTAAGTAATGATGAAGTGCAATTAGCATTTTTCCTCAGTTCTTCCCTACTGACACAACAAAGAATCACAGGTCAGTGAGATTTAGAAAAATGTGTATTAAAAGTATATTTTAGAAGGAGACGGGCCACACTAAGGAAAGCTATATACCCTGTGGAATTTGAGAGGTTAAGATAAAAGATAGAGTACCTCCAAGTGAGGAGTAGGTTCTCAGTGAAGAGAGCTGTAACAACACAGAAGTGAGAAGGTCTATATTATATTTGGGCCATGATGGGTGATTACAAAGACATTCCTAGGTAATTGGCATATGAAGTCATTTTGATTGACACTTTGCTGCTATATAACACTACCTAATGCTCATGTGCTTTCTTAGAATTCACTCTGTTATAATTAAATTCATGAACTTCCGGGTATAAATATGGTATTATAATGATGATGTAATGAGGCTGAGGTTGTGGGCAGGATAGGGTAGGACTTTCTGTGCACACATCTGTGGTCTGTGGCCGGATTAAACCAGTTTAGGTTTATGGCCTTTGTGCTCTAGGATTTGAGTTAATTAATAACTCTAGAAGGGAGGTGTTTCTGGGAGGTCCCAAAGGAAGGTCCTTGAGGGAAGTTTCTATGGTTACAGAGCTGGGCCTTCGCTCCTGTCACGCATGTCTGACTAACTACCTAACAATTATGTTTATCATAAAATATAAACCATGACAATTTAACAAAAAATATTAGCATAAAAATAGTGAGAAAAATGGCACATAGAGATGGTTTTATCAGAGAACTAAACCCTCAAGTACTATATTAAGTGATGTCTAACATTGATAAACCAAGAAATATCCTAAGTTGTTAGGATATGAGATTATATGTCTGAAATAGGATTTAATTTTGAATGTGGTTACCTTCAGTGAATGGAATTATGGAATGAGGAGGGTATGGTCAAATGATTGCACCTTTCATTATAAAACTTCAGTCTTATTTTATTTTAAAACTTAAATATACAATTCTCCATAAATTACATTAATCAAGAAAATAAAAATAATTATGGTTAACATGTTACTTATATTAGTGGTTTCTTCCTTCACAAATAATGCCTGAAGAACTGTATTTTATGTTCCCAGTTAGAGATTTATTTTCAACTACAAAGGTATAAAATGGACTGCAGTTTACTCCCGTGATATGGCTGTGTCAGAAACAAAAGCTGACATTTTGTACTTCATATATGTATCAAGGCCAGTCCTAGGTTTGGTCTTCCACCTAATAACTCCTGGTTGACAAAATTTGCATCTGAGTTTCAAATAAAATTAAAACAAATTTTTATTAGTATTCTGTCAAAATAACATCATTAATTTGCCAAATTTGAATAAGTTAAACTTAAAAAAAATGGGAAAAGAAGCTAAAATATATAGAAAACCTACTGTGTGCTAGGAATTTTACAGACGCTTTATAGTTTTCTTTTTTAATATTTAAAAAAAATCCCTTTGTTATTTCTGCACCAGAAGCTTCAGCTGTCTACGGAGCCTAGGTCCTTAACCACTGAGATAGACTGCCTACCTACGTCTTCCTCTTGAAGTTTGAAGCTCAGGAGTAAGCCTTTTTCTCACCCTTGAGGAAAAACAATATGAAACTAAACAGCTACTGCTGGGATCTACTGTGATTTATTCAAGTTGTGTCTCTCCTGTTCTTCAGTTACACAAACTAAACAACTTCCACTGGGTCATTTAAATTGTGCACGTGTGTGTTTATGTGTGTATGTGCACACTCATGCATCTTCTTCCTAGGACAGGAAGTGATATTTTGACTCAGCTGCTAAGCTTATTGGAAGACATCGCCAGTAGTCCATACTCACCCATGATATGTGCTCCTGCAGAGAATCTTTCTCTTCCAAAATGTCATTTAATCCATTCTGGCTTTGACCTTGGAAATTAAATTCTCTCTTGTTTATCTGTCCTTTGCTAAAGGGGAGAAGCTTCAAAGCATTTCATTTTGTACATCATTTAAAAATATACCCAGAATTGACACTCATAATGATTTGGTATCTTTGTACTCAATTTAATTAGTTCTAATTAGTCCCTCCACATAGATGAATATTAAGAAGAAGAAAATGGATATTTTAATCTGAGACAAGATGCTTTCTAAAGACTCAATAGTCTCCGTCTTTTCATAGAAGAGTTTTTAATTATAATCATTCAGAGTGTTTGTTTAAAGCAGACTATCAAATTTAAAGAAAGTGTTCACAGAAAAGCTTCATTAATTGCTGTCTCGCCCAACTTTTTGTGATTATTTTTTCTTCAAACACATACATGTGCACACACACACATTTGCCATAAAGAAAAACTTTTTAAAGTTTTCATTGTCATTTGACTCTTTCAAATCCATCTGTCAGCAAATCATTTCAAAGTTTCCCACTGAAGAGAATGGGGAAACATCAGCATCGGATATGATGTCTCTGAAGGACATCAGCTCTAAAATTATGCAGGTAAAATTTCTTAGGTGGGCACTAAAATGTACCTTCTGCTACATAGACGAAAGAGTCCAGCATATGCATTTATTTCTCTAGAAATGCACAGAATTTAAGATTGTGTGCTCAGATCAGTCTCTACAAAATTTTAAAAGAATGACATTTATGCTCTATTTTGTACCTTTTAATCTTCCCATAACAGCCATTGATATATGCTCTAGATACCCTCATACTGCCTACTATTTGTCAAACCCTGTCTATCTCTCTCCCTTCATCCTCCATGTACAACTTACATTAAAATTATATTCTAAATACATATATTTGTTGACATTATTGTGTTTATATTTGATTGAGGACAAAGTATTTTTCAATAATCTGGATTGTCATTCTTTTTTTATCAAGAAATCTTAAGTTATATTTATACTATTAAAATGCAGTTTCCTTTAGAAACAGGATAAGTGGGAAGAAAATCAATATAGAAGTGAGTGTCACACTTTTAGTTGCTTTCAACCATTTGCAGCTATTTTTGTATGTAATGGGTAGCAACATTGATAAGATATCCTAATCTAACAGGGTAACATAATGTTAGATTAAGTAATAACTATAAAATTCAGGTAGTGAAGGCTTTAAAAGGTACTGTCTTTTTTTATTATGCTTAGCAATGTCTATTTATATTACATTAGTTGAAATCTAAAGAAGTAAATTGGTAGTATAACGTATGTTCTGCAAAATATGTGAAGACAGGGGGAGGCTTGGCAGATCCAATATTCTCACAGCCATAATGTGAAATGAGCCAAGAATGTAGTGATTGTTGAATTGTGGCAGATGTCATTGGTGTTCTTCTCACATACATTTGGCCTCCTCACCATGCCCATGTATGCCAGTCCATTCCAATGACTAGCATTTATATCTTGTTGGAGCTTTTCCCTTAGGTTACTAAAACATGTTATACCTAAATAAATGTCCTTCTGAGGGAAGCCCTTAGACAATGAATATTTAGGTGGGGATATAAATATTTTTCCCCTTTACTACTTAGCAAAGCATATATTAATAGAATCTCTCAGTTTCTTCATAGGATTAAACTAGTTGCCTCCTGGTGTCACCCAATATTGCCTCTCTCTTCTTTCTGGCCACAAATTCTATTCTTTGTTGGTGTCTACACCTTCTGAATAACCTACATGCACTGAGTTCTCATTTCTGAGTGGAGTGACGGGGGCATAGGGCAAGGAATAGAGCAAGACAGGAATTCTTGGCTAAGAATGGACTTAGAAAATCTCTTTCCTATTACCCCATAGGATGGAAAATGTTCTTTGTTCTAATGTCTATATGATGAATAGGACTATACACAATTGGGATCATTAAGTCATCCCAACTTAAGCCAACATGAAAGGTGAGGAGCTGGGACTGTGTTTGGTAGAGTTTAAACAGAGAAGGAAGAGAGTGCAGAAGACTCTGGGATGGAATAAAGAGTTTGAATACAAACCCTGCCATGAAGGGGCTCAGTTCAGGCTCCTGTAGGATTAGAATAAATAGATGAACCATGATCCAACAGCAGGATAAATGAGTGTGGGTGAAAATAGTTTGCTGTTAGAATATGGAAGCAGGATGCATAACCAAGCCTGGGAATACAGAATTAATCAGAAATAATAAATATGGACAATGTATGAGTAAATTTGATCAAGCATATCTGTTTGGAGAAGACCCAGGAGTGGCAAAGGAGTAGAAAGTTTTGCTTTTCTTTTTTTTAGATAAGTAGTAGAATTTCAAAGATTGTTTAAGTAGTTATAGTGGTTCAATATGACTTGAGGGTAAGATATTGGTGGGGGAGTCACTAAATGATGACACTGGAAAGTTTGAGAATTCTAAATTTTGAAGGGCTCTGTCATTGCCAGTATATGCAAGCAGGAAAAGGAGGAACAGGACAACAGGGTAGAGCCTCTAAGAAGAGACTTAGGAAGGGAAGAAGAAGGCTGAGGAGAGTGGAACACTATGAGACTAACATCAATTTTATTTATTTTCCACTATATCCTTGAACTGATGTTGTGTTGATAATTTTTAAAAATGCATTTCATTTTTTACCTTTAATAGACTGGATTTGGATCTACATGACTTGACTTTTTTATGCTCTAAATGTCATTGAAATAGTTGAATAAATAAATCTGCTGTCTTAGCATCAATCGAACTTCAGAACTAGATTACCTGTTTTTCCCTTTTCTCTTAATCCTCTAAAAAGTCAGAGTCATACTCATTTTTAAGCACCTGCAGTTCATTGCTAGTCTAATCTTTAAATTGTAAGTACTTTAGTTCTCATATTTTATACACATTTATTTAATATCATGTATTTTATTCACTGCAAAATACCATAAGCATTAATGTAGCTATAAGAGTATAATACTTATAATAACAATAATTTTATATTGAGTTTCCTGACTTATATTGTTTTCCTGGCATGAAAGTGTTTCAGAAATGCTAGATGACTGCTATACCCATGAGATTTTCATGGAAATGAGACATGAAGATGTGTACTTATTAAGCCATACCACTGAACCTATTTTAAAGAAAGTAAATAAAGTACTATTTTTTTTTCCTTCTAAAGATAAATTGACTTTTTACAAATGACTAAAGTCTCTGCAACATTCCCACTTCAATGGAATATTACATTCTACATTGAAACCTGCTGTTCAAAAATAGGAATACATAATCCGGACAACAATTCAAGAGGCCTGTATTCTGCTATGGAGTTTTCAGTGCCTTGACTTACATTATTCTCATAATACAGACAAATTTTCTTTACACAACTATGATTTCCAGAGTTATTACATGTATGTGAAATAGCTCAAAGCAGGAAAAGCTATATATACATATACATATACATATACATATACATATACATATACATATACATATACATATACATATACATATACATATATGTGTGTGTGTGTGTGTGTGTGTGTGCGCGAGTGCGCACAGCATTTAAATTATTTAATATATAACAAAATCAATTTATACATGGATTGAAATCTCAGGTCTCGCAGTACTTACTATGTGATCTTGATTACTTTTTAAATTTTTTCATATTTAAAACAGAAATACTATTACATGGACTTTGTTAAATGAAATATAAAATATTATAAAGTGCTTTGTACTGTTTTAATGCAGTAGGAATTTAATATATAGAAGCAATTACTAAAACACTGTTATTCAAGAAATTAAAACTGACATAAGAAGAGCAAGAAAGATTAAAGACATCATCTACCTATGATCTAGCCTTCTTGGAATCTTGTGTACCTAAAAAAGCTAAAATTCAGAGAATAAGCCAAAAATACCACTGGACTACTTGTGAAATGCAAGAACAAAAGAGCCATCAGGGATTCATTGAGTGCTTCTATGTTAGTAATTTACTCTTAGTTCTAGCAGGACTTGGTTACTGATTATTGAAGCCTTTCCAAACCACTATAAATATATAAAGGCATGAGAGGCTAGGCTAAGGAGCACTTAATCAGCTGTGGGCTTTGTCAATGGGCAGCCTGATCATGTGAGCAGAGCTACACAAAGTAACAAGAATTCTCAATGAACAAAAGTCTGAAGTCATTTAGATGAAGTCACATATCTCACCAAACATTGCGTTATCCTTGTATTAAAATAATATTTATATAGAATTTAGAGATATCAATTAATTTGTGAATTCTGTTTAGAAGACTTTTTTCTAGATAGTAAAGTATATTTTATATGTGAAAAATATGCCTATCAGACATTTTATTAGAAAATTTAGCTCTATAAAATGATTCATTTTTGAATTTTAAACAGATGAATCTTGTAAAATGATTTTTTGTGTGTTATAGAAGAGAGATAACAATATTAAGCATCTATTATTTCTCAGATCCTTTGTCTTTTTAATCTCTACATCAATTAGGATGTTTACTTCCAAGTAGAACACCAAGAAAAAAAAGCCTAAAACACTAAGGTGTTGAATTTTTCTTTATAATGAGAATAGCCAGATAAGAAATTACAAAATTGTTTAGTTAAGATACCTCATTTAGTCATGATAAATCTTCAGAATCCCATGATGACTGACTGGGGTTATCTATTTTATTTACTGTTAAGGATGTAGGGTGGGTTCTTGATTAATTTTCCCCCCATATTTTTGTAAATGTCCAGACTATCTTTGTTACAGCAGCAAGGCTGTGCTCATACAAAACAATGTCCTCTTTTTCTCTTTCTCCCTTTCATTAAGTGAGAAAAATTTTCTGTGAACCCCATAGATTTCAGTGTTTAAAGGTGTGTCAAGTGACAATGTTCCGACTGTAAAGATTTCTCATATCTTTTACTTACAATATCCAAAGAAATGTCAGTTATGTTGGTGAGGTGAGGTGACCTCCATGACCAAAGCTCTTATATCTGCATCTGTACTGAGATGTTCTCAAATAAAGAGAGCTGTCTCATTTGAAGCCATGTCCCATTCTGAGGCAGCTCATAGCCAATAATAGATTTTTTTGTGGAGTATAAATGCCCAGCCCCTATTCCAACATCAGTCAACTCAGCTTCAGAAGTCACAGTGGGGTCAACTAAAATGTTTGTTGAGGCAATGACAGCCTAGTTTCTTCTGCTCATCCTGCCTCTATTACTCACATATAGATGATGACTGAGAGCATTCTTCAATACACTTTATTCATAATAATTTCAATCTCAGAGTCAGCTTGTCAGGAAACTCATTCTGAAAGAGATGAAAAGGAAAAAGGAAGAGTGAGTGCTAAGATAAGTTACTAACAAGTCTACGGATTCTAACTTAATTCTCAAAATAATTCTATGTCATTAATGTCACTCATTTTAGAAATAAGGGTAAGGAAAAGCATAAAAGTTAGAAATGTGTACAATATCACATGACCAATCTGTGTCATGCTTTTTCTCCAAAATCATGTTTCTTCCATAAGCCTTCTTCCATGTTAACCTTAGATTTTTATTTAAAAATTAATAATTTTAACTATGAAAATTAAATATTTATTGTGGTTCAGATATTTGATCAATATGAATGTTTTGGAATTAAATAACTAGTAAAATTTAAGTGCAATGGAATTATTATTATTTTATCTGGTGTTTATATTGATCTATTATCATATTTGTTGTTGTTCAATCTATGGCTATCTGTGCTATTGTAATTCTTTATTAAGTTATGATAAATCTTTAGAACACCATGATGATTGACAGGTGTTCTCTATTTTATTTGCTGTTAAATCTTGCCTCTGAATTTAACTGCTGCTTCTCATGTAATTTTGGAAAGCATGATGGCAACTGCTGATATTTAACCAATATCCTGACCACTCCAGGATATACATTTTTATTTCCTCTGAGCATTACTCTAGAGAGCCCAGGAGTCTGCCTTGGAGGCTGTTCTACTTATTTAAAACCACTCTGGTTTAATGTTGCAAATTAACATGGGGAAAATCTGAGAGGAGAAATGAGATATGTATTCTTTAAAATCAAAGTCAATTTTTTCCTATTTTTGTATTTTTATTGCTAGATTATTTTGTTTTATTCCAGTGAGCATTAATTGCTGCTTTCCTGCATCATTAATTTGGCACTTTTTAATATTGAGTCTGGTATATTTATTGCATTGAAGCATATTTCAATAAACTTACTAAAACACATACATATTCTACAGTCTGGGGAAGTGATAAGACCCATCTAGAAATTATAAAACTGAAGTTCTGCTATGCAATCTGGGACAAGTCAATCTTTCTGAGTTTCAAATTCTTCAACTACAGAAAGGGAGACTTGAACATTATATTTAAATAGAAAATCTTATTATTTACTCAATAATCATCATTAAGTACTGACTGTGTGTCAGAAAATGGAGATTTTAAGATGGCTAAACAAGGTGTGCTCCAGGAACTCACATTATAAAATGACAAATAACCTGAAGGCTTTTGGTGACTCTCCTCTTCCATTTTTGTTTCTCCAATTTGAAGCAGTTCTACATATCCTCAAATAATTCACAATACATTAAAGATAAATAACCTGATATTCTAATTAGAAATTGAGGTGTAGACATAAAACTCATTATTCACTAATTTCCATATGGCATTTCTTTTTCTACTCTTCTCCAGTCTTACCTGCCTAGCTCTGCTATCTCCTACCTTTATCCAGTCATCCTTTGAGGTTCTTCACTGATCTTAGATGCCATAGTATTATTCTTTGCTTACATAATTCACAAAAAAGTTATAATATACCATTGAATATTAACCATAGCCACATATTCTTCTAATATAAGCTTTGGTAGTCTCAGTTCAAAATGAAAGAGACAGTTAAGCACACTTTATAATTTAGAGTTGCAATATATGGTTATATTCTAGGAATAATGGTGATAACAAATTTATGTATGAATATATGTATGTATTTATTCATCAAATGTATATTCATTTTTACTAAGTATGGGGAATGGTGCCAGATCCTAGGATTGCACTGGTAAATGAGAAAGAATTCCCTCATGGTTCTGACTGGGCAACCTGAGCTGACATTTTTAAAGTCTCTGGATTTTCTTCTTTTTTTTTAAATAAATGTATGACACATTATGTAGTTTTTAATTGACATATTGCATAATACAATTTAACAAGAGGGTCTAATAACTAATATTGTTTTAAAGTTATGAGTATAAATGGTAGTTTGAGATAACCATAGTAACTATAATGTGATATGGAAATATCTATTACTTCAACTGATGATGAGGTCACTCATCCTGCTAACACTATTATGATTTGTTGCTTATAATGAAAGGAAATGTTACATTTCTGTTAGAGATTTTCTATTTAAATTCATCATAGACCTCAGAATATAGGATATTGGAGCAAAAAGGTACAATAAATCTGAGACTTTGGATGACACATGGAACAGAACCATCTAACTGCCCTGACTCCCTCTCTATTGACTTCTGGGCTGTTACTCAAAAAGAGAGGAATTTCTATATTGTTTGAATAACTTTGTCATCCATTTTCCCCTATGTGCTTCTCAGTTATAATAGGTGAGCTGTACTCCAACTCAGTAATTATCAAATTTTTTGGTATTCAGACCCTTTGCAAATTTGAAAATTATCAAGGAACTCAAACAACTTTTACATGAGCTACATGTGCAATATTTATCACATTAAAAATTAAAACAGATTTTTTCATTTATTAAAAAAACCTATTATATGTTCACATAAGTAACTTTTTATGAAAAATAGCTACATTTTAATTAATTATTAATTAATTTTGAAGATTTTTTAAAAAATATAGATAACATACAATATTGTATTAGTTTCAGGTGTATGCCATAGTTATTCAACATTTATTTACCTAAAAAAGTGATCACCATGATGACATCAGCAATCATCTGACATCACACAATACTATCCTAATATTATTAACTTTATTCCCTATGCTATAACCACAGCACCATGACTTATTTGTTTTATACATGGAAGTTTGGACCTCTAATTCCCCTTCACCTTTTCTCCTCCTTTATTAATTTTTCAATTACAGCAGATATTCAACATTATTTTATATTATTTTCAGGTGTACAGCATAGTGGTCCGACTTTTATATAATTTACAAATTGATCCTTCTGGCTAATCTAGTACTCACCCGGTACTATACATAGTATAGTACTATGCTGTACTCTACCTTTTCCTGACTTTTTTGTAACTACCAGCTTATATTTCTTAATCCCTTCACATCTTCATCCCACCCTTCAACCCCTCTCATCTGGCAACCACCAGCTTGTTCTCTGCATCTATGAGTATGTTTCTGTTTTGTTTCTTTGTTCATATTGTTATTTAGATTTCACTTTTAATTAAGATCATATGGTATTTTTCTTTCTCTGTTTGACTTATTTCACCTAGCATATATTCCAGGCTCATTTATGTGTCATAAATGATACTATTTTATTCTTTTTTATGGCCGAGTAATATTTCATTGTATATATGTACCATATCTTTATCCAATCATCTGTTGATGGGCACTTACGTTGCTTCCATACTTTGGCTATTGTAAATAATGTTTCAATGAACATAGGGTGCATATATCTTTTTAAGTTAGTATGTGTATTTATTTTATTTTATTTTATTTATATATATATATATATGTTTTTTTACTATATATATTCTTTTTATTTATTTATTTATTTTAACTTTTTTTCTCCCCCTCCTTCTCCCCCCTTACCTTCTGGTAACCACTAGCCCATTGTCCATGTCCATGAGTGGATTTCTTGAGATAACTAATCATAAATGGAATTGTTGGGTCATATAGCAGTTCTATTTTAATTTATTGAGAAACTTCCAAACTATTTTCCACAGTGGGTACATCAATTTGCAAACCCACCAACAATACACAAGGGTTCCCTTTTCTCCATATCCTTGCCAACACTTGTTGTTTGTTGATTTATTGATGATGGCCATTTTGACAGGTGTCAGGTGACAACTCATTGTGGTTTTCATTTGCATTTCTCTGATGATTAATAATGTTGAGTATTTTTTCAAATGTCTATTGACCATCTGTATGTACTCTTTGGAGAAATGTCTATTCAGGTTCTCTGTCCATTTTTTAATTGGACTTTTAAGTTTTGTTTTGTTTTGAGTTGTGCGAGTTCTTTATAAATTTTGAATATTATCCCCTTATCAGATGTATCCTTGGCAGGTATCTTCACTCTTTCAGTAGGTTGTCTTTATGTTTTGCTGATGATTTCCTTTGCTGTGCAAAACTTTTTAGTTTGATGTAGTCCTATTTGTTTTTATTCTGTTTCCCTTGCCTGAGGGAACATATCAGAAAAAAAATATATTACTAAGAGCAATGTCAGAGTTTGCTATGTTTTTATAGGAGTTTTATGGTTTCTAGTCTTATATGTGAGCCTCAAATACATTTGAGTTTATTTTTGTATATGGTGTAAGAAGGTGATCTAGTTTTTTTTGCATGTATCTGTCCAGTTTCCCCACTATTTTTTGAATAGATGGTCAGTACCCATTGTATATTCTTACCTCCTTTGTCATAGATCAATTAATCATATAGGTATAGGTTTATTTCTGGGTTGTCTATTCTGTTTCATTGATTTATGTGTCTTTTCTTATGCCAGTACCATGTTGTTTTGATTACTAAGCCTTGTAGTATTATTTGATATCAGGTATTATGATAGCCTAACTTTATTCTTCTTTCTCAAGATTGCCATGACTGTTTGGGATCTTTTGTGGCTCCATATAAATTTTAGGATTATTTGTTTGAGTTTTGTGAAAAATGTCATTGATACTTCAATAGGAATTATGTGTAATCTATAGAATGCTTTGGGTAGTATAAACATTTTAATGATGTTAATTCTATCCACGAGAACAATATATGCTTCTATTTATTTACACCTTCTTTAATTTCTTTCTTTAATTCTTACAAATTTCCAAGTATAAGCCTTTTACTTCTTTTGTTAAATTTATTTCTAATTATTTTATTATTTTGATTCAATTGTACATGGGATTGTTTTTTAATTTCTCTTTCTCATAATTTGTTATTAGTGTATAGAGATGCAATTAATTTCTGAATGTTAATTTTATATCTTACTAATTTACTGAATTCATTTATCAGTTCTAAAATTTTTTTTTTGTACAATCTTTAGGGTTTTCTATATATAGTATTATGCCATCAGCAAATGACAGGTTTATTTCTTTCTTTCCAATTTGGATACCTTTTATTTCCTTTTATTGTCTGATTGCTGTGGCTAGAATTCTATTATGTCAAATAGAAGTGGTGAAGGTAGGGATGCTTGTTTTGTTCCTGATCTTAACAAAAATGTTTTTTAGTCTTTTCCCCATTGTGTATGATGTAAGCTGTGGAATTCTCATATATGGCCTTTATTAAGTTGAGGTGTTTTGTTTTTTTTTTCCTATTCTCACTTTGCTGAGAGTTTTTGTCATAAATACATGCTGGATTTTAACAAACATTTTTTTCTGCATCTAGTGATATGATTATATCATTTTTATCTTTAATTTTTTTCATGTAGTGTATCACATTAATGGATTTGCAGATATTGAATCAAACTTGCATGCTAGAAATAAATTCCTCTTGAATATGGTATGTGGTGTTTTAAATGTATTGCTGAATTTGGTTTGCTAATATTTTTGGATTTTTGCATGCATGTTCATCAAGAATTTTGGTCTATAATTTTATTTATTTTTATTTTCATAATGTCTGTGTTTGGCTTTGGAATAAGGTAATGGTGGCCTCATAAAATTAGGTTAGGAAGACTTTCACCCTCTTGAATTTTTTGAAATAGCTTGAGGAGAATTGGTGTTAATTCTCCTTTGAATGTTAGGTACAATTTATCTGTGGAAGCCATCAGGTCTAGGATTTTTGTTCGTTGGGAGTTTTTTGATTAATGATTTAATTTTGTTAGTAATTGGTTGATTCAAATTTTCTATTTCTTCATGACAGTCTTGGAAGACTGTTTTTCTAGGGATATATCCATTTCTACCATATTGTCCAATTCGTTGGCATATAATTGCTCATAGTATTTTCTTACAATCCTTTATATTTCTGTGGTGTTAGTTGTTCTCTTTCATTTGTGATTTTCTTTATTTGGGTCTCTTCTTTTTTTTTGCTTGATGAGTCTGGTTAAAAGTTTATCAATTTTCTTTATCTTTTCCAAGAACCAGATCTTGGCTACATTAATCTTTTGTATTTTTTTTATATTCTATTTCATTTATTTTCACTCTGATCTTTATTATTTCCTTCTTTCTACTTACCTTGGACATTGTTTGCTGTTCTTTTTTTAGTTTCTTTATGTGTAAGTGTAGATTGTTTATATGAGATTATTCTTGTTTCTTGAGGTCGGCCAGAATTGCTATGAATTTTCCTCTTAAGACTGCTTTTGCTGTGTCCCATTTTTTGTGTCATTGTGCTATTATTTTCATTTGTCTCAATGTATCTTTTGATTTCTTCCTTGATCTCATCATTAACCCATTCATTGTTTAGTAGCATGTTTTTATCCTTCATGTGTTTGTGTATTTTACAGTTCTTTCCTTATAATTAATTTCTAGTGTTGTACCATTGTGGTTGGAGAAGACTTTCAATATGACTTCAATCTTCTTAAATTTATTAAAAGTTGTTCTGTGGCTCAACATCTGGTATATCTTGGAAAATATCCCATGTGAATTTTAGAAGAATGTATATTTTGCTGCTTTGGGGTAAAATGCTCTAAAAATATCACTTAAATTCTTCTAATCTGGTGTGTCATTAAGGCCACTTTTTTTATTATTGTTGATTTTCTGTCTGGAAGATCTGTCCATTGCTATTCATGGGGTATAAAATTCCCCTACTATGCATTACCATCAATCTCTCCTTTTATGTCAGTCAATATTTGCTTTATATATGTAGCTGCTCCTATGTTGGGTGCATAAATGTTTGCTAGAGTTATATCTTCTTGTTGGGTTAATCCCTTTATCATTATGTAATGTACTTCTTTTTGTCTTATCGTAGCCTTTGTTTTAAAGTCCGTTTTGTCTGATATAAGTATTGCTACTCCAGCTATTTTTATCTTTTCATTTGCATAAAATATTTTTTCCACTCTTTTACTTTTGGTGTGTTCTTCGATCTGAAGTTGGTCTCTTATATGGGGATTGCTTTCTTATCCATTCAACCTTCCTATGTCTTTTGATTGGAGAATTTAATCTATTTACATTTTAAGTGATTATTGAAAGGTACATAGTTACTGCCATTTTATTATTTATGTTTGTGTTCCTTTTTTTTCCCCCTCTTCTTCATTTTAAAGAAGTTCCTTTAACATTTTTTATAATACTATTTTGGTGGTAATGAATTCCTTTAGTTGTTTTGTTTTGTTTTGTTTTGTTTTGTTTTTGTTTATGGTTTTTTCTGGGAGGCTCTTTATATCTCCTTCAATTTTAAACAATGTTCTCGCTGGGTAAAGTTATTTTGATTGTAGGTCCTCGCATTTCATCACTTTGAATATTTCATGCCATTCTCTTCTGGTTTGCAAAGTTTTTGTTGAGAAATCTGCTGACAGTCTTATGAAGGTTCTTTTGTAAGTAACTAACTTTCTCTTTCTGCTTTTAAGATTCTCTCTTTGCCTTTAACTTTTGGTATTTTAATTGTGACATCACTTGGTGTGGGCTTGCTTGGGTTCAACTTGTTTGGGAATCTCTTCACTTCCTGAGCTTGTATGTGTATTTCCTTCACTAGATCAGGCAAGTTTTCAGTCATTATTTTTGCAAATAAGTTATCAATTTCTTGTTCTCTCTTTTCTCCTTATGGTATCCCTTGATGCGAATATTGTTAAATGTTGTCCTAGAAGTTCCTTAAACTATATTCATATTTTTTTTAATTCTTTTTTTTTGTCAGATTGTGTGTTTTCTGTTACCTTGACTTCCAAATTACTGATTCAGTCCTCTGCTTCATCTCATCTGCTGTTGATTTCTTCTAGTGTATTCTTTATTTTATTTATTGTATGTTTATTTCAGACTGATTCTTTTTTGTGGTTTCTATGTCCTTTTTGTATGCTTGCTATTTCTCTGTTGAATTTCTCACTAGGTTTCTTAAGTGTCTTTATAACCATTGTTTTGAACTCTATGTCTGGCAGATTGCTTACCTCCATTTTATTTATTTTTTTTCTGGAGTTTTCCTTTTTTATTTCAGGACATGTTATTTTTTTTCCTTTTTTTTTTTCAGGACACATTATTTTGTTTTCCTATTTTTTTTCAGGACATGTTATTTTGGTTGCCTTTCTGTGTTTCTTTTTATGCATTAGATGTATATGCTATGTTTCTCAGTCTTGGTAGGGTGGCCTTATGTAGTGGGTGGCTTTATGAAGTAGGTGTCCTTTGGGACCCAGTGGTGCAGTCACCCTTGTTACCTGAGCTGGATGCTCCAAGAATGTCCTTTGTGTGGATTGTGTGTTCCCTCCGTTTTATAGTTGAGCCTTGATAGTTGTTGGCACATCAATGGGTGGGATTGATCTTTAGGGTTACTGGCTGTGAGAATTGGCCACAACCACAGCATATAAGCTGCTATGTGTGTGTGTGGGGGGGGGGGAGCTGATCCTATGGAATAGGAATTACCCCAGTGTGCTCTGGTGCCTGTTGAGACCTCCTTTTGGGTGTGCCTCTTGTGGAGCTAATCAGGTGGAGTTCTGGTTTGAAGCTGGACACCAGGTATGCTGGTTCTGAGCCTCTTAAAAGTGGCTCTTGTGTAAGCCAAGGTCAGCCACCGTTTGTGACTGGCCCAGAGCTATCTGGCATGAGCTACAAAGTGTTTTGCAGTTGGTTGCTATCTGTGCTGAACCTTAAGGTTTGTGGGAGAGGCCATGCTGTGAATTGAGGTTGACCATCACCAGTACCAAGCTTGAGACAGCTCAGCAAAAGACCTAGGGAACCCTTAGGCCTGCCACTGCCTGTCAGTGGTTTATAAGTTTCAGCCGCAAAAAGAATCTCTGGTGGTACAGGTGGTAAGAGGGTGGGGCTTGGTCTCAAGGAGTCACCAGAGTGGGATGAGTGGTATTAAATGGGTTAATGCAGATTTGGCACCAGTGCTGAGTCTTGGGCCACTTCATAGCCCATTAGGTTAGCTACAGCCTGCCTGGAGCTTGCGGATCCCAGAGGGCTGTCCAAGAAAAACTAGTGCGGGCCAACAATGGCTGCCTGCCATGAAAAAGCCTTGTGTTGTGCAAGTTGGGGGGCGGGCGGTGCAAAGTACCAGGGAGTCACCAGGATGAAGTAGGCAGGGCTCACCAGGACAATGAAAATTAAGATTTGGCCTAATGAGGGAGGGCACACACAGGAAAGTTGAAAGACGGTGTTGCCTGCTAGCTATATGGGAGGAAGGCTCAACACAAGAACAATGGAGGCTTTCCCTCCAATCCTCAGCCTAAAGCCACATAACTCAATCTCTGCCTATATGTCTCTGGAACCTCCCCTGTCATTGTTTCTCTGAGGGAGCCAAGGTTGAGAGCCTGTGAGTGATACATTTTTATGTATTTCTTGATCTCTCTTTTTATTTCTTCCCTGATCCACTTATTCTTCAGTAGCATGTTGTTTAATTTCCATGCATTTATGGTTCTTTACACTTTCTTTTACAGCTGATCCCTAGTTTCAAAGCATTATAGTCAGAGAGTATGGTTGGTATGATTTCAACCCTCTTATATTTGTTGAGGCTATCTCTGAGTCCCAGTATGTGGTCAATCCTTGAGAATGTTCCATGTGCACTAGAAAAGAATGTATAAGCAGCTATTTGGGGATGAAAGGCTCTGTAAATGTCAATTATGTCCAGTTGTTCTAATGTGTCAGTTAAGGATATTATTTCCTTATTGATATTCTGTTTGGATGATCTGTCCATATCTGACAGTGGGGTATTTAGGTCCCCTACTATGATAGTGTTTTGGTCTGTTTTTCCCTTTAGTACTGTTAGTAATTGCTTTACATATGTCAGGGCTACTTGATTGGGAGAATAGATATTAATAAGTGTTATGTCTTCTTGGTGCATGATTCCCTTTATTATTATGAAATGTCCCCTCATTATCTTTCTTTACATTTTTTATTTTGAATTCTAGTTTGTCCTATATTAGTACCGCTACTCCAGCTTTTCTCTGAATGCCATTTGCTTGAAATATCATTTTCCACCTTGGACTTTGAGTCTATATTTGTCCTTTGAACTGAGATACTGAGGTATTTCTCTTGGAGGCAGCATATGGTTGAATTTTGTTCTTTGATCCATTCTGCAACTCCGTGACTTTTTATTGATGATTTCATTCCATTTACATTTAGTGTGATTATTGAAATATGAAATCTTCTTATAGCCATTTTATCTTTTGCTTTCTGGAAGCTCGGTGTTTTCATTGCTCTCTTGTCCTTGTGTTTCTGTTTTCTTTATTTTGATTGACTTTTGTGGGTTTTCTCTCTGGTCTTTTTTGTTTTATGTTATATACTTTAGTCTGAATCTTTGGCATCTGGTTATCATTACAAATATGTAAAGTGTAGTAGTATATATACAGTCATTTCTTTTCTTCTGTGCATGCCTTATCTCCATTCCCCTTTGCAAATTTGGATCTTTGAATCCTCACCTTTTCAGTCATTGTTGTCTCAAATTGTCTCTACGTTTGCTAAATGTTCATTACTATTTTGCTATATCAAATTTCTTATTTTTTAGCTTATAAAGCCCTGTTCCTAGTAAGGGTTGCACTCCTCTGCTTCTATCAGTCTGCTAGTCACCTTACTACTAATTATGTTTTTGTTTTTGTTTTTTGTCATTTTGTTTTAGATGAGCTGACCACTTTTAGTATTTTCTGTAGTGCAGACCTCGTAGAGGAGAATTACCTCAATTTTTGTATGCCTGGAAAGGTCTTCATTTCTCCTTCATATCTAATGGAGACCTAAGCTGGATACATTATTCTAGGCTAGTAGTTCCTTTCACTTAATATTTTGAATATTTGATTCTACTCCTTTCTGGTTTGTGATGTTTGTGCTGAGAAGTCCAATGATAATCTAATGGGTTTTCCTTTATTGGTTACTGTCTTCTTTTCCCTGGCTTCCTGGAAAATCCTGTCTTTTTCATTGAGTTTTGATAATTTTAATACAATGTGTGTTGGTGAAGGCCTTTTTAGGTTGAGGTAATTGGGTATTCTATTGACTTCTTGAATTCCAAGCTCCAGTTCATTCCTTAGATTTGAAAAATTCTGGTCAATTATTTGTCTGAAAATGCTTTTCTAGTTTTTGCTCCTTTTCCTTGCCTTCAATAATGCCTATTATTCTTATGTTTCCTTTCTTGATGGTATCAAGTAGTTCTTGAATTATTTCATTAGTTCTCTTTCAACTAGTTCTCTTCAATTATTTTTCATTCTTCAGTTTCTCTCTTCTTCCTTCAGATTTATTTCTAGATTTCTATCTTCTATATCACTGATCCTTTCCTCCATTTGGTCGACTGTATTTCCCAAGCTTTCTATTTCATTTTTCAGCTCTTGAAGTGTGTTCTTTATCTTTAGAAGTTCTATTCTATTCTTTCTGAGGGCTTCAGTCTCCTTGCTAAAGAACTCAATTTGCTCATCTGATTGTTTTTTCAATTCCTGAAATTGTTGATATGACTCATTTTAGATCTCACTGAGTTTTTTCAGAAGTACCATCCTGAATTCTCTATCATTTAAGTTGCATATTTCTATGTCTGTAATTTTATTTTCTAGAGATTTTTCTCTTTTTTCCGAACTGCCTTGTCATCTTTGTTGTTCATAGTGTTTAATGGACTATTTTTCTGCCTTGGCACTAAAGGAAATGTATTCTCCTTTTTTTTTTTCCAGAAAGAAGATTTATTATAGAAATGTCTTTCTAGTTTGTTGCAAAGAAGGCATTTTTCTTTTGGTTTCCAGTAGGTGGTGTCTAAACCTCTTGGATCCCTGCTTTGTATAAAGCCTTAATAATGCCTTTTGTCTTCTTGTAGATGTTTAATCACACTCGCTTCCCTCAGTCTCAGTTCCTGTTAGTGTCAGTGACAGCTTCAGTAGCATTTCCTCAGATTCAACTGGTGCTTTGCGGTGTTCCATCTTGGAGGGTATTGAGGCATTGGCTCTCTGGGTTGGTGGATGGGGGCTATAGCTCAGCTTTTGTTTTGCAACTGCTGCTGGTAAAAATCAACTGTTGTTTCTCTGCTGTCCTTACTTTTCTGCCATCTCCATTTCTTTACCTTCTGCCCTTATTACTGGGCACTGCTGCCAGCCACTTGTAGCTCACAGTTCTCCTATGCAGGGCTGTTCAGGGAACTTGCCACTTCTTCTCCCCTCCCCTTTCTCCTACATAGAGCTCCGGTGGCTGCGAGAGTCAGCTTCTTTGTTCTTCCCAGTGGCCCAACTCCCAGGATTTTGACTGTGGTAATTTATGCACAGATTCTATGCTTAGACATCTTGGTGTGCACTTTGTGTGTTCTTTGTTGAGTTTTAGATGTTCAACTTATTGTCATTGCAAGGGGAGAGATCCTGGGACCTCTCTCACTCCACAACATTTCTGACATCGCTCTCTCAAATCAATAATTTTAATCCCCATTTTAAGAACCTACAAAAAATACAGCAAAACAAACTCAAATTCAGCAGATTAAAAATATAATAAAGAAAAGTGCCGAAATTGATGAAAAGGAGAACAATGGAGAAAATTGATAAAACAAAAGTTTTTTTTGAAAAGATCAATAAAATTGTCAAACTTTTAACACTACTGACAAGGTAAAAAAAGAAAAAAAAATGCTACTTACCCTTATCAGGAAGAAAACAGGTGATACAGAATGCAAACATCAAAAAAAATAACAGGGAATATTATGAATAACCAATGTGTTAAACAAGGATACAAGATACAAAATAAACAAAAAAATCAATTTTATTTCTATATACCACCATGTGGGAGAGAAGTTTGGACTAAAATAAAGATATGTTTTATGTTTTTATATGAATATGTAGAGAAAATTTCATATAATTTATTATTATTATAAAAAATTATAACCACTCAATATGAAATTCTTTTATACAATAAAATATGAGAGAACTTTGGGCACCAATGTAATTTAGTTTCATTCCTAATCCTTAGAAGAAAAACACATAAAATAAATGATCTACTCATATTGTATATATAGATACCTTATATCTTCAAAAGAGTAATATGTTTATAATGATGAATTTCAATTCAATGATTCTAAATATTTAACTTAAATGTTATAATT
Organism: Eidolon dupreanum; assembly: GCA_028627145.1. Classification (NCBI taxonomy): domain Eukaryota; kingdom Metazoa; phylum Chordata; class Mammalia; order Chiroptera; family Pteropodidae; genus Eidolon; species Eidolon dupreanum. The sequence goes on along the minus strand of CM053503.1, from coordinate 86,107,526 downwards.
TTTCAATTTTCTATATCTTTTCATTAGTGTGTTTTGAAACAATAGGAATAGCACTGTTTATTTTGAAAAAAAGTTATTCAAGTGAATAGCCATTTAATAAAAACAAAACAAACATGTAATACAAAAGAAATACATTAACAGAAGAATACATGTTTTAAAAGTTTGATATGAATGGTTTATCATATAAACTAGAAAATTCAATTAATCATGACACAAGATACTTCATCATCTTTCTTTTACCAAAAATAAGCCTTCCCATATTAATCATGTGGATTTGTGATCAGCTCAAATACCTTTTACTTCTGTAGCCATTTAACTAATTATATATTTCAATCTATATTCAATTGATTTTTAATAAGAATGTCATGTCCATTCAATGTAGAAAGAATAGTCATTTTCATATATGGCCCCAGGCCAACAGGATATCCAGTCATAGGAAACTAAATTTTGACCCTTATAGCACATCATAAACAAAAAAGATAGCTCCACATGGATCATAGACATAACATAAGACTAAAAATTTAAAACTAAGAATTAAACACTTTATTAATGATCTTGGATTAGGTCATGGTTTCTTAGATGTGATTCCAAAAGATCAAGTTACAAAATAAAAACAGATAAATTAGATTATATTAAAGTTAAAAAAATGTTGCAAATGATACCACAAAGAAAAAGTAAAAAGACAACACATAGAATGAATAAAATATTTACAAATAATATATTTGATAGAGAACTCATCTAATGTAAATAAAGAACTCTTACAAATGAGTAGTAAAAAAACAAACAACTCTATTAAAAATGGAAAAGTTATTTGAATAAGTATCTCTCCAAAGAAGCTACACAATAGCAAACTAGTTCTTAAAAAGATGATGAATATGCCATTAGGGAAATGTTAATCAAAACCTCAGAGATATTACTTCACATACTACAATGGTTATAATCAAGAAAACAATAACATATGTTGGCAAGAATGTGGACAAAATGAAATTCTTGTACACTGCTGGTGGGAATGTAAAATGAGACAGGCACTTGAAATATTTTAGTTTTTTGAAAAAAGATTAAACATAAGGTTGCCATATGACTCTGCAATTCTACATACATATGTGTATGTGTATATAGATCCAAGAGAAATAAACACATATGTTCACACAAAAACTCATACACAAATGTTCACAGCCAAAAGGTAGGAAAAAATTCGATGTCCATCAACAAATGGATAAAAAAAATGTAGTATTTCCATATGTTGGAATTTTGTTCATCAGTAAAAACATATGAAGTATTGATACATTCTACAACATACATTCACTTAGAAATATTATCCTAAGTGAAAAAAAGAGGCAATTACAAAAAATACATATTGCATGGTTCCATTGAAATTAAATGTACAAAATAAGCAAATACATAGAAAAAATAAATGAATGTTTGCCTAGGACTGGGAGTATGGGAGTTGGGGATACAAGAGTGACTGCTAACAGCTATGAATTTCTTTTTGGGTGAAACAAATGTTCTAAACTTAGATCATGGTGATGTTCGAGCAAATCTGTGAATATACTAAAAATTAAAAACTACATTCTTTCAATGAGTAAGTTTTTTGGCATATGAACAATATCTTAATAAAGGTGTCAATAATAATTACAGTTATTTCTAATATCCTATCCCATTTTGCAAATAGCAAAATGTATAGTGATAGTATTTCCAAAAGTTAATAGGAGGCATCTTTCATCTTATCTGGAAAGTTACCAATTTCCAATGTTCTAGCTCATTGTTCTTTTAGGAGACTATATTTATTTCAAGATATAATATGTTTTTGTTTTTATTTTCTGTTTGATATTCATAATCACAATAACTTTAACCATTGGTTCTTTCATCAAGTTCAACTTTTGGTTACCATAACTCTTTTTAAGTCTCTTTTACACTTAGATATGTCTAGAAGTAAACATTTTTCAGAAAAGGAAAAGAAAAAGAAAAAAAAAAGTTTGGCTAAGAATATGTCTTAGAAACATAAATGTTTTTTTTTTTTTTTTTTTCTTGTGAGTACATTTCTTTCTCCAAAGGAAAAAAAATAGATTTTGACAGATTTCTCTGAGGACAAGAACTGATGGTTTAAGAATGCCCTGTGGTCTTGTGGCTCCTCACTAAAGGTGTTCTCTTTCTTTATTGGGCACACACTGGCAGCATAATGTTGAGACACCATGGCAGAGCTATGGTGATATGGAGAAGAGGAGTAAACTTCCAGGTCAGATAGACCCCGGTTTTAATCCCGTTCTTGAAGATTCCAAACTATAGTTACTTGAGCGGGTGAGCTTCTCTTTGTCATTTGAAAATTGAGAAATTAAACCCTACTTTAGGAGCACAATAAAGATTCTGTGGGAATTAAAGACTATATATGACGCTTGACAATGCTTTGCATTATCCTTTTCCATAGGAATTGCTGTCCAGGATATTGCATAGCTGCATCCTCATCCTAGACTTTGGGCGTGTTGAGAAGACAAATCTAATGTAGAAAATTAGAAATATACAGATTATGGCTTGCTGAATGAGGAGGCAAATAGCTTCCTCAGCATTCTAGTTCCCACTTTGGGGAAGTGAAAATCCCCAGTGTCATTTTTAATTAAAAGCATAGTTTTGGTACATTCATAGAAAGAAAGTAAAGTCACAGATTTATTGCTGACATCCCAGAAACAGGGAAGGACAATGAACCAGGAGAAGAGCAGTTCTCCAACACAGGTCACAGGGAGGAGGAGACAGAGCAGGGTAGAAGAATTTTTTTCTTATAAGATGGTTGGAGTGGAAATCATTAACTTTTCGGGGACTCAATTTTAAGTAGTTATTTTTAAAGTATCCAAGGAATAGCAGAGGGAACTTTTGGCAGGAATCCTAAGCTCACATCCTTATCTAAATGTCCAGACTCGGGGTTATCAGACTGTAAAATGTCTAGGTAATGACTCAAAGTAGCTGTTTTCTCTTCACATTGGGTCAGCTTCTTAAGCTCATTTCAATTGTTTACTAAGATTGTATATATTGTCATGTAATGTATTAACAAGTTTCAATATTTCATTTTTAATAATTAGCTATAATTAGTAAAAAAGCAACCAAAGATGAGATCACCAGGTCTGGAGTATTCTTCTGTCTAGAGATTTTATACAAGCAATCCAAAGATTTACAGAAACCATGTTACATGCTTGGCTCCGAAGTGGCTATTCTAATTCATGTTATTTAGAAACCATTTTTATAATAACATTTTTTCTTTTTTCTATTATTTTATTTTTCTGTTTACCACTGAACTAAGGTAAGATTGTTAAATGTTAGTTGTGAAATTCTGCTAAAATTTTCAAGGTAAATTTAATTATTTTTTTAACTCTCTTCAACTTTCCTCACCCTGCCATCTCAATTAATGTATTTATACTTGGAACATTACTAGTTTTAGTTTCTTAACAGATCACGCATATTACACTTTCAATCTCTGGAGGTAATTCTGAAATCTCATAGCATTGTGCAAATGCTCTTATAGTTTTTAATGCCAAAAGGGAAGCCACAAGTGTTTCGAGCAGTTTAAAAATGTATCCAAATCACAAAAGAGGTATTTACCAAGTTAAGGAACTATAATGTTTGTAATTTCTCTCTCATATAAAAATATACTAAAGCCAGCCATTTCTACATATCAGTAGTGATCCTGTACATCTTTTGACTCAAACACTTCTGATCAGACTCATTTCGTCAGTGCCGGGAAGCAAAGCAAGTTCTTTTCTTTGTTTCTTTTTTTCTTTTCTTACCTTTTCTTTTCTTTTTTCTTTTTTCTTTTCTTTTCTTTTCTTTTCTTTTCTTTTCTTTTCTTTTCTTTTCTTTTCTTTTCTCTTCTTTTCTTTTCTCTTCTTTTCTTTTCTCTTCTTTTCTTTTCTATTCTTTTCTTTTCTCTTCTTTTCTCTTCTCTCCTCTTCTCTCCTCTCCTCTCCTCTCCTCTCCTCTCCTCTCCTCTCCTCTCCTCTCCTCTCCTCTCCTCTCCTCTACTCTCCTCTCTTCTCTTCTCTCCTCTTCTCTTTTTTTTTTCTTTCGAGTAGTTTTGAGCCTCTACATTTTTTTCCTTGATGCATACATGTAAATACAGCATGAATCATGATTTTAACTAAAATATACTGATTTCAATCCCCTTTCAAAATTCTAAAAGAGGTATGGCATTAATAAAAAATACCGAAAGATGGGAAATATGTGAGCCTCTTCATTTCTAAACTACACAGCCATAAATACCAATGAGTTTTCATCTCTTAGAATAATATCTCCTCCTAGGTGATGGAGCTACATATCTTTATTATCTTTAATATCCTGTGCCTCATATACTAAAAACTTTTTTATGAAATCCCTCAGACTTCCAACACTTAAAAAATGGGAACTTTACAGCTAATGAAACCAGGCAATCCATTTCAAATCCATGCTAATTTTTCTTAGACATCAAAAGCAAACACCTCTGTGGTGGGAAAAGGTCTAAAGTAAGACTTCTTACTCTTAAATGAATTCAAATTACACTGTCAATGGAGAGTTTTGCACTTCAAGGAGCTGGAAGAATGTGGTCTTGCTTGTGGGTAGGGACTGAGGCAGACTCCTTTCCAAGTCACCTTAATTTAATTCATGCCTATCCATTTTTGCAAAGTAGGACCGTGTTTATTATTCTATGCTACCTTTTACCTAGACTCCAATGAAAAGAAGAATAAAGGATTGCTCTCTGGCATAGCTTCATTTGAGAAAATATGACACCAGTAATAACTTCGTTTATTCTGTATCATGAGATATTAAGTTTCTGCACAACAAACGAAAGACTCAGTGTCTAACTTTCTCTTCCAGAATCCATTAATATTAATAGTCTGACTAATAGGGATGAAAAGCCACCCTGAATGGAGAATGTGGCCTACTTCCACAGGCTTCTATTCGGTTGGTGAATAATCTCAATAATCTCTTTTAGATGTTTTCCCCTCCATCACGCAATGGCTTTAAGTTGAAATATGCATGCAGGGATTTTATTGATTAATATTATTTTACGTAATGAAACTGATTGGCATGGGACTGGATGGGATGCTAATTTGTGTGTGTGTGTTTGAAAATAAAGAATTTTTGAAATGTCAACTAGATCAGAATAAGAACACATGGAGACATACAATTTGCTATTTTTGCTTATTTTTCTTTTGCTTAGAGAAAAAGCTCAAAAGAGCTTGTGTTTGGCATGGAAATAAAGGAATTTTCTAAAACTGAAGACCTCATGTTCTCCAGAAGAAGGGCTCCATGGATTAACCATGGTGACCCCTGTGTTGTGCTCTTCTTCATTAGTACACAGTAAATATTTATTGATATGCTATAAATTGTCATGTGCCCTTACATTCAAAACAAAGAAAAAAACTAGATTAAAAAATGTAAATTGCATGTCTTAAACCAACTTTTCTTTTTCACTTGATTCTTTTAATTTTTTAAATTCTATTTCATTTGCTTCCTTTTAAATAATGTATTGGACAGATGGCTTTCCTGTTTTCCATTAGAATATAGGCTTACTAGATAGTAATTATTATTGCTAAAGAAATATTAATGATCATTTTCAGTTTGGAAACCTATTTGGTTTGACATATTTAAAAAGCCAAAGTAGGTAAAGTGTCTAAAATATTAGTATGCTTGACCTCCACTGACCTCCTGTATATACTGCTATTATTTTATAATCTGTCTCTAATTATAATGTTCTGAACTGTTCAATTGTAGTAACCACTTTTTTTTTTTTATCAGAATTAACCTTTGTGAAGGTCAGGATTGCTATAAATATATATATATATACACACACACACACACACACACACACACACACACACACACACACATATATATGTGTGTGTATATATGTATGTATGTATGTATGTATGTATGTGTGTGTGTATATATATACATATATATATGGCAATGAATAATATATTTGTTCATTACAATAAAAAAATAGATATGACAATTTTTTCTGATGAACTGTGTCTAAATTCCTAAAGAGCACTATTGACTTAGCTAAGAACTTTTCAGTTCTAATGTCAAGACAGGCCTCATTAGATGCGTGATTTTTGAACTGATCTTTGCTCAGATTTAAATCCTTTACTTCCAACCCAGTTTAATTCTCATTTCTATCCACTTTTATATAACCCTACTGGGAACTCCTAAGTTCAGGCCTTTAAAATCCTCTCCTAGCCTAACACAATAGCTTACTAAGTAGTCTCTTTAAATCCTAACATTTTCCTTAAATTTCATCAAAGCCACACATTGTGTTAACTGGCCTTCAAATTCATTCCTTTATTATTTCCACCTCATAAGCCTATTCTGCAAGCATTCTATACTATGTGTTTTTGCTGTATGTACAACTTTCAAATTTCAAGAGCACTTACTTCAATTTTGTTCTTTTCCTAGTTGTTCATTTGTCTTATATGAACTGATCAAATGCAAAGAATTCTGTGAAGACTCTCCAAGATTATCTCCTACCATGAAGTCTGAGGTTCTTCTCTCCTTTGCATTCCCACTGTACCTCCTGATTACATCCTGAGTGCAATCATCTGGTTTGCTATATATCCTGTTATATAACTGGAAACATCTTGAGACTCAATGTAAGCACAATGTTTAGCATGCTATAAATGTTTAAATATGTCTGTTTAATGAATAAGTGATTGTGTAAATAAATTAATATATGTTGTTGAATTTATGCTGAAATGAATAAAAATTTAAAAAATGCTTCTACTCACTAGACTGTCATTTTCACAAGTTTTTAAATGCTCTTATAATCATTATGTATTATGACTTGTTAATGTGATAAGTTTGGGAATATCTAGTTTAGCCTGTAGTGATAAGATAAAGGTGTCTGAGTGTAATATGTTTAGGATACAGAACTTTGATAGAAAAATAATCAAAAGGTGCTTTCAGAAAAAGAAATGATAAAGATATATAATTGGTAAACTGCTAAGAAAAAATGAGGCAGTTATTAATTTAATAAACCAAATGCTCTGAGAGATAGTTTATATGTTTAACAGTTCTTTATTGAACATTGACTATGGGCCAGGGACTGTGTAGATTCAGGACATTCGGAGTGAACAACTACAGCAACAATAACTAAATCACTGTCGCCTTGTAGTTTACACACTAGAAAACACAATTATAATACAATTTTTGATTCTCTAATGAGAACTATTTTTAATTATGTTGTTGTAATATTTCACTAGTTATTTTATTCAGGTTAGAGACAAACTATATTCTAGAAATGAAGAAGGGAAAGGTGACAGTGTACTCACGTGTGCAAGTGAATTATAGAGCTAATTCCTCTTCTGTCGTAATAGGCAGCCAGCACTTACTGTATTAATAATACATTAAAAAATTATAGTAGAAGCATATCATTTGGAGATATGAAAGTAACTAATAGACAAAACAGTTCATTTGAACAATTCCATATGGGGAGTGAAAATGAAGGGTAGATTGGAGCAGATAGATTTTTTTTTGTATTATTTCATTTAAAAATATAGCTGCATTGTATAGGTGAACATATTTAAATACAAAAATTAAAATAAAAGAGCTATAAAATATTAATGATATAATTAATTAACTCATTGAAGTCAGTACTACATATAGTAAAATGTAGCTATACAAGTCTACCTTGCCCTCCTTCTCTCCTTCCTTGTTGCCAAACTGAAGTTCACTTGGCAAGTACATTTTAGATCTTCACAATTGTTATGTAACTTTTATGTCATTATTTTAGAATTTTTATTACACCTTGTTACATCTCAAGAAAATTTTTTTACATCTCAAAATCCACTACTCTATAATTTTAAAAATGAATTAAAATAAACTAAAAAAAATTAGAGCATGAATTCAATAATAGAACCACAAATTAGAAGTTTGGTAAGTGAGAGTAATGGCCATATATGTTTAACTCTCCTATTTTTTATGTCATGACACATCATTTTGCCTTAATTTCAGAATTATTTCCAATGGGAATGGGATTAACATTAATCCACAGTTAACACTAAACCTACTACAATACAGAAATATTTTTCCCACTTTAGAGATAAGAGAATTGAGGGACAATTAGGTGAATCAACACAACCAAGCCAAGAGTTAAGAAAAGAGAAAACTCTAGTTTCAAGTTTTATGTGTCCCCAACACCAAAGCAGATTCCCTTTCTGTCACAAATATTAACTGAATCACCAATAAAAATACATTGATAATACAAACATTTAATGAAGACATACTGCTGATGGCATGAAAATTGGATCAAAATTTCTTATTCTCATTTTTACAAATGAAGTTTTTAGCTTGCTACTTAGGTCAGTAAATTCTCCATAATTTAGACAGTGTGTGCTGTATGATGGGTTAATATTGCTATAAGATCATTAATTTTTTATATTGCTGACATTTTATTTTCAACTTGTCAACTTTATTTGCCATTAGCACTGTATATGCATATATATGTGTGTATGTGTGTGTATGTGTGTGTGTGTGTATTATTTATTTAAAAAGGAACCTTTCAGTTCAGGTGATCCAGAATAACATATCTATCAGGTAATTCCGTGGAAATAAAACCCCAGAGAGGAGCACATTTCTATTCTAGTAAGGAAAGATTTCCCAATAAATCAGATGTACTGACTTTCTCTATATTAATGAGAAATTACTGGTTGAAAGTTGGATCTTTTCATGTTTGTGTTATATTTGGAACTATCTCTTCACTAAAGAAATAAATCTGAACTTGCCATCATTATGTTTCTCATCTCTGGTCAGCCATGCTGAAGATGCCTAGTACAGAATATACAATCTCCTGCAGCATTCGTGTAAATGTGAGGAATAGATGCAGCAGGCATGGAAGCAAATGAACTGAGTTCCAGTGCATCGCTTTGTAGAGATTTAAAAACTAAAAATAGAGATGAGTAGATTACACATTTAAGTTGTTTTAACTGACAATATAAAATATAATGGGAAAGACACTGAGTGTTTATTTAAGACCTGGCTCTACCAACTATAGAATAAGCCATTTTAGAAAAAAATGTGCTATGGTTTCCTCATTTATAAAACAGAGGCATATGTATTCCAAATGGAACTATGAGGCTCACAGATTTTCATAAATTTGAATTTTCTGGACATAGTAGTATTTATTGTAAAAGTACTTGTTATAATTAATGTCACCAAACTGTGGCATAAATGTCTTTATAATCGCATTGAGAAGGATGCTACATGTATAACAGGACTTCTTTTATTTAAATTTCACTAAGCTAGAAATAAAGAAATTAGAATATGACGATTTTATTTCTAAAGTGCTGTAAAAAATGTCTTGACAAACAAATCACCATAACAGATTATAAAGAGCCACATGAATTACATAGCTTAGCTTTTTCTTTTTTAAGTACTAAAAGCTCTTGTTCATATGAGCAATTGTCTACTAAATACATGTCAGTCATGTATAGGGACTGAGGAAATTCCCGTCAGCCCTTATTAGTAGCTTTTTGTTAGTTTAGTGCAAATTATTGTATGATTTTAATTCAGAAACTTTCATTCATGAAAATAGTAAATTTTGATTCTAGCTGAATGTTCTAACCACAGAAAGTGGGTTAGGTTAGATTCTGTAGTGTCTGATAGTCTAAAATTTACAAATCAGAAAAGAAATAATGATTCATTCACTTGACTCAGAAAATGCTATGTCAGTTTTTACCATTACTGGAAAATTTCCATGTTTCCTACTGTGAATTTCATAACAGAAATAGATAATGTCTCTTTTAAATAAAGTTCTAAATAATGGCAATAGTAACTATATTATTAAAATGTCTTGTATACTGCTAATAAGGCTCACTATTTTTTTTATTACATTTGCTTAATTTAATTGGATTCTCACAACAATTCACTGATACAGATAAGTCCAGTTTTCAGACAAGGAAACAGAAAGAGAGATGACAATAAATATATCACTTAAAACACAAAATTGTTAATAGAAGACCAGGATATGGGCCAAAACATACACATATTTCACATATTTCACTGTGTATCACTAACATATTTATATATGTTTAACATTTTGTTTTTTTTCCTCTTCCAATTCCCTTTACCCATACTTATCGATGAACTAATTTTGTTTCAAATTAATCTCCCCAACATTTCCAGATTAAAATTTTACTTATTGTCAAGGGCGACACCCTTACATTTATGTCCCTGTCTCAAAGATTATACATTTTGTGTTAAATAATTAGTTTCATTTTTCCTTATATAATAAACAAGATGCCCCAAACAAGGATCTAAATCTTTTATTTGCATAAAAATAAAATTATAGGCTTGTAAATTTTAGTATCCTAAGATGAGAGCCATTGCTGTCTAACTAGGAGTCTCTCCTCTGGCACAGACCAGTGTGGGTGGTGAGAAAACCTCTGAAGCAACCATATGGTTCAGGAAAAAAATTGTCCTGAACAAAATGACTGACAATGAAATTGCTCTAACCTGATAACTTTAAGGGTCTGCTGGACACAGACCTTATTAGGCTTAAGAAAAAAGTTCAGAGGTCTGTCCAGCTAGTATCATTATTATCTTTTTGTTTTCCACCTGATAGCCATCCACTGTCCCCACATGGTATTCCTATAGGATCTTCCCCCAAATATATTCCACGTTGAATTTGTGTTAGGCCCTTGCTCTTAGTAGACAGTCTTTTAATTCCTGTGAAGAAGTGAGCTTATAAAGATTTCAGGGGATAACTCTCTCAGAAAAGTTACATTATAATTGGTGATTTTTAAAAACTAAATGTCTTTTCAAGCCTCTGTGATGAATCTGTAATGATGGAGTTTCAGACATGACTAGATGGAGAGAGGCCAGCATTACTGGGAAGAGAACTGGGAGCGCGGCTTTCTCTGCTTCTCTGCAGTTTCACCTATAACACAGTCACTCCTGCAGTGCAAAATCAGTTATGTCCATGGATGCATATGCAATTGCATCTAATATTTTTTATCATTCTTCTCACAGATCTTTAATATGTAACTAACTCTCTTTACAATGAGAAAAGCCTAGATGCTGTTTCCATAGAATGTGACATCATCAAGACTGTGCCTAGAATATAGTAGTCATCGAGATTGCTTGTATATACCAAACTAAACTTGAAATCTAGGTCCACTGGGAAATGTTTGAATACCACTTCATTGAACAGTTTCTATTCACAGGATAAAAAAAATCTCATTATGTCCATGTGGCACTATAACTGGAATCAAATATATTTTCATTGTTCTTATTTTAAAATAGAATTAAATATATCAAATTTGATCCCATTCCTTTCTAAACAGATATATGTTGACTAAAAAGTATTTATATATATTACTTTCCTATTGCTGCTATAACAAATTGCCAACAATTTAGTGACTTAAAACACTTATTTTCTTACAATTCTAGAGATCAGAAGTTTGAAATCGGTTTCACTGAGACAAAATCAACATGTCTGCAGGACCACACTCCCTCTGGAAGCTCTAGGAGAGAACCTGTTTCTTTTGCTTTTCCAGCTTCTAGAGCCGCCTTCCTGTATTCTTTTCTCAGTCCCTCCTTAATCTTCAAAGCCAAAACTATAATATCTCTAAATCTCTGCTTCTATCATCACATGGTCTCTTCCTCTCTATCTTTGGTTCTGATCCTCCTGCCTCTCTCTTACAAGGAATCTTGTGATTACAAATTTAGGTTTGTCTGAATAATCCAGGATAATATTCATATCCCAAGATCCCACATCTCTAAAACCATTCTTTTCCATATAAATTAACTGATTTACTGGTTCTAGTGATTAAGAAATGGACATCTTTGTGTTGTATGTATGTGTGTGTGTTTGTGAGAGGCATTATTTAGCCTACCACAACATACAATATGATTATGAAATGTGAGTGAATATAGGAGGGATGGGCTATATTTGAAGAAGACAAAATATTTAATTCTGATGTAATGCTTTTTAATGTTTTTCTATTTTTCCTTATTCTGAGATAATTTTATACTGAGAGAAAATTTGTAATTTCTACATAGCCATTATTTAGCTTCCTTTTTGTTAATTTCTTATATCATTATGAAAAATTTATCTCCGCTGCTAAATTAACTTTGGTACAACACTATTAACTAAACTCTGTAATTTATTTGGATTTCATCATTTGGAAACATTAATATCCTTTTTTGATTTCCAGTTTCAATCAATGATCCCACATTGAATTTAGTTGTCATGTCTGTTTAGTCTTCTACAAACTATGAAAGTTGACCAGTCTTTTCCTGTGTTTCATGGTTTTCACTGTCTTAAAGTATCAATTATCTCTTTATCTTGGTGGATTAAAAAAATAAACTTCAATTTCATATTGTATAATTTTATAGGTTTTAGACAAATGAATAGAATTGTTTCCACTAGCATCATTCCATATGAATACTTCTATGATTCTAAAGTTTCCCCCCAACTGTCCCTTTGCAGACCTGTTTTCTTCCCTCTAATTTTGCTTTTCTAGGAATGTAACATAAATAGGCTCATACAATATGTATATTTTTAGGTCTGGCTTCTTCCACTTTACAAAATAACACTAAAGAGCCATCCAAGTCATTGACTAAATTAAGAGGTTCTTCATTTTAATAGGAAATAGTTTAGTGTATGGATGTACCATAGACTGTTTATACATTCATGGGTTAGAATACATTGGGGTTGTTTCCAGTTTGGGGCATTATGAATAAAGCTGCCATAAAACATCCACATACAGATTTTTATGTGAATACAATATTTTATTTATCTTGGGTAGAAATCTAGAAGATAAATTTCTGGATTATTTTATAGGACTATGTTTAACTTTATAAAAAACATACTGACTTTTTCAGATATGGCTGTACTATTTTACATTTTCACAAGCAGTGAATGAATGTTCTCTAAGCAAAGGTTTTTAATTAAAATAAAATTTATCAAGTTTACTCTTACAGATTATACTTTTGATGTTGTGTCTAACAAACATTTGGCTGATCCAAAGTGACACAGTTTTTCTTCTGTTTTCTTCTAGAAAAGTTTTATAGTTTTGGATTTTACATTTAGGTCATGAACCACTTTAATTTTTGTATTGAGTACAAGCTATAGTTGACTATTTTTAAAAATTATATTGAGATACAATTCACATACCATACAATTCATTGATTAACAGTATACAATTAAAAATGTTTTATAATAGAGTTGTGAAACTATCACCTCAATCAATTTTTGAACATTTCTTAACAACAAAAGGGAACCCCTCATGCTGTAACTGTCACTCCCCAATCACCTACTCCCAATAGTTCTTGGAAGTCATGGCTCTATTTTCTCTATAGACTTGTCTATTCTGAACATTATATATAAATGGAATTACACAATAGGTGGATCATTGTTACTGACTTGTTTCACTTGGTATAATGTTTTCAAAGTTTGTCCATGTAGTAACTTGTGTTTGTACTTTTCCTGTTTATTCCTTGATAAAATTCCACTCTATGGATATACTATATTTTATATCAGGGGATGAACATTTAAATTGTCTTTATTTTTTAGTTATTATTAATCATAGTATAATGAACATTTGTGTCCACATTTTTGTGTAGATATATGTTTTCATTTTTCTTAGGTATATATCTAGGTGTGGAACTGGTGGATCATATGTTAACTTTATGTCTATTTGAAAAACTAAAAGACTAGAGGCAGTGCTAAGATTGGATTAAACATGGCAGAGTGAGAGACATCCTCAGATCTCTCCCCTTGAAACAACAATAAGCTGAATATATAAAACTCAACAAAGAACACCTAACCTGCACACCAGCACTACTGAGCATGGAATCTGTGCGTAAGAGCTACCACAGGTCAGAACCCTGGGTGTCAGGCGGTGGACTGACAGAAATAAAGAAACTGCCTTTTGCAGCCAGAGCTCCCTGTAGAAGGAGGGGGAGGGGACTTCCCTGAACTGTCTGGCCTGGCAGAGTTGTGAGCTCCATGTGGCTGGCAATAGCGCCTAGTCATCAAGGCAGAAGGCAGAGAAGTGGGTACGGCAGAAAAGCGGGAGCAGCAGAGAAACAACAGTTGATTTTTACCAGTAGCGGTTGCAAAACCCAGGCTGAGCTTCAGCAACCATCCTCCAACCCAGAGGGCCCCTCCTGCCATACCATCTGAAACTGATCACCACAGAGCCCCAGAGGAATCTGAGCAAATGCTACTGAAACTGTCACTAATGCTGACAGGAACTGAGACTGACAGTAGCAAGCATGATTAAGCATATATAAGAGAAAAAAAATATTATTAAGACTTTATATAAAGCTGAGATCCAAGGAGTTTAGATGCCACCTACTGGAAACCAAAAGAAAAATGCCGTCTTACAACAGGCTAGGGAACATTATATAATAAATCTTTATGGCAAAAAAAGCAGAATACACTTCCATTAATACCCAGGCAGAGAAATAGTTCATTAAACACAAGGAACAACAAAGGTGACAAGGCAGTTCAGAAAGAAAGAGAAAAATCTCCAGAAAATAAGCTTACAGACATAGAAATATGAAACTTAAATGGGAACTTATGAGAATTCAGGATGGTACTTCTGAAAAAAAACTCAGTGAAATCCAAAACAAGTCAAATGAACAATTTTGGGAATTGAAAAAACAACTAGTGAGCAGAATGAGTTCTTTAGCAAGGAGACTGAAACCCTCATAAAGAACAAAATAGAACATCTGGAGATAAAGAACACACTTCAAGAGTTGAAAAATGAAATAGAAAGCTTGGGAAATAGAGTTGACCCAATGGAGAAAAGGCTGAGTGATATCAAAGACAGAAATCTAGAAATTTGTCAGAAGGAACAAAAGAGAAACCGAAGAATGAAAAATAATGAAAGAGAAACAAGAACTAGCTGATATCATCAGGAAAGGAAATATAAGAATAATAGGCATTCTCAAAGATGAGGAAAAGGAAGAGGGATTAGAAAGAGTTTTCAGACAAATAGTAGATGAGAATTTCCAAATCTAAGAAATGAGCTGTAGCTTGGAATTCAAGAAGTCAATAGAACACCCAATTATCTCAACCCAAAAAGGCCTTCACCAAGACATATTGTATCAAAATGATCAAAAATCAATGAAAAAGACAGAATTCTCAGGACAGCCAGTAACTTTATAAGATGGTAACTTATAAAGAAAACCCATTAGATTATCATCGGACTTCTCAGCATGAACCTTATGAATTAGAAAGGAGTAGAATCAAATATTCAAAGTATTTAATAAAAGGAACAACCTGCCAAGAATAATGTATCCAGCTAAGCTCTCCTTTAGATATAAAGGAGAAATAAAGACCTTTCCAAACATACAAAAATTGAGGAAATTCTGTACTATAAGACCTGCACTACAGGAAATACTGAAAGGGATTAGCTCACCAAAAAGAAAATGACACACACACAAAAGAAACCAACATAATTTGGAGTAAATTGTCTAGCAGACTGATAAAGCCGAGGAATGCAATCTTACTAGGAACAGGGAGGGCATTATAAGCTTAAAATATAAAGAGATTTACTATAGCAAGATAGTAATGAATGTTTAGCACACATAGGGACAAATTGAGACAACAATGACAGAAAAGGGGAGGATTCAAAGATCCAAATTCTCAAAGGGGAAAGGAGTTAAGGCATGCACAGAAGAAAAGGGATGACTGTATATATACTACTATCCTTTACGTATTTGTAATGGTAACCACATGCTAAAGACTCAGAACCAAAGTATATAACATAAAATGAGAAGGACCAGAGGGATAACCAACAAAAGACAACCAAAATAAAGAAAACACAAGAACTAGGAAACAATGGAAACACCAAGCTACCAGAAAGCAAAAGATAAAATGGCTATAAGAAGACCTCATATTTTAATAATCACCCTAAATGTAAATGGACTGAACTCATCAATAAAAAGGCACAGATTTGCAGAATGGATCAAGAAACAAAACCTAACCGATATGCTGTGTCCAGGAGACACATCTCAGCTCCAAAGACAAAAATAGACTCAAAGTGAGTCTAAATGGTGAAAAGTGATATTTCAAGCACATGGCATTCAGATAAAACTGGGAGTAGCGGTACTAATACCATATAAAATAGACTTCAAAATAAAAAATGTAAAGAAAGATACTGAGGGATACTTTATAATGATAAAGGGAATCATGCACCAAGAAGACATAACACTTATTCATATCTATGTTTCTAATTAGGGATCCCCAAAATGTGTAAGGCAATTACAAACAGAACTAAAGGGAGAAACAGACTAAAACACTATCATAGTAGGGGACCTACATACCCCACTGTTAGATATGGCCAATCATCCAAACAGAATTTCAAAAAGGAAATACCATCCTTAAATTATACATTAGACCAAATGGACCTAATTGACATTTACAGAGCCTTCCATCCCAAAACAGCTGCTTATACATTCTTCCCTAGTGCACATGGAACTTTCTGAAGGATTGACAACAAACTGGGACACAGAGATAACCTCAACAAATATAAGAGGGTTGAAATCATACCAACCATATTCTCTGATCACAATGTTTTGAAACTAGAGATCAACTGTAAAAAGAATGCAGAAAGAACCACAAATACATGGAGATTAAAACATGCTACTGAAGAATAACTGGATCAGGGAAGAAATAAAAAAAGAGATTGAGAAATACATAAAAACAAATGATAATGATAGCACAACATACAAAAACTTTTGGAACACGGCAAAAGTGGTCATAACAGGATTACACCAAACTAAAAAGCTTCTGCTCAGCAAAAGAAACCATCAATAAAGTAAAGAGACAACCATTGAATGGGAAAATATATTTTCAGGCAACACCTCCGATAAGGATCTATTATCCAAAATATACAAAGAATTCATACAACTCAAAAACAACAACAACAAAAAACAAATGATTCAGTCAAAAAATGGGCAGAAGACCTGAACAGACAGTTCTCTCTAGAGGACATAAAAATGGTCAACAAATATATGAAAAGATGCTCAACATCACTAGCTATTAGGGAAATGCAAATGAAAACCGCAATGAGATACCATCTCGCACCTGTCAGAATGGCTATAATCAATAGAACAAGTAATAACAAATGTTGGAGAGGAAATGGAGAAATAGGAACCCTCATTACACTGCTGGTGGGACTGCAAATTGGTACAGCCACTATGGAAAACAGTATGGAGGTTCCTCAAAAATCTAAGAATTGATTTACCATATGATCCAGCTATCCCTCTGCTGGGTATTTACCCCAAAGACTTGACAACTCATATCCGAAAAGATATTTGCACACTGATGTTCATAGCAGCATTATTCAAGTGACCAGAAGCAACTGAAATGCCCTATGATACATGATTGGCTAAAGAAGCAGTGGTACACATATACAATGGAATATTACTCAGCCATAAGAAAAGATGAAATACTGCCATTTGTAACAACATTTATGGACCTTGAAATAATCATACTAAGCTAAATAAGCAAGACAGAAAAGTTTGAAAATCACAACATCACTTATACGTGGGATATGAACCTAAAAGCAACAAAGGAACAGGACAAACAGAGACTCAGGAACATGGACAATGGACCAGTGGTTACCAGACCAATGGGGGAGAGAAGAAAGGGAAAATATAAAATGTTAAAAAAATAAATAAATAAAATCTTTAAAACATCAAAATATACAAATAAAAAATAAAAAATAAATAAGAAAAACTAAAAGACTCTTTTATACAATGGTGATGCCATTTTACAACCCTACTTCCATGTTTAAGTACTCCAATTATTTCATATTCTTGATACTGCTTTTCATTATCTTTCTTTATGATTAAGATATCCTTGTGGATATGAAATGATATTTCTTAATAGTTTTGAAATTGACCTTGATTAACCTTGAAATCAACCATCTAAGTCTCTCTTTTATTGTTTGATTGCTGCAACTATTAGGTCCCTCCCTTTACCCCTCTACCCATGTCTACGTAAGCTGATAAGAAAGCCTGGATGCTCACTCTTTTGGCACAGGTGAGAGTTTTATACCATGCGAGTCTCTATCCATGTGTGGGGACTCACAGAGCATCATCCTTTAACTACCATAAAAACCCAAAATAAATCTTTCCTTGATCTCTCAACTCATGTTTGGACCAGCTTGATATGGTAACCATGTCTTTTAGATGACATCATCATTAGTTAGATAATTTTCAATTTCTTACCTTCTGTTGTCTGTGTGTCATAATTAATCTCAACATCTCAACTAAATTTTCTGTGAGGATTCCTTCAGTTACTGTGAGATGGCTATAAAATTCTCAATTGTTACAAAATTGCTGATGGTTTGTGATACTGATCAACTCATGTGCTCATTAGCCATTTATGGTTTTCCTCTAAGAAATGCCTATTCCAACATTTTCACAAAGTTTAATTGGGCTATCTTTTTATTATTGCATTGTAGTAGTTGTATATATGTTCTAGGTACATGCCCCTTACCAGATATGTGATTTGTAATATTGCTATGATTATGTGCATTGTATATTTACTTTATTGATTTTTCCTTTGAAGCACAATAGTTTTTAATTTTGATGATATCCAAATTATCTATTTTTTTCACTGCTTGTACCTTTGTGTCATGTCACTTTTAAAAAATAATCCAAGGTCATGAAAATTATGCCTATGTTTTTTTCTTAGCATTTTATAGTTCTAGTTATTACATTTAAGCCTTTGATTTATTTTGAGTTAATTTTCACATATAACAGTTTGAAGTAGAGGTCCGGCTTCATTCTTTTCATGTGATTTTTCAGTTGTCCATTCTTTAAAGCTACTGTTCTATCCACCATTGGATTGTCTGGCAGCCAAGTTGAAAATTAATCAACCATGCATAAGAGGACTTTCAATTCTATTTCATTGATTTACATGTCTATTCTTATGCCTGTACTGTACTATCTTGATTACTGTAGCTTTCTAACAAATTTTCAAATTGGAAAGTGTTAGTCTTTGAACTTTATTCTTCTTCAAAATTCTTCTGTTTAAGCTGGATTCTATGTTGAATTTCTATATGACTTTTTGCAGAGAAGTTAGCTAATTTTTGGTAAGGATTGTTTTGTATCTGTATACCAACTTGTGGTGCATTGTACCATCTTAACCAAAATAAGTCTTCTGACACATGAATGTGGGATGGCTTCTGTTAATTCAGGTCCTCCTCAATTTTTTTAAACAATGTTTGTAGTTTTCAAGGTATAAATTGTTGCTTTTTTTCCTGAGTATTTTATTTTTAATGCAATTGTAAATGAAATTGTTTTATTTCATTTTGGGTTTATATATTGTTATAGGGGAGTACAATCAATTATTCTTATACATTTATCTTGCATTCTGCTGGCCTGCTGAACTGATTTATAAGATCTAATAATTTTTTATTAAATTTCTTAGGAGTTTCTCCATACAATATCATGATGTGAAAATAGAGTTCTTTTTACTTTTTTATTTACAATCTGGTTGCTTTTATTTTATCTTTGTGCCTAATTGTCTCATATAACATGTCCAATATTTTAATAAATAGAAATAATGAGACCAGAAATCCTTGTCTTAGTCCTGATATCAGGGAAAAGTGTTGAGTCATCTTCCATTATGTTTTTAGCTGCGTGTTTTTTGTAGAAGCTCTTTATCAGGAAAGTTCTCAAGTTTATTGATTGTTCTCATATTGAAGGGTGTTGAATTTTGTCTTATGCTCTTTCTCCATCTAATAAGAAGATCATGTGTTTTTGTCTTATTAATAGTTGTTTTACATTAATTGATATTTGAATATTCAACCAATCTTATATCAATGACATAAATTTCACTTGAAAATGCTTTGTTGAAGATTTTTGCATAAATATATATGTTTAAATTTTTGAATATAAATATTAATGATTTTAGTACTTATTGTTGAAAATTTATCCTTGCTCCATTGAATTGTCATTTGTGTTTACTAAAAATCAAATGATGTGTGTTTTTTAATGGTTCTTTATTTTATTCTATTATTTGTCTATTCATTTGCTAATATCACACTATTTCAGACATTTAATTTTATATTAGGTCTTGGAATCAGGTGAGTTCTCCAACTTTGATAATCTGTTTTCAAGATTGTTTTGCCTATTTTAGTTCCTTATGTTTTCCATATAAATTTTAGAATTAAATTCTTAATATATACAAAAAGACTTGGAATCTTTATTGGGATTGTATTCAATCTATGTATCACATTGGAGAGACTTGACATATTAACAATATTGTGTTTTCAAATTTATGAATAATGCATAATTTTTAGTAGTAGTGTATTATCAGATTTATAAAGTCTTTTATCACATCTTGATTGATATGAGTTTTTAATTGGGAGTTGATGTGTCATTTTGTCTAATGCTGGTTTCTTGTTTGCATTTAGATGACCATATGACTTTTCTTTAGTTGACTATATGACTTTTCTTTAGTTTGTTATTATGGTGAATTACACTAATTCATTTTCAAATTTAAAACCAGATTTACACTCTCTTATAAACACTTCTTATCATGGGATATTACTCTTTTTATATATAGCTATGTTTGGTTTGCAAACATGTGGTTGAGGATTATTGAGTCTAGGTGCATATGGAATATGATTAGTCTCCAGATTTATTTTCTTGTAATTTTTTTTTTTTTTGGATTTTGTATTAGAGTAATTCTGGCCTTATAAAATGATCAAAAAGTTATTGATTATATTCTATTTTCTGTAAAAGAGAGTGTAGAAATATTTATTTTATAACTGTCCAATAGAATTCACTACTGAAATTATCAGAGCCGAGGCTTTTCATTTCGGAATGTTTTAAACTATGAATTTAATTTCTTTTAAATATACAATTATTTAGATTGTCTATTTCTTCTTGAGTGAATTTTAATAGTTTTATTATTTCAATGAATGTCAATTTTATAACATTTGTTAAATCCGTGGGCTTAGCATTGCTTGTTGTTTATTATTTTTATCATTTTAATATATGTAAAGTCTGTTACTATCCTCTTTTTATTCCAGATATTATTAATTCACAGCTTCCTGATTTTTTTTGGGGGTGGGGGAAGTTTAGCTAGAGGCTTATCAACTTATTTTTTTTTTCACTTTTCAATTTTATAAATTTCTGCCCTTCATTTCTTTTTATCTTTTGCTTAATTTGGGTTTATTTTGTGCTTTCTTTTCCAGTTTCATTAAAGTGGAATATTTGATTATTGAGTTCAGATTTTTCTTATTTTCTAATGTAAATATTCAACACTATAATCTTTTCTACAATCATTGCTTTAACAGCATCCTGGAAATTTTTATAATTTTTTTTCATTCACTTTAAAATGTTTTAAATTTTTTTTGATACTACTTCTTTATCCCAGTTATGTAGAAGTATATTAGTTAACTTTTAAATAGTAGGATATTTTTCAGATCTTCTTCTATTATTTCTAATTTAATTCTATTTGGTTCAAGCACATGCTCTGCATTATTGCTAGTTTTGGAAAATTTTAAAGATTTTTTTAATGACCAAAAGTTTGGTCTATCTTGATGACTATTTCATTTACTATCATTGGGTGGAGCATTTTATAAATGTCAACTAGGTTTAGTTGATTATTAGTGTTGTACAGCTAGTCTATATCTATAATGATCACTGGTCTACTTATTTTATCAATTACTAGAAAGTACTGTTGGAATCTGCAAATATAAATGTAGTTTTGTCTATTAGTAACATCATTTCTTTCCTCATGTATTTTGAATCTCTATGTATATATGTATGTGCAATTATGATTTTCTTTTGAGGAAATGATCACTGTGTATTATATAATGCCCTTTGTTATTCCAAGTAAAATTTTTTTTCTGAAGTCTATTCTGTCTGATACTAATATAGCTACTTAAGCTTTCTTCTAGTGATTTCATAAATATAATTGATTATTGCCTTTTTACATAACCCAACTAAATTAGTGAATTTATGCTATTTATATTTTATGTGATTACTTATAACATTAAATTATATTGTACCATTTTCTAGTTTTCTATTTCTTTTGTCTTCCTATGTCTTATTTCCTCTTCTAACTTATCTGAGCTTTTATCAGAGTAACAATTTTTTTCTTTTTATTAATGTATTGTCTATGTTTCTTTAAAAAATTTATTTTATGTATTGTCCTAGCATATGCATTTTAAAATAATCTAAATCTACTTTCATAGATAATATTATATCACTTCACTTATGGTGAAAGGACTTCACAATAATACAGTCTCGTCTTTTCTCTTACCTCATTTGTGCTATTGTCACACCTTTTAATATTACACATGTTACAAACACATAATACTTAGGCACCATTTAGCCTCAGTTATATTTATAACTATTACATACAATTTTAATTTAATCTTCCATTATATCATTTCCAGCATTATTCATTTTTTGGTGTTCACTTAAGTTTCAACTTGATGTTATATTCTTTTTAGCTGAAGAATTTTCTTTAACTTTTCATAGGTGTACTGTCAAAGAATTTTCTCAGTTTTTGGTATTCTGAGAAAGTTTTTATTGCTTTTTCATTTTTGAAATATATTTTTTCCTGAGTTTTGAGATCTGAATTGACAGTTTTTTGGGGAATAGTTTATGTCAGCAGTTTAAAGATGTAACACTTTTTCTCTGTCTTTTATGGTTTTTGATGAGAATTCTGCTATGAAATGTTTTCTCTTCTGGCTGACTTCGACGTTTCTCTCTCTCTCTCTCTCTCTCTCTCTCTCTCTCTCTCTCTCTCTCTCTCTCTTTCTCTTTCCAGGGTGTGTGTGTCCTTTAATCATTTCATTGTTTATTTGTTTCATATGTATTCTTGGCATTTTTTTTACCTTTTGTATATGTGATTCTGTATCTGTTATTAATTGTGGAAAATTTCTTGTTCGCTCTCTCTACAGTGATTCAAATTTCACATATTTGCTCTTTTTCATAGTTCTAGCATTTCCATTTAATTCTCTTGCATAGTTTCCATCTCTCTGCTGAAATTATTCATCTTATCTGACATGTCTAACTATTGCCTTAGAACATTTAACATATTAATCATAGTTTTTTAAAATTTTTAATCATATAGATCTAACATTTCTGCCATATATAGATATAGTTCTAATGATAACATTTTTTTTGTTTTTGTTTGTTTGTTTCTGTTTCCTTGTTTTTGCTTGAGTTTTGCATGCCCCATTCATTTTGTTCTGTGCTAAACATCTTTATAGTGCACCACAAAAATACATTTTATGTCTGGAAATAGTTATGTTTTTTCTTCTGCTTGGTCTTTAGTGAAGACATTGGAGTTTAGTTTGAGTTAATGTAGGAATTTGGCTGATTTAGAGCTTTTTATTGTTATGGTTATCCTTATTGCACCAGATCTTCAAATTCCTGTAGAAGAATTTTTTTGTTTAATATGAGGATTGGGTTCCCAGAGCAATGTCTATATGTTTCTGAATTTTAGGTCTTTACATTGTGCCTCAGAAAGGGTAACTCTTATCCTTTTCTCAATTTTATTCTCCTAAAGTCTTAGCTGGTCAGGGTGGGAGTGTAGTCTCTATTCTTTTGATTGAGATTTAATGCCAAGAATACATTACATCTCTTGATCTTGGAGACATGGCTTTTTTTCATTTTGTGATCTTTCCTTGTTTATAGTTGCACTCTCAACATGTGACCATACTCTTTGGACTGATGTAGTTTGCTTTGTTTGCTTGTTTTTCTTTTATGTATTTCTTTCCCCTACCTATTTTCCTTTTTAGCACCGATGTTTTAAAGGCAGCAGTGCTTCTCATCCTCCACTTTCTAAATTAAGCCTTTTGTTCCATAATAGAGAGAGTCAGATCCAGTGAGAACTTCCAATCTTTCACACAGATATGTTTTCCTACCCAGATCTTCACCATAGATTTTTTTCAAGCCTTTTCTGACTTTGTTTTTGTGAGTGTCTAATGGGGTTCACTACAAAAAGTCTTTCAAGAAGATGTAGATTACCCTAATTTTGTGGCACTCCCAATTTTATACTATCCTGAAAATTTATATGTCTTCTTCGATTTGTCAATTGATTTTTTGATCTCTTCTTACTGATGTCTTGTCGCATAGACCAAGGGAATGTTTTTCCCTCTAGGGGAGAAGCTACCAGAATCAAATATTTGTGAACAATAAGATTATGTCCTGAAAATGAACTTTAATTTCATTAATCAAAATCCAAGTAGTACATGCGTGAAAATAATAGTAATGGTGACAATAAAAAAACACAGCTGATATTTATTAAGCTTTTATTAAGTTAGGTGCTTTGCTCAAATATTTATAGCTAGTTCTTATCAAAGCCAGACTTCATTACATAAGTTCATGTGACAAAAAGTGAAGTTGACAACTGATTAGCTTGACCAATAAAGCACTTCACCCCTTTTATATTAGTATTGTTTTACGTACCATATATCACTTAAAAGCTTATTCTCCTCAATGTCTTGGTGTGGTAATTGTTTTCTTTAAAACTGAAGTAGGAGCAAGGCTTTACAGAATATGAAAGATGCAATATTTATGGACTCGGCAACAATTAAATGTATTCATTCTTTGTTTCTTAAAATGTTATTTAAAAGAGTGGTTTGATCTCTTTTTGGAAAAATCTCTCCATTTTTTTCTTTAAGATTTATCAGGAAAACTTAAATTCAGATCGGTCTATGTCATTAATTTTATATTAATATTAATCTTGAGATATTAGGGAGATTGATGCTGAAGGCTTTTTAATAAATTGGAAAATGCTGGATGTTTCTGTACTTAATTACTAGTATATCTTTTCAGTAATACCCCTCTGTTGCCTTCTTCTTTTACTCCTTAATAAGTTACATTTTTTAAGATTGCTTAAATGACTCTTTCCCAGAGACACCTTTTCTAATTATTTGATTCCTTTATTCTTATGTCAGTTAAGAACCTCATTGTACTACAGACTTTTCATGATGATCATCAGAATTTATTATGTCATGTCTTGTTAGTCTTTTACAACTAGGCTATAAACTTCATGATAATAGAATTGGTTTCTTCCTTATTTTATGTTTATGTTTCTAGTACCATGCATGGCTCCACGACTATTTATTGTATAAAGGAAACTATGTTAACATGCTTGGAAATTTTCTACCCTTTAGAATTCAACTGAATTATCAACAAGGCCTCATTACATTTGTTTTTGTGTTCTCAGTGATGAGTGTAGATCTTAAAACATGATCTAAATAAATAAATAAATAAATAAGTGTTAAAGAACTTAACAGATCAATTCCAGTTTAACAGATTATTCATATATTATTTTTTAGATTACATTTTGAATATTTCACATTGAATATTTATCTTCTTGCTTCTGGCCATTTCCACTGGCCATTTCCCTCCCCTTAAAATTTGGCTTTCTTTTATACAAGTAATTAAGATTGTCTCAATACACTAAAACATCTGGCTCATTCAAATTATTGAATGGATGGGAAACACAGTTACATAAATGAAGAAAAATATCAATGAGAAAAATCAGTGCAATTGTTTCTTACCATAAAGATGATGCAAACAGTTGATTGAATGATGTTTTTCCCCACTATTCAATGTTTTGCTTTAAAACTATAGTGACAGAACTTGCATATAAATACTGAGTCCTTGAGGTAGAGCCAAAGTCAATATCTCAATGAGAATAATTTACTCTCTGGAGTTTAAGAAGGAAGCCCATTCACTACAGAGAAGTGATGCAGACTAAGAAAAAAAAAAGGTGAAAAATTATCTAACATGAGGTTATGTAATATATTTGTTTTTCTAAAAAAAAAAAAAAAAAAAAATTGGAAAAAGTGGATGATCAGTTCATAAGGAAGAAGTTCCAAAAATGCTGACCTCTGAATAGATTTGAGAGATGGTGTTAAACCCACTGAGTCAGTAATATTTTCAGATATTAAATGCATTTTAAGTAATCTATGTGTATCTAAATTATTAATTTATTTAATTAAAACAGACTTTCAAAAGCCTATTCTATAGATATTCAATAGCTTCTAGGTGCCTAAAGATCTAACCACATTTTATCAGAAACAACTGTTCTGTTATTCAGTAAATTATGTCCTTCTTTAGGTAAAGATATATTCTTTTCATCTCTTTACACCAATGACTAACATAATGCATTGGACTTGGTGACTACAGTTCAGCTTTTGTGATGAATAAAAATGAAAAACTAAAAATTATTTAAATTATAGTCAAATTTAAATTTGTTGGTTGGGAGGCAGCTTTGAAGAACAGGTATATTTCTCTCTTCTCATTTGAGTGTTTAGGAGACAGAGGAATCTCCACTCTTAAGTCACCAGATCCTCAGGTGATATTAGAATATAAATATTTAAATTATACTACAAATACTGGCATAGACTATACAAATTGGGGTCTATGTGCTAAGTCAGTCATTCTATACATGTATCACATTCCGTGTTATGTGTGTGTGTGTTTACATATATGTGTGCACATAGATTAAAAATCTTGAGGATGGACAGCGATATCAAGACTAAGGAATTAAAGTTAAGACCCTCCTCTATGGAAGAGCCAAAACCAAGTTAAGGATCAAAACTATTAAAAAATTAGTTGTGAAATTTTAATTAAAATTGGTGTTTTCTATACAACTATTTTTTTACTTGGAATGTGAAGAAAAATGCCAAAATTACTTACTAGTGAACATTAAAAATATACTTAGAGAAACGATGGACTATAGACACCAGGTGGAGCCTTGATCAACCTCACTCTCCTCATTGACTTGATCATCTTCACTCTTCTCTATCTCATTTAGGGGTTAATTTAAAGGAACAGATGCTATGGTGTCTAGTACACATTAGAGTAGCACAGAGTAGTTGCTCAGATCATAAACTCTGGAGCCAAAGTGGCTGAGATCATACTTTATATCTACTTTTTCTCTAGTTGTGTAATCTTTAGCAAGTTATTAAGTTCTCTGTTTCTTAGAACCATGAACATAGACCTAATATTCCCAAAAGGCTTATTGTAAAGATTAGATGAGATAATGAAAGCAAAGCCTTACAATAGCATCTGACACATAGTCAGTACTACATAAGTGTATATGTGTATTATTATAATTATTACAAGGTCATGTAAAATACAAGATACTAAAATTAAGGGCAATAATACAAAAAGCAAGAAAGAGAATATTTGTAACATTGGATTTAAAAATATGTACCCACACTTCTTATATGTGGGTCACAGTTTTGATTCTAATCTTTTAAGAACCCAGCCTAAGAATCTCATCAGTTATCCATTGCATTGAGATTAGAAACTTAAACAGAAGCTCTGTAAATAAATAACTGCTCTTAGTGGTGAAGCAGGCTATTTCTTCCAGAGTTACTGACAAAGAAAAATGTTCCAGTTTAGTGAAGACGTTCTTAGGGATAGCCTTACAACAAATGCAGAGATTGGCTTCATAGAGCTTTTTTAGAATAAGGCTGTGGGACTCTGACTCAAATCCCACACAGGTGAAGCCCATTTATGGAGGAGTATGACCCTAAAAGTCCTCTCCTTGTATATTCCACATCACTTGGACAATTAGAAGGAATTAAAGGTTAATGAACTCTAAAAACTTTGAAATGATGTGTTTAAAGTGGGATTTTCAGAGAAAGAAACTCACTGTTTCATTAGAATTAAAGTACTATTGGAATATTGTAGATATTTGCTCCTGTGATTTACATTACCCAGAGGCCTTTCAATTCCTGGAGCTTTTGTTATGAATACCAGATACACTGATAAGCACCTTCAGACACCAATGTTTTCAATAAAGTCAGCTAAATAAAATTATCTTTATTGCTTCTCTAAGGGTGCCAAAATAGATTGAATGGATATGACTTGAAATACCAACATTTTCTCTAAGATAAATAGGTAGAAACCTCTTTATTCAATTATGTTCCCTGTGGTTATCAAAACACCAGTAGAATGAAAAAAAAAAACTTTTTAAGTCTAAATTGAATATCTGTATGTATGTTTGAAAGCACTCAAAATATTGTTTTGAAAACATAAATTTGTCTTTGTTAGCTTCTCCAACAAACATGTGTTGAGTATCTATTAAATACTCAGAACTTTGGAGATTGAAACTAACAAATGCTGAATATTTATCTTTAAGAAACTTGCAGAGTAATGATAATTCAGCTGCCATCTTGTTCAACTCTTTCTTGATCCCTTTACCAATGAGCAGTGTGACAACATGATACACAATTCATTGACCATTTTTACAACCTTGACAAAACATTATAAAAATGATTAATCTTGGACAGTAAAAGGATCTAAATCAATAACCAGATTCACTGCTTTGCGTAAATTAGTAGAGGGAAAGCTACGGCCAGAGTGGACACCTGGCTTTAATTTGTCTGGTTCTTAAAATGATAGAACTCTGATGAATTTTAAAGCTCAGAGAAACGCTTACCTCTGTCAGGGGATCTGCTGTCATTGACCAGTTCAAAGTAGTATCTGAAGAATGAAGAATGGATTATTTAGAAATCTCTTGGTATTGGTTAAATGTATGGTGAACACTTAAAAAATAATAATAGTAATCACTAACACTCAGAAAATGGATTAGGGGCAGAGTGAGATACAAGTAGAAAAACACTTTTTTTCTACATCTTTACTTTACTTTCCTCTCATACCATAATTATGGCTCTGTCTTTCATAAGTTATTCCTCCCTATGTATTTCTCTTTTATTTTTTTCACTTTCTCTCATTTCTTACCTTATCTTTTCTTTTTCTTTTTCTTCTTCTTTTTTTTTTTTCAGTTTCTATCATGTATCCTCTCTCTCTACTTGATTTTTCACACTACTTTATGTATCTACTCACTTTCTCTCTTAATTGGTCCTTTGGGGACTATACTATTTAATTTAATTTAATTTAATTTATTTTTCACACTATTTTGAAATCTCCATTACATATATTTTGTATTTCTTCAACATAATTCATTTTTTGTTCTATTTCTACAACTTAAAACATCCTGCTGCTAAGCTAAAATTCCAGATACTTTCAGAAGAATCCTGAGTTTGACATTATCTGAGGGTGAAATGTGGAGGAAATCCTACAATCCTCTGGGCCTGAGTTTCCCCATTAGCTATGGAAGATCAATTTAAATGATCTATGAATTCCCAATGACTCTAAAATTCTATAAATATATTAAAATAATTTTATTTTCAACTGATTTTTTCTTTGGGGTTAGGCCTAGGAGAGCTATCATATGATTTTTCTCACCATTTTAGGCAGGGAGTGCTAAATCGTCCCATGACTCAGGCCAGACTTTCCCAGATTATGGTTAATAGTTTGTTCCAGTTGGAGTTTTGATTACTTTCTTTTCCTCAGTACTAAAGTGAACCTAGAAATTTACATGCCAAGCTATATGTCTTCATGTCTCTGAAAGAGTGGTGAGGAGATTTTTTTTAAGTATCTTTTTAAGCAAAGTCAGGAATTCTGCAATCTACTGTCAGATTGACATGCTCAAAACATACTAATGCCCCCAAAACACCATTTTTTTAAATGTCATGTTATGATTGTTTGCATGTAGAAACAATTTCTATTATTTTAACAACATTGCCTGTTAATTAAGGACACAGACTGCTTTCTTTACTAGTGTCCTCCTAAAATGTATTAAAATAATAATTAATACTCATGCGATAACTTTGAGTGCACTATTACAAAGCAATTAGTTTATAAGCTTGGGAAACACTCTAACATACATTCCTGAGGATTATACAAATAAAATACATTTTTGTTTTCAATTATCTGAGATTGAGTTTTGGGTGAACACCTCTGTGAACTCTCAGTATGTGTGTTTTGGTAGAACATTTACCATTTCATTACCTAGGTCAAAAATTTGTGAGCATCATAGAGTCTAAGAGTAGAATACGAAGTGCTGTAAATAGAAATAAAGTGCTATAGAAATTCATAACAAAGAGAATAGTGATGATTTGCATACTAGAATCCAAAATGCATCTGTTATTATATGAAAGAATATAAAGGGCTGCATAATGACTTCTGAAATAACAGTCATTTACAAACACTGTAGAGATATTAATCACATTACTTTTGAATAACAAATGTAACATAATATGGAGATTTGATGTCATCGAGGTTAGGAAAATAATAAATTTTATTTATCAAACTTCTTTCCTTCAGAAAAATCAAGTCTTCTTCTTCAGTAACTAGTATTTATCATTATTTCAGTATATTTAAATGATTCTATTTTACTTACTTCAATTTTTTATATTTAAAATATATATGTAACCATATCTTTATACACTATGCACAAGCACAATAAATCCTTTGGATTCTCACTGCAAACCTCTTGCTGCTAAAAAAAAAAAAAAAAAAAAAAGAAAAGAAAAAAGAGAGAGAGAGAGGCTTGCAGATTGCTAGTAAAGGTCAGAAGTGTAGAAAGTAAATATAGCAAGCCTTGGAATAGAGTACCATTTTTATTGTTTTTATGTATTTAGAAAAAAAAATAACCATGTTTCTTTCATAATTCTATAGAAAATTTGAAGGAGTTTTTTTTTTTTTAATGTAAATAGTAGTTGGCCAAACAATGTCAGCTTAACAAAAGTGTATTTCTATATTTAATTAAACTAGAATTAGAAGGAACTACCTAAGTTCCCAAAATGTAAGTCTCCAGATACTTCATATCCAACTGCAAGTGTCTATGATTGTATCACAAAATTCATATAACTTTGCTCTCAACTTCAACCTGGGGAATGTTGATTTTTATGTATGGCTTTGAGGTGAAAATGAAACACTACATTTTGAGGAGTTTCAATTACATTCAGGAAAAGCAAAGATGATAGCAGTGGCCTTGAGGCAATTTTTGCAATTCTATAAACTTTATCTAGTTTATTCTTTGGTCAACCCTTAACCATATCCACTTAGTGGCAGGTTAGTGCAGTGAGGTAGCAAAGGGGAAATAGACCAAAGATTATGGGGTTTAGTGACAAGAAAATCTAGTGACAGGAAGTACAAAAACTCATCACCACATGATGGAGAGACTGAAATGGCAGACGCAGAGAAAAGAGGTTGACAAAATTGATGGCCCAGAACAGGAAAAGATTATTGGTACTGAACACATTTACTTTTCCAATCTTAGATGGCTTTATTGCTCATTTTTCTTGGGGAAGATAACTGCTAACTTAAGCTTGAAGCTACAGGGAATGGCGATGAACATAGCTGGGTAGTCTATAAGGAATGTAGAGTAGAGATGGAAAGTAGAGATCATTCTCCTAGTATTATTTTTCTCAAAATGGCATTAGAGTATCAAAGAAAAACAGACTTGTGTTGATAATGTTGCAGAAAAGTTGCAAAATTCAGATATGCAAGAAACCAAGCAGCACTCGGAGAGTTGGAGAACTCAGGTTTATTATGCCATAGTTCCAGAGGAGCTAGCTCTCTGAAAATCTTGGCCCAGAGCTTGGTGGCAACATTCCTTATATGGAACATATCTGGCATGGACTGATTGGTTATTTGTCCTTAGAAGGTTACAAAGTATAGGAGTTGCTATGGATTGCAGGCAGTTACAAAGAGTTACAAAGCACTGGAGTTGCTAGGGGGTACAGACAGTTACATTTGTAGCTTAGACAGAACAAGCAAAAGGGAAGGTGGGTCTTTAGTTAATTTTGAGTAAGGCCTATGCAGCAAGCATATCTACAGAAGCAAAACAAAGAGGTGATTAGCCTTTTTTAGTGAAAATTCCTCTTCAGTAATACTACTTAATGAAGCATTGTTTCTTTAAATCTATGGGTTTACTTCATAATAAGCATAGAGAACTAAGTTCATATAGGATAGAAATGTAAGGCCTTGCATAATATGTAGAGAAATATAAACTATACCTTAAACATATAAACATTTGATATGTGAAGGAATATAAAAGGAAAATCTGATATGATTTAAAGAAGAAGCTGAATGTCAGTATTCCTACACATAAACAAGTTACATTTTATTGATGTTCTCTATATTCTACATACATATGATACTCATTAGGTAATATATTTTCATTTTTATCTAAAAAGCACAGAATAAATTCTAGTCTAGACAAGATTAAATAGATTCATTTCTTCCTGTTTTTCCCAAGTAAACAAACAATAAACTATGGAAATAATGCAGGAAGCAACAAAGAACTCTGGAAAGTAGAGGAAAAGAGCAAACTTATTTCAGATTACAAAAATGAAAGAACAATAAAGTGAAAACTTATCTTATTATGCATCCAATAGAAGATAGTGACTCAAGTCTGATGTTTCCTAACCCCACTTAACAATAAAAGATGATCCTGGTAAGCTCATTCCTGCCCTAGATTAACAAGTCCAATTAAAAGGAAACAGGTGAGTTTGACAGTCCAACATGAAGGATCAATCAATTGAATTTCTATTTATAACCAATGAATATGTGGAAAACAAAATTTAAAATACCATATGCAATTGCTCCACAGAAAATAAAATACATAGGTATACACTTAAAAACACATGTACAGATTATCAGAGAAATGCAAATTAAAACCACAATGAGATATCATCTTACATTTTTCAGAATGGCTATCATCAATAAATCAAAAAACAAGTGTTAGCAAGGATGTGGAGAAAAGGGAAACCTCATACACTGTTAGTTGGTGGGAGTGCAAGTTGGTATAGCCATTATGGAAAACAGTCTGGAGGTTCCTCAAAAATTTTAAAATGGATTTACCTTCTAACCCAGTAATTGCACTTCTGGATATTTATCCAAATAATACCCAAACAATAGTTCATACAGATCTATGCACCTCTATGTTTACAGCAGCTCTACTCACAATAGCCAAGATATGGTAGCAACCTAAGTGCCCATCAGCAGATGATTAAATAGAAAAGTTATAGTTCATATATACAATGGAATATTACTCAACCATAAAAAAATATTGAATCCTACCATTATCAACTACATGGATGACCTAGCGTTACTATATGAAGAAGAATGTAAGACGGAGAAAGATAAATGCCATATGATTTCACTTATAAAAGAACAAAGTAAATGAAAACAGACTCACCAATATAAAAGATATTCTGGTGACTATCAGAAGGCATGGGAGTTAGGGGGCTGGAAATAAGAGGTGAAAGGTTAAAGAGAAACAAATTAGTAGTTGAAAGATAGTCATAGGGATGGGGAGCATGGCATAGAGACTGTAGTCAACAGTAATGTAATGGCTATGTGTAAAGCCAGATGTGTGATAGAGTAATCAGGGGGATCATTTTATAAAGTAAATAACTGTCTAACAAATGTACAGTATACCTGAAACAAATAAAAAACACATATACAGAAACTGTACACTGAACATTATGAAATGTAGAATAAAGAAATCAATGAAGGTCTAAATAAATAAATAGACACATTATATTTATGGAATGGAAAACTCAGGGTAGTAAACATGTCAATATTCCCAAATTAATCTATAGGGTTAAAGCTGTTATTCAAATTCCAGTAATTTTTTTTTTCTTTAATCAAGAAAGTATTGGATTTTGTCAAATGTTTTTTTCTGCATCTATTGAGGTGATCATGTGGCTTTTACTCTTCACTCTGTTAATACGTTATATCATACAGGATGGGGAGGGAACACAGGCCCTGGTCTTTTCATTCTTTGAATGTGCAGTAAAATGGAAGGAGGATAAAATATATAAAAGATGCTGAATAAAAATAAATCTGAGGTAAGATATTCGCTAGAGTAACATAGACAGTTCTGTGAAGTTATTGAGGCTCTTCAGTATTATAGGCAGTACATAGGAGCTGGGAACACATTATGGCTAATCCTTTACAGAATGAGCCACCCTCGTCATTTACTCTGACCTTTTTGGAATTTAATGTCTTTATATGCTCTTTACTTATCTGTGTGACACAAGGCAAAGTACATCTGAATCCCAAACACCTGATTTTTCCTTGATAATTCAATCTTTCCCATCTTCTTAGCTGTCTAGTGACTAGAGGTATGAAACAAACTATCTCAGGAAAGATTGAGATATAATCTGAGATCAATGCTTCAAATTATTTGAATATTGGGTTTTTAATCTTTAGTCCAACAGATGCCTACATATAAAAAATTGAAAAAAGTGTCTTCTCATAAATTTGTATATATTTATTTAATTTTACAATATCAGAGCTTAAGAAGATGTTGAAAATCATTTATCTTAAAGTCTCATTTTAAATGTGTGGAAACTAAAGTCAAAGAAGAGCGATAACTGGCCCCATATCACACATATTTAACAGTTAGGTAAGAAAGAGCAAAGGATGCTCCTGTATCAGTCAGGAAGCTCCATCATCTTCTGTTTGCAACATCTACCTTTTTGCCTAACCCAAGAGGATAAATAGCTTCAACCTCCACCTCTCCTACTCTCAATAGACAGTGAAATCTTATTGGAAAGAGAAGTTATGTAAAAACTGCTTCAGATCCACTATGAGTGACAAAACATTTTAAAGACTGAGTGAATCAATACAAACTTATTTTATATACAATTTATCTTTATGTTTAGTTTGCAATAAACAATTACATAAAAGTAATTTGCTAAATTATATCCACATGATTATATCCAGAATGATTGTCTTTCATTACCAAGCAAAATTCATCACTTTTGACAAGTAAACCTTTTTTAGTTTCTCACTGTACATAAAGTACTAATTCCCCATTCCAGTATTCATAATCCACCAACATTTTCTGACTTATCCTCCACATCTGCTATGTTAGTGACTCATCTGTCTGTAGCAGGGTTTCTCAATCTCAGCAATATTGATATTTTGGTCTGAATAATTCTTTGTTTTGGGGAATTGTTCTTTGTTCTCTGCATTGTAAGGTGTTTACTAGCATTCCTGGCCTTGACCCAGAAGGTGTCATTTAGCACTCCCTACCAGCTGTGATAAGCAAAAATATCTACAATGTTGCCAAAAATCCCCAGGGGGCAAAATCCCTCCACACACTCAAACCCACTGAGAACCACTGGTTGACAAGTTATAAATCTGCTAGCTCATTAAATTTCTGTCTATTGCCATTTGAAAGCTTTCCTTTCTTCAAGGTCTATCTGAAATTCTACCTTCTCTAAGTAGATATTGTAATCTCTCCTGTATCTTTACTTTTCTAATAATTTTAATTTTTAATATTTTTTCTAGTTTATAATATGCTATAACTGTCAACTTATTATGATAGAATGATTCTATAAAATTCGAAGGAAAGAAATATAAAGCTCCTTTTACAAATAAAGAAACCAACTCCCAGAGAAGTTAAGGGGCTATGCCAGTATTGCATAAATTATGAAGGACAAACCATGCTTTGTAACCCAGTACCAAAGCATTATCTACAATATTAATATGCTTTGTTAACTTCATAAATTTTTTCTGTGATATTCCTTACCTTATTTTTATTTTTACTGATTTTCTTCAATGTATGTTTGGCCTGCTTCCATTAGAGAGGAATTAGCACCTAAATTGCTTTAGTATCTTTTGCTTTTCATATAAACATTTTCATGTAATAATAAAAAGTTTATATTTTTTAAGTACTTATTTCAGGCCAGGAAGATATTTGTAAGAGGCAAGTTAGTTCTCACAGCAAAACTCTATGACTTAACAACTAGTAGTAGCCTTATTTTAGAGATGAGAAAACTGAATCTCAGAAGTTAAGTGAATTGCCTAAAGATATGTGCTGGATATTTGACAGGGTTTGGACTCTAGTCAAAACTGACTGAATCCACAGGTCATGTTCCGAACTACTTCCGTTAAACAAACAAAACTATGTATTGCGTTAATTTCTGTCACATTTATTTGGATATGATTGCATAGGGCCAAATTAAACACAGTGGCTCACACACAAAGCAGCACAGTCCTTCAGGATGTGGCAGACTCATCTTTTCATGTTAAACTGTCATGTTCTAGTAAGAGCTTTTTGTCTCCAGGGTCATCATTCTGTGGCTTTTTAAATAATAAAACACTTTTGGGGATATTTTTTCCAGTGATGTAATGCTACTCAACCCCTCAAAAAATAAAACAAACAAACAAAAAAATGGATTCTTAGGAACACGGATGAGGATATTATTTGAGTTCTTTTTAATTGACTGGATTTATATCACTTCTCAATATGGGCCATCCTACCAGTAGCAAGGTGTTTGTGATTCAATAGTCCTTCTTGGTTTTCTTGAAACCCTATGAGCGTTTGACTACTTGCTCTGCCCCTGAATGAGGATGCTTCTGACCCCATCTTGGCTTCTATTTCATCAAATAGTTATCAGGCTCAGACTTTAATGTTTCCAGGTTTCTTACCCTCTCTGTGACTCAGTTTCCTTTTGTGTTAAAGAGAAGCCCTTTTCCATTCCGCAAATGCCAGAGGAATATATTTAGAATCAATGAGGCAGTGAAGAGCCTATACTTTCACTTCTAAAAATATCCTTTCTGTTCAAATGGAACTAGCCGAATAATCTCAAATTCTCTTTATAGTATAAATTAATCCAAGACTTGGAGCCACATTCCTTCCTTAGAGAAGTACTGGAGTAACCTGTGATGTTTCTCTTTCCCTTACACTGTAGCAAAGGGTTTCTGAATTTGTTCACAGAGAACGTCCTGCAGGGTGGGGAGATAATCAGCCTTGCTCTCTAAGGCTCTGGTTACCCAGGCAGAGCCTTCTCCCTCTGCTGTATTCATCAGGTGCTGCCCAGAACTTGCATCCAGAAACCTCAGAGCATCTTGTTCTTTCTAATACAGTATGTTAGCTGCTGTCAGCACCTAGATGGTGTACCCCAGAAGAAATGTGACAGTTTGAGCTAATTCTGTTTCTGTTGTTTCAGGAAGTGTTTTTTTTTCTATGTATTACTATTTGCTTCAATTTCTGCATAAATAATTTATAACTTTACTATATTTACTGATCTTTATAAGGAATATCATCTTTTTAGAAAAACTGCCTGATCAGCAAGGAAAGATGGAAGGATGAAAAGAAGAGAGGAAAGGAAGTAGAGAGGGAGGGAGAAAGGGATTAGCCATTCATTCATGACCTTTTTCTCCCGCATATTATTAAGTAATACAACTTAACAGAAAAATTTTCATAAAACATAAATTTGACAGTAAAGGTAACTAAATTTTGTTGGTAGTTTATTGTCTGCAAAATAAAGGTCAAATATCTTGTCAAAAAGGAGATGAACATCAAATTCAGTGTATTTTGTACCTCTGGCTCCAGACTTGCACAAATCCAGGCTGCAGCACTGAGCTTCTCTCCAGAAATCTCATCTCAGTGCTCTGGTTTGTGCCTGTCACTAGTAACCTCCATTCTTATAAAGTGCTCCTCTACATTGAGTACCTAGCAAATAACTCACCCTAAAATAATCTCTTCTGTGAAACATTTTTTTTTCTAGGAAAATGTTATTTTCTTTTTCATATTGTTCTTATATTCCTTCTCATGTTATTAATCGTATGGCCATGGCAGATTGAATTATTGATCTGAATCTGTTCCTCTGTTAAAACACTTTCACTGTGTTGCCATCCTGTGATGTTATTCCTCAGCCCTTTTACTTTATGAGGCCATGTAAGGTGCTTTGACCAATAGGATATTAACATGACAACAAGGTAGAAGCCTCAGATGTGCTTGTATGGGTGAATTTGCCCTCTTCTGCTCTGTTATCACCATGAAGAGACTGTGGGTCCCAGGCCTGGCTGGGCTCCAGTCTGACTGTGACACAGCCTCACAGCTAGGAGTAGGACCCCAGATTTAGAATGTTACATTATTGTAGTAGGGTGACTGCACCCAACTCATATAAGTATGAATCAGCTTATTGTATGATGCACATGTGGCTGAATGCCACTATTGTTCTCTGACATATGTGGAGCCCATCCAGTTCCCTAGCGCAGAAGTGTGTTCCCCCTAGAGAAGCACGATCCCTGCAATAGAGGCGTGCTCCCTGCAATAAAGTTGGTTCCTGTCATTTCAATCTCATTTGGTCCCTTGTGCATTCTTTCAACTAGGCGTCTCACCACCAAAACCTTTCCTTCTCGATCAGTTCTGTGCTGATTCATGGCCTAGTCGGTAGGATGAGGTGTATATGGCCCCAGTGCTCTGGTTGGTCCCCAGGTGGAGAACATGTGGCCTCCCACCTCCCAATGGTATCCCGTGGACATGTATCTGGATACGTGGATGCCCCGGAGGATTGGAACAGAATGAAGCTGCATCCAGAGGATATCCAAAAAGACCTGGATATGTTGGAGCCAAATGCTCCAACCGCTCACCTGGAGGCAGTGGGTTGGGTGGCCTGGATGTTCCTGGCAGTGCTGTGGCAGGCCAGCCCAGAGGTTCAGGACCAGGATCTGTGGGTTCAACAACTACAATGTCAGGAAGAAGTACCGGAAAGGCAGCTGGCCGCAATGAAATGCATACTGCAGGACCCTGGTGGATCATTACCATCGTCCTGGTCTGGGAGCCCACCAGCGACACAGAAGCAGGCACAGCTGGTGATTCGGCAGCAGGTTGAAGTGGAACAGCCATTGGCTGAGGGGGTAAGCTGGTGGCACCTCCCAGGTTAGAAAGCATACCACCTTGATCCAGTATACCCCTGCTGAATTCTGGGACCTGACAAACCGGGCAGAGAGCTGGGAAGATAGTTCCAAAGTGGCTGCTGCATCTGTGGGATGACAGGGCTGAAGGAACTGAATTATCTCCAGAAGAAATGGCTCAGCTGGCCTCCATAACAGTGATACCATCCCACAGGCAATGCCTCCAGAATGTGGTGCTTACGGCATGGGGTACAGGCAATTCCTTATTAACTGACTCATGTCTGCTACACGGACAGTGTGGGCCTACCCTGGGGGAGCTGCCAGAGACGGTGAGCAGATGGACCACGTACTTAGATCTGGTCCAGATAATTCAGGAAATGGGCATGCAACAGATGATGTTTCATGCCCAGTGTACGAGCCCCGGTGAAGAGGTATTTACAACCCCTATGAAGGACTTGATTTTGACTTCTGGCACATGTAGTACTTTTGGAACTGTGGTGGCACTGCTGGCCCTTTACGTGGATCCACGAGGTAATGTCCGCCATGGCAAGGTTGGGGGATGTGGAAGTGAAACGCGAGGAGTATTCCACCCAAATGCCCACCGTACCACCCTCAGCACTCCCAGACCAACCAGTGCACAGTCGGAGGTGTGGCCAAAAAGAGAGGGTGGGGCAGACCCCAACCTGTTCCACTGTGAAGGTGAGCCACTGGCAGATGTGGTTTGAACTCCTCGCTGCAGGGGTCACTGCAGAAAGATTGAACAGCAACCTAATTAAGTGCTGTGGAATTAACTACGGAATTAGCTGCACTGTGGAATTAGCTGATCCCTGACCAGCAATTCACTCATTCCCAGGAAAACCACAACCTGTGTGGTGCAGCCGGCTGATTATCTCATTGATTAGGGATTCAGCTGGGACACCCGGTTGGTGGGGGAGCCAGCTGACCTTAAGAGCTGGAAAAAGCTGATGTTATTAATCCTGCTGATAGCCCATACAACTTCTCTGTGTGGCCAGTGAAGAAGCCTAATAACTCCTGGTGCATGACAATTGACTATCGGGAGCCGAATAAGGTTACACCGACCCTGAATGCTGTTGTGCCTAATATCATGGACATTACGGATTGGTTGTCACATGAACTTGGATGATACCATTGTGTGGTGGACTTGGCAAACGCCTTTATCTTTATTGCCATAGCTCAAGAAAGTCAAGACCAGTTTGCCTTCACATGGGAAAGGCAACAGTGGACATTCCTCATCCTTCCCTAGGGCTATCTGCACAACCCTACTCTGTGCCTCATGGTCTCATGGCTCAATTTTAGACACATGGAATTGACCACCCACAGTGTACTTGTATTATTTCATTGATGATCTAATGCTAACCTCTGATTCTCTTACAGAGCTAGAAGCAGCAGCAACCAGCTTATGAGAAGCTCATGCCTACTAGGGTTGGGTAGTTAATGAGGAAAAGGTCCAGGGACCTGGGTTCTCTGTCAGATTCTTGGGAGCTGTCTGGTTGGGTAAGACAAAAGTAATGCCAGAGGCGGTGGTTGATCAGATATAGGTATACCCCCTACCTGAGACTGTGAAGCAGCTTCAAACCTATTTGTGACTGCTGGGGTTTTGGAGAGTGTTCATTCCCCATTTGGCCTCCTTGATGCAACCTCTGCACTGTCTAGTGCAACAGGGTGACCGGTGGGATTCGAATCCCAAGATAGAAGAGGCCTTTAAGGCTACAAAGCAAGCTGTAGCACAAGCCCAAACTCTACATGTAGTAGATACAGCCTTCCCATTCCTGCTTACAGTGTAGGTGGATGATGCAGGGTTTGGATGCGACTTGTGGCAGAAGCGCGGTGCCCGGAAGGTACCAATAGGCTCTGGTCCCAATTGTAGAAAGAAGAAGCGTGATATTCTCTTGATAGAGAAGCAGCTGGCTGCCATTTATGCAGCCCTTCTGGCAGTGAGGCCATCACTGGCCCTAATCCCATAACCGTTCATTCCACATACCCCATGGAGGGGTGGCTGCAGTCTTGGGTGAAAACTCCCCAAATGGGAATTGCACAGATCCATACACTGACCAAGTGGGGAGCATACCTAGAGCAGTGGGCACAGTTCTCTGCAAGCTCCCTGTCAGGTCAGCCTCACTCCCTACTGGGACTAGTGCAATTTCAAGCAGAGCCCCTGGCAGAGCCAGCTGAGACCAGAGACATACCAAGTCCCTATGTAGAGGGTCGGGCTCCCATCCCTGAGGATGCCTGGTGCACAGATGGCTCATGCCATGGGCAGCTCCTGATGTGGTCTGCCATACCACTCCAGCCATCCACAGAAATCTTTTGGTATGAAACTGGTGCTGGGCAGTCAAACCAGTGGGCAGAACTTTATGCTGCATGGTTAGTCCTCATCAATGAAACTGGCACAGTGTACATCTACACTGACAGTTGGGTTGTATATTGAGGTCTAACTCTGTGGCTGCCCCAGTGGGCTGCCCAGAATTGAATGATAGGTCAATGCCCTCTGTGAGGCTAAGGGTTGTGGGAAGACCTCTAGAAGCAGGGTCTTTAGCAGGGGGACACCATATGCCATATTCATGGCCATTGGCCATTTCAGGCCCCTGGTAATGATGTAGCTGATGCAGTGGCACAAGTTTGTCCCACCCATGTATTGTCAATTCTGGTGGACATTGGCCCCTGGCTCTACTGAAAGCTGAGGTGTGCAGGGGCTCATACCATGGAACAGGTAGTGAAGCAGTGGGGGCTATTGTTGACCCAGGCACAAGCACAAGTTGTCATGTCACAATGCTCCTGGTGTGCTGAGCAGTATCCAGAGAAATGGTAAGTAAGAGTACCCCAGGGTTGATACCCCATGGGGCTAAGCCACTCCAGGAATGGCAAGTGC
Organism: Eidolon dupreanum; assembly: GCA_028627145.1. NCBI lineage: Eukaryota > Metazoa > Chordata > Mammalia > Chiroptera > Pteropodidae > Eidolon > Eidolon dupreanum. The sequence continues at coordinate 86,066,143 of CM053503.1, read as the reverse complement.
ATTGTGGACCCAAGGTAGTGCCTTATGGGCCAGACCCTGAACCACGACTTTGTAGGGGTGGAGTGTGGGTCCCAGGCCTGGTTGGTCCCAGGACTGGCTGTGATTCAGGCTCACGGCTAGGAATAAGACCCTGGATTTAGAAGGTTACATTAATGTAGTAGGGCTCCTGTGCCCAGCTCATGTAAGAATGATTCAATTTATTGTATCACACATGTGTGGCTGAATGCCACTACTATACTCTGAAATATGTGGATCCCATGCAGTCCCCTAGCATAGAAGCGTGTTCTCCATAATAGAAGCGCACTCCCCGCAATAAAGTTGGTGCTTTCTGTTTCATTCTCATATTGGCTCCTTGTGCGTTCTTCCAACTGGGTATCTCACCACCGAAAACTTCCCTTTTCGATTAGCTTGGCGCTGACAGGGATGTACCATGGATCTTCACTGGTCCTTCAGCTCAGGTCTCTGACAAGACCTAGAGCAGACTAAAATCTGACCTGCAGTCTGGAGCCAAGCTCTGCTGAACCCAGCATAGATCAACTAAACTCCAACAAATCCACTCATTGAAGAGCAACAAATTAAATAAATGTTGTGGTAATTCTAGGCTATATTGAAGTTGTTTTTAAAGCAGCATTATTGCGGTAACATCTAATTGATAAAATGTCCTTTGTCAACTGAAAACTCAAGGTGAATACCTTATTTACCTATATCTCAATAAATGTCTATTGATTGAGTTAAGGAAAATAATCATGCTTGTATTTTGATCGATATAAAGATGACTGGAATATATACTATGCCTTCAAGAATCTTAATAGTCAGGTAGGACAGGTAAGACATAAATATTTGTAGCTAAAATATGAAGAAGAATGCAATGTGTCAGAAGACTGTTTCCAGTAAATATTTATAATGGGAGTAAGGAAGTTTTCATGACTGTAAAAAAAGCAACTGATTGGAACTTTGAAGGAAGACAGAACTTCAGTAGTCAGAAATTAATTGAATGTAGTAAAGGAATGAAGATAGGCATTCTGGAGAAATGAAAGGGTTTCTATAACAGATAAGTGAAAAAACCCAAGAGTAAACACTCAGTGAGAATTCTTCTTATGCCAGCGGGTAGAATAAATAAAAGGTAGTATCATGGAATAAAGATGAAAAAATGAAAATATTGATTGATAATCTCAGAGTTATCAATTTCAAAAGAAATTTTGATTTCCTTCATTTTTTAGGCAATGGAGAGCCATTTCTGGTTTCTGAGAAGATAAATGAACTCATTTGTTGTGTATTAACATAAAAGACACATTAGGGTAAAATTCTATGTAGAAAGTAGAACAGAAATAGAATTTCAAAGAGGTAAAGATACAAAAAAATTCTAACTGTAAAAGAAAAACAACATATTCACATATAGTTTTAATGAGTGATTATAAATAGCAAATCATTATGGTATTTAGAACATACTGAGTGTATTTTTAAAGGTGATGCAACAGTTTTTTAATATCAATTTTTACAGTGTGGATACTATATCCTTGCAACTAATTCAACTGTAGTTTAAAAATTTTAGGTACAGACTATATGTGTAAAGAAATACAGTTCTTATTAAAAAATTAGAAGGTAGTAGAACAAAAAGGATTGAAGAATCACCACTTGTCCCCCTTCTAAAAGGGATGCAAAAACATGACAATTTTTTCCTCATCTTTTAAATTTTGGAAATGTTATATGAACAAGGTGCATTAACATTTTTAATATTAAAAATTTACCATATTTATTTTATCACAAACCTCTTCACTTTTTTATTCAAATGGTGCTTATTAATATTTAGTTCAGGTGATTTTCTGTGGGAAACAACCCAAGAAAACATTTTAGAAGTGTGTTTGGGGTTAATAGTTACTTAACCTGGCTATATATGTAGGAAAATTTTTCCTTAAAGAAGCTACCCTGACATTTCTTGTAATACTGATTTGGTGATGAATACCTTTAGCTTTTTCTTCTCTGAGAAGCTATTTATCTGTCCTTTAATTCTAAATAATAGCTTTGTTGTATATAGTAATCTTGGTTGTAGGTCCATGCTTTTTATCACCTTTAGTATTTCATGCCAAACACTCTAGCCTGCAAAGCTTCTGTTGAGAGATCAGCTGACAGTCTTATGGGAGCTCCCTCTAGGTAACTATTTGCTTTTCTCTTGCTGCTTTAAAAATTCTCTCTTTATCTTTAACTGTAGGCATTTTAATTATGGTGTGTCTTGGTGTGGGCCTCTTTGGGTTCATTGTGTTTGGGACTATCTGTTTTTTCTGATCTTGTATGTCTATTTTCTTTACCAGGTTAGAAAAGTTTTCAATAATTATTTATTTAAATAGGTTCTCAATTCCTTGCTTTCCCTCTTCTCCTGACATCTCTATGATGTCAATGTTGTACTCCTGATGTTGTCTCAGATGCCCCATAAACTATCCTCATTTTTTTTGGATTTTTTTTCTATTGCTATTCTTATTGAGTGCTTTCTTTTATCTTCGAAATTGCTGATTTGATCCTCTGCTTCATCTAAACTACTATTGATTCCCTAATGTATTTCTTACTTCAGTAATTGTATTCTTCACTTATCATTTTTTTGATATTTTCTATCTTCATTATGATGTGTTCCTATCTTTTTTTGAAGTTCTCACTGAGATCATCGAGAGTCCTGATAACCAGTATTTTGAACTCTGCAACTGGTAGGTTGCTTGTCTCCCTTTTGTTTAGTTCTTTTTTTGGAGCTTTGTTCTGTTCTTTCATTTGAGACATTTTTTTTAATCTCCCAATTTTAGCTGCCTCCCTGCCTCCCTATGTACTAGGTATAGTTGCTATGTATCCCAGTCTTGGTAGAGTGACTTTATATAGTAGGTGTACTGCAAGGACCAGTTATATAGTCTTCCTGGTGACCTGAGCTAGTGTACAGGTGTGTCACCTATGTAGGTCATGTGTATACTTTAGTTACAGTTGGGCCTTGGTTACTATTTTGCACATGAGTGGGTGGGATCGATCTTCAGGATGATTGATTGTGAAGACTGACCATGGCTACAGTGGAGGAGCTGTTGTGCAGGGGGTAATCCTATAGAGCAGGATTCACTTTAGGAGGGCTCTAGTGCCTGCTCACTCTGAATTTTGGGTGTGTGGTGCTCTAGAATAATCTGAAGCCAGCTACTAGGCATGCTTGTCCCGGGTCCTCTTTAGAGGGACCCAACCACAGGCCAAATTTAGCCACAGCCTATGCCTTTCCTAGGACCACCTGGCATAAGCCACCAAGCAATATTCAGATGGCTGCTACCTGACCTGGGCTTGGATGTGCTTCAAGAGGCCAAACCAAGGCCCATTGCTACTAGTTCTGGGTTTGGGGTTTCTCAGCAAGAGGTACAGGTCATGCCAAGGCCTGATTCTGCTTGTCTAAGGTTTATGAACCTTTGAGAGATTTTAGGAAAGTCCACAGCATGAACCACAACAAGAAGTTTGTATAGAAAAACCACTAAAAGTGACTTGGATAGGCCCATAAGTTGTGTGGGATGGGATCTCAAGGAATCACCAGGGTGAGATGACTAGTGTTAGCTAGGCTGTGAAGACTTAGATATGGTGGCTGCCTGTGTCTGCATGCTGGGAGAGGGGAGGGCTCACCAAAGAAACAATGGATTCTGCTAGCACTTTTGCTCAGAGAAAGTTGCCCCTCTGGTCCTAGCCCAGAATCCAGACAATTCATTTACTCCCCATATGTTTCTGGCACTTTTCAAGCTGCTGCTACAGCACTGGAGCTCAGAGCAAGTGAGTCTGTCACCTAGTAAGTCCATGTGTGGATCCTTTAATATGTATGCCTATGACTCTTGCAATGCTTCATCTCAGTCAGCCTGAATCTTTGATGGTTTTCACAGCCATTAGTTTGGGGACTTCTCTTCCTGGGTGCGGAACCCTGAACTGGGGACTTGGTGTGGGGCTGGGAGTCCTCACTCCTCCAGGGGAACTTTCACAGCCAAGATATCTCTTCTGATATTTAACTGCCATATGTGGGTATGTCGACCAGCATATTCTGTGTCTCTGCCCCTCTTACCAATCTCGAAGTAGCCTCTTCTGTATGCCCCCAGTTGTAGGATATCTACTCAGCTATGCTTGAGGCAACTCTCAATGATGGTTGGTCTGTAGTTTAGTTGTAATTTTGATGTGGTTGTGAGAGGTGGCAATATCTGGGTTGAAAAGTAACTGTCTGTATGTTACAATTAATTTTATAAGAAAGTACAAACTGTCTTACAAATTAGTTGCACCTAATTATATACCCACCAGTAACATCTGAGCTTTCAAGATTCTCTCCATCTGTACCAACATTTGTTGATGTCAGTATTTTGAATTTTAGTCTTGCTAATAAATGTGATTTTAATTCGAATTTTCATGAATACTAATAATGTTGAAGAATTCTTTATGTTCTTGCCATGGTTGTACCTTTATTGTGAAATGTCTATTGCATTATTTTGACCATTTTTAGTGAGTTTTGTTAATATATTGCAGATTGGTAAGAGTTCTTTATATATTTTGAATATAAGTCCTTTGCCAGATATATGTATCATACATTTTTACAGTGCCTTAATGAACATATATATTTTAATTTTTTTAAAGTTTAATATATACTTTTTTGCTTTTATGATTAAGGTATTTTGTATTGATTTTAATAAAAAATACTTTACCTCAAAGTCACAAAGACATTCTATGTTTTATAGTAGAAAGTTTATAATCTTAGCTTTTACATTTAAGTTAATAATTCATCTCAAATTAATTTTTGTAAGTTATATTAATGTTCATTATCTTCCATAAATTTACTTGGTTGTTTAATAGTATATTAATAGTATAGTTAGAAAGACTTACTATTGATTTATCTTGGTACTTTTGTTGGATATAATTGGTCTTACATGTGGATCTGTTTAGAAACTCTATTATGTTTCATTAATCTATAATTCTATCATTATATTACACCACACTGTCTTTATTGCTGTAGCTTTGTAGTAAATCTTATAATCAAGTATTGTAAGTTCTCTTAAAGTTCTCCTTTTTTTCATTGTTTTGGTTATCTAATATTGATTGTACTTTCCTATCAATTTTTAAAATTATAGTTAATCAAAAAAAATTTTTTAAAAATAAAATAAACCAAATACTTTTGAGTGTTGATAGGGATTAGATTTAAGAAGAATTGCATCTTAAAAATATATATTTTATTTATTTAGGTCTTAATTACTCAAAATATTTTGTTGTTTTCCATTTAGAATCTTACAAATTTTTTGTTAAATATATATAAATACCTTATTTTTCTGTTATTATAAAATATGTTTCTATATCATTTTCAAGTTTTTTGCTGATAGTGTTAAGTATAAAATTAATTAATTTTTTTCAGAGTTCATGCATGAAATCTCATTTTTTAAAATGTACCACTTTATTGAAAATGGCATACAATAAGCTGCACATATTTAAAATATACAATTTCATAAGTTTATATATATAACAATTGCTAAATTATATCACCACTAAAAACTCTACAAATTTCCTCATTTACATTTCCATTGCACACCTGCTTCCCTTCCCTCCCTTACCACCACTCTTCCTATGTAGGTAAACACTGATCTGTTTTTTGTCATTGTACATTGTTTGTAATTCATCAAATTTTATATGAATGTAATCATACAATAGTTATTATTTTAAAATCTTGCCTCTTTCACTCAGCCTAATTATTTAGAGATGTATCCATGTTATGGTGTGTATCACTAGATACTTCCTTTAGATTGCTTAGTATTTTGTTGTAAATGTATAACACAACTTATTTAACCATTCAGTTATTGATGAACATTTGGTTTGTTTCCAGTTTTTGACTAAAGCAGATAAAGTTACTATAATTGTCTATGAAGAAGTCTTTGCATGAACATATGCTTTAATTTCTCCTATGTAAATACTTAAGAATTAAATACCTGGATATCATTGAATAAAGTGCTTGTAACATATTACATTCCCATCAGCAGTTTATGAGAATTCTGGTTCTTCCACATCTTTGCCAACATGAATTTTAGCCATCTTATTAGCCATCTCATTTGTGGTTTTAATTCACACTTCTTTAATACTAATAATGTTGACACATTTCATGTACTCATTTGCCATCTGCATGTCTTGTTTGATGAAATGTCTGTTAAAATATTTTTTTGTCTTTTGCCCATTTTTTTTTTAATTGGAGAATTGTATTTAAAAGCCCATATCTAAGTATTTGGTATATCCACTATCTACTGATGCTGCTCCCAAGGCACTTCATTAGACAGGGAATATAGGTATGTATTACTATATATATGTACATTTACACATTTATACACTGTGAACACATTTACATCCGATTATTTCTATACCATCTGTATATGTTGAAAACCATGAGTTTATAACAGAATCTCTAATTTCAATCCAAACTCACAGGATCCATTCTAATATTTCTTGTATTTATTCTTCTCTTTTCTTTGATTTATTTTCTACATCAATATTGAGAAATGAAGTTAAAGATATAGAAAGTAAATCAAAGAAAAGAAAATAATTTTTTTGTAGTCTCCTTGTATGTAACCTATCTTCTTGTTATAGTCACTGCCCTCAACTTCATGAGGATACCCTTTTGACTCTACTTGGGCTCTAACCCACACAGAGATTCTCCCTTCCCAATGATCCCCTTAAACCATGAAAATTAAACACACACACCACTGTGGACTAATTAAGTAGCCCAGACTACACAGCCTTAAATATTTCCTTCACCCTTACTGTTTCAAGCTCCATTATCCTGCTCTGGGCTTTTTGCTCTACTCTTTTTCTCTTCTCAAAAGTGAGAATTTCTTCTTTGCTTGATTCTTTGTATTAGCTTTCAGCGAGAGAGGAAAAATAAATAAACAAAACAAAAACTTTAGGAAGCAAAGGAACAGAAAAGAAAGAGAAAGGATTGCAAGGTGAAGAGGGAAATAAGCAGAAGAAATTCACCTTACATAAAATGGACATTGTCAACCTATGGTCATTGGTGTCAATTTAACGCCAACGGGAATCCCCAATCTGGGGCACAATAAAGAAGGAAACTATTCAGTACAAACAACTCAGTTGTGATATAGCATGGATGTGTAACAGCATGTTTATCCAGCAGTTCAATAGTATTACAGTTCAAATATGAAACAGCATAGCTGTGGGACAACCCTCAGAGGAGGCCATGCCCTGTTAGACAGCTCTGCTCTGGTCTGATCCACTCTGGTCTGTTCCACTTCACTCTCAACGACTCTAGTTTGGTGAGATGTACATGATGTTTCTGCTCCAGCTGGGGAAACATAGCTCTTGGTCTTTAGTGGAAAAGGAAATTGCTTTTTCTAAGCCAGAGGAGAGCTGACTTATACAGAGAGAAATCCACACCCCTAGTCCCTGATTGGACCATTCCCATGCAATTGAGTTCTCCAAATCTTTCAGTTTGATTGGCTCAAAAGGCACTGTCCTGATTGGTCAGAATATTTGGTAAAAATGCTGAAACTTCCTTATAAGGTTTGTCTTAGATAGCAGTAACACAGTGCAAACAGGCAGTTCAGTGTATTCTTCTCTCTGAAGCAAGGCTATGTGAGAGAACCATGTTTATAAATGGCTGAGGCTCTGTTTTCAAATCTAAGCCCAATTAGTCACCAGGATTCCTTCTCCATAGGTATCTTCTTACTTGTAGTTAACAAAACTTATACCCAGGCAATTGAAAGCTACATATTTTCTTGAACTCTATAATTACTTCTTTCTACAAATTTTGAAATGTTATAGTTTTATTATTGTTCAGTTCAAAATATTTTTAATTTTTCTTGTGATTTCTTCTTTGAACATTCAAATATTTCTAAACATTTAATTTATAAATTTGTAAAAAATTAATATTTGGATATTTCAGAGATTTCTGGAAGTATTATTATTTATTAACATTTTTATTCTACCTTGCTCAAAAATTTAAGTTTGAAATTTACTAAAACTTATGTGATAGGTCAGCATATGGATCCATGTTAGTGAAGGTTCCATGTGCCCTTGAAAACATGTTATTTGGCAATTGCTGTGTGTAATGTTCTGTAAAGTTAGATGATAGTATTGTTTATATCTTCTCTATTCTTGCACTCTATCTATTGAGTTCTGAAAGAAAAAAAGCACCAAAATTTCTAATTACATTCAAGATCTTAATTCTTGCATTGTTATATAAGGTTTTTTTTGTTTTTATTTTTGTTTTTGTTTTTTTTTTGGTTTTTGTTTGGCTTTTTTTTTATTTTGTTTTTGTTTCATGTATTTCAAAGCTCTGTTATTAGGTATAGACATAATTAAGATTATCATATTTTATTGTTGAATTGACCCTTTTTCATAATGTAATGTCTCTATTTATTTAATTTATTTTTGGTGATACTCTTTCTTAGATTATATTTTGTCTGAATTAACTGCTGTAAGCTTAGTGTTTGCATTTTATATAATTTTCCAGCATTTCACTTTCAACATATTTATAGACATAATTATAGTTTGTTTTAACTTACAATGTTTATATTTTAGAGTGCTTTTTAAAGATTTAATTCAATTATCGACATGTTTTGTTTAAGTCTACCATTATTCTATTAGTTTTCTTGTTTTTCCATTTGGTTTGTTATTGTCCCTTTATTTGTCCTTTCTGTGTTGTTGTTGTTGTTTTTGACACATTAATTCTGTATTTATTCAACCTAATCTCTTACTCTACACAATGAAGTATAAACACATTATCTCAAATGATACAAAGTCACAAAACTCAAAACAGAAAATTTATAGTATTGACTGTACAATTAAAACCAAAAATGTAATGTACACTTTCCCAAGGTAACCTGCCAGATCACTGTGAATAACGACCCAAACTAGGGGTTTTGTCATCACCATGCAGAGCTGGCCCTAGACTTGCTCATCAATTTCACAGAGAAAGGAAATTGGGTGTTCATATGTGTGTGTGCATGAGTACATGTGAAAACAGAACCATTAAGGCAATTAATACCAGCTATTTGACCCAAATGTCAGAAGAAAACTCAACCTTGGAGCAAGGCCAGGCTAACAGAAAAGGCAGCTGCACAGAAGCTTGCTCTTTCCTGAAGAATCCTGCAGGCCACCAGACTGGCCTCAAGTCATCTGTAAATGGAAAATGTCTTCCCAGGCTGGGGTGTACCACTACCTGGAGCCCTGCTATCCTTGATGACCTTACTACTGAACTGACTGTCAGGGAATGGAAACATGGGAGGTCTAGCCTGGAAACTGGAGGGCATCTTCATAGGTGCAGTCCCAGCCCAATAACACTGTGCAGATGAAACTTGTCCTTCAGAGGAAATGGCTCAGTTGCTGCTTTTAAGATTGGGCCTGAGTGAGGATGTTCTTTCCTACCCATCCTCTTTCTGCTTGAAAGGTGACCAAACTGAGTTGAATGGGATGTGATTTACAGGCACAGAGTTTCAGTAGCCCTGCTATGGGGAGGAGCTGGAGCCCCTGTGGCTGCTGCCCAGCCAGGGAGCAGGATGCTGGGTCAGGGGGCATGTGCCATGCTCAGCACTACCTGCTCCCCATCAGCAGGATTGACCTGCCAAAAGGGACGAGGTAGCAACATTCTCTTGGGAGGGCTGTATTGTCTGGAAGGTGGCCTAGGCAGGGTCCAACTCAGTGGCACAGCAATGGCAATAATCTTGTGGTTGATTTGTCCTCCATATGTTTCTGCACATTCTGAGCTTCACCTGGGTTCCCAAACTCCACATGTGTGGCCTTCAGATAGATGTGGGCATGGCCTTTCTACAGGCATACCAGTCATTTAAATTTCCCACAGGTGGAGAACAGCTCCATGATGTGGTCCTTGTCACATTGCTGGTAAGCCTCTCAATGTGTGCCATGGTGGGTTTTTAGGGTAAGAACTCCCCTTTTCCATTTTCATTTCTTTCGGGTTGCTTGGATTTGGAGCAATGTGTCCTGTTGTCCTGTATGCACTGAGGACTAAGAGCCACAGAGCTGCTGTATTTGGAGCTGCAGGACATGTGGAAGCCATGGCTGGAGGAATTGCTGGTAGGAGACCTGGAGCTGCTGCTCCAGCTGGAAGCACTGGGCCACTTCCGAGTTTTCTCTTTGATGCATAGTTTTTGCTCTATGCCTTAGTAACTCATTTCTCTTTAGTGATCCTCGGACGTCTCATCAGAGCAGTCTGTGCCTTTGTAGAAGAAGGTACTCCAGTGCTGAACTTTCTAATATTTTCTTTGACTCTCAACAAGCTCTCTTTTTTCCCTCCTAGTAAATTCATTCTTTCTTCAGGGGTGTTCAGAGCAGCCACAGCAGCCTTACGAATCGATAGCAGTTTCCGACAAAATGCAGCAACTGTTCAGTCCAGGCTCTGGGCCTCAAGTGCTTGCAGGGCCATCGGGTTTGCGGTCCCATGTCTAAATCTGAGAAAGAGTTCCAGAGGCCTGGTTGTGTTCTGCAGAGTTAATTGTGCAGTGAAGGCACCCTTCGCCTGAAGGAAGTTCCACCACTTTATATCTGTTTCTTATTTCTTCAATATTTTGGTTACTTGAATATATTTAGTATTCTATTTATTTAGTATTTCATTTGACTTCCTTTATACTTCTTTGTGTTGCTATTTTTAAGTGTTCAGTTTAGATATTACAAGAAATATTCCTAATTATAATCAGTATCCTTAATTAATTATACTCTACTTAAAAGTAATACTGTACACCTGGATTAGTTATTTTGGCATAGCAAATTGCTCCAAAACTTAGCATTTTAAAGTAATACACTTTTATTATTTCACATTTTCTGTGGTAAGGCAACTAGGCATCATGGCCAGTTCCTTTGCTTCACTGTCTTACATGAAGCTTAATGAAATTATCATTATGGTGTGTAGTCATCTCAAAACCAGAGGAGGCAGAGTACTTTTCCAAGCTTACTCATATGATGTGGGATGGATTTAGACCCTCGCAGGGTGTTGGACTTAGAGCTTCCTTCGTCACTTGTCGACCAAAGATTCAAATTTCCTCAGCTCTTACTGAGTGGACCTCTCAACCATAGCATGACAACCTGTTCCATCAAAGGGAGTCAGCCAAGAAAACACAATAGAGAAGAAGGGTGGGAAGGAAGAAAGGAGGGAAGGGTGTCACCATGATGTATAACCTAATCTTGGAAGTGATTAGATTTTGACATATAATATTCATTAGAACAGATCATTAGATTCACTTCATACTGAAGGGGAGTGAGATTACACAGTGCATGCAGCCCCTGAGATGTGGATCATTGGGAGACACTTTACAATGCTACCTACACCTGCCTCTGTCTTTAAATATATGAATGTGATAACAGCAGTTTCCTTTTTTTATTTCTTCAAACATTGTGCTATTGTAGCCATATATTTTAATTATAGTTACATATAAATATCTCAACGTGATACAAAAGTAGAGTACTTTATATATACACATAGTCACCAGTTCTGGTGCCCTGGTTCATTACTGTGAATTCAAGTGTCCATCTGGTAATATTTCACTTCAGCTAAGAGAACTTTTTTGTTTAGATCTGCTGTTAGAAAATTCTGTCAGCTTTTGTATCTTTCAATGTGAATTTATTTTTGAAGAATATTTTCACTGCATATACAATGCTACATTAAAGTTATTTTCTTTTAACACTTTAAGATGTCATTCTATATTTTTTAGAAGAGAATTCAGCTGAAATTGCTATACTTTTTCTTCTGTCCTTTTTACTGTGTGGTCTGTCTTATCTCCTCACTACTTTTATATTTCTCTTTGACTTTATAGCTCTTTGGTTATGATATGACTAGTTATGATTTTCTCTGTATTTCTCTTGAACTTTATTTTAACCTGTAGATTTATACTTTTTATAAATTTTGAGGAAGTTTTAGTCATTATCACTACATAATTTTCCCAATCAATATATATTTTTTTCATTTCTAATTGCATATGTTAAGCCATTTTGTCATAAAGAGTACTGTGACTACTTGTTTTCCCTCTTAATTTGTATTTTACTATTATCTAATTGGATGAGTTCTATTTGTCCATCTTAAAGTTCACTAATCTTTTATCCTTCAGTCCTTAGAATGCTGTTACCCATCCACTGAATTTCTTATTTAAGATATTGTATTTTGCAGTGATGAAATCTACGTTTTATTTTTTCCTCATAGTTTCAATTTCTCAGATGATATTCCTTATATGTTCACTTCTTAAGTTTCTTTGTTACTATACACCCTATTCACATTTTTATTAGCTTAAAAAAAATCCTTTCCTGTTGATTCCAACATCTGTACCACTTTGAGCTCTTTTTGTAATGTTTTTTTTTTTTCCCCCTTTGATTATAGGTCACATTTTCTTATGGCTTTTTGTGCCTTGAAGTTTTTTAATTATGTTAGACATTGTGGGTGATAGGCAATATGGATTTTTGTTGTTTTCCTTTAAAAAGTGTTGTATTTTGTTCTGATAAGGAATAAATAATTGGTAGATTATCTTAATCCTATAAATTTGGTTATATTCTTTATTATGACTGGCCAAAATCATTTTTTCCCTTATTCCTAGAACATACCACTTCCTCTAGGCTATGCTCTTTTAAGGTTTGACTTTTCTAGGTGTTTAAAAGATGCTATAAATGCATTTGTGTCTCTACCTTGGCTTGATTTAAATTCCAACATCTCTGAACATGCATATCTTCAGAATCTTAATTCATTTCTTAATCCCAAAGAAGCTACGTTTTGCCTGATTTAGCGGAATCTTGTACAACACATTTACTGTGAGCCCTTGATCAAGGAACTGTGAAGAACTCATGCGGATAATTGGGGGGCTCTTCCTATGTGTATTTCATACTATTCAGTATTCTACCTCTCAAATTTCATCTATGTCAATAGCTCCAAATTCTGATGCCTGTCCTCTAAGCTCAGTGAGACTTCCATGCTATTTTTAAGCTAAATGTCTCTTAACCATTGCTCAGAAATTACCCCCAGGGAGACAGCTTGAGTTAATATATTGCTAACCTGTATATTTCCTTCTTTCAAGAATTAATCCTGCACTGACTGTTATCTACTGCTTGAAAATAGGAGCTCCAATTTTTTTTCTTGATTTTTAATTGTTTATGGTAGTATAGTAAATCTTATAGTATTTATTTCATAATAACCAGAAGCTCAAGTGAATTTTGCCAGTTTTGATGTCAAATCTATACTAATTCATGAGATAAATTACATAGGGTTTCCTCATTGTATTTTCTGTGTTTTTTCTTTTACATATAGGAGTCATTAATTTTTATAATGTTAATATATAATCATTCATCTGGTTAGTTTTACTGCAGATTATTTAATTATATAATCAATTTCTAGAATGATTTTAAATATATTTTGAAACTATGTTATATTTTTTAAAAAATGTTTATTCTGTCTAAGTTTTGAAAGTTATAAATACATCACTTAAAAGATTTTTGTCTATGGGATTTAGATGCAAAAAGAAAATAATGAGTTAAGCAATTGTTAAAACATGTTAGTAAATTTTATTTTTGTTAAGAACAAATGCATATAAAATATGCAGTTAACTTTAGGCAATGGAGTCCTCTTTGTAATGTCATCTTTCAAAATCACTGAACTTCCACACATTATCCTATTTTGTTTTTATAGAGGTGCATCTCCTATCTATACAAGTATTATAAAATCTTCCCTTGCACCCCACAGCTACCCCATTTCAGTTTGATTGTTCACTAAACTGAAACCATGTTATAACACAAAAAAAATTTTAAAAAATTAAAATAGATTGGAAATATAATGTGAGTGGGCCAATAGATTTTTAAAATATAATATAATTATTTATTGTCTTTTCAGTAACCAATTATTGTCAAAGTAACTGGTTTAACTACAGTTGATACCTAATTGAATCACTGTTTTGGCAACTGATTGTGAACGATGTAGGACTTAACTTTTTTCTGAATGCAAGTTTGCTTTAGTTTTGTATTTTGGATATTTTTGCGTGTTTGTTCTTTGCTTTTTAGTTTTTATTTTAAGCACAGTTTAAGATAGTCCTTTTTCATTTTTTTTAGTGTTTTAGATGTAGTACAAATTGACAGCAGGCTTTCCAGTTCATCTGTTATCCAAATCTGCTTTTTGATAAGCTAACACATCTATAATATCACGCTTTAGAAATTTACACTAAGCAAAAAGACTGTCTAGTAGCTTTTTTTAAAAAAAAAAAAAAAAAGCTAGTTTTTCATGGCAAGGGAGAGTGCCACATCGTGTTTCCAACTTTGGGTAAACTACCATAGCTCTCACTTAACTCATTCCAACATCAACTCTAAATCCAAAGTATTTTTTAATGTCATCTAAATTAGGTATGGATAAAATTCCAGGAACGATCCATTTTTCAACAAAACTCCTCTCTGTCTGTGAATTGGTAAAATCAGATGCTTCCAAAATACAGTTCTGTGGGTGACATTGGATAGACATTCCATTCCAAAAGGGAGAAATTGGAAGAAAGTGGCCATGGGTCCCAAGCAAGTCTCAAACCTAGCAAAGCAAATTCTATTACATTTTAAGGTTTGTGAATAATCCTCTTTGGCTCCAGGCTCTGTCCTCCAAGCCCCCTAATAGAACCAGTAAAGCTAAAAAACAGGTTGTGTAAAACAAGATCAACATGTAAAATCAGCAGTATGTCTATATATTAATAAAAGACATTCTAAAATTGTAATTAATGAAAACATTTTATTTATAGTAATATTAAGATAACAAAATACTTAGAAATTAATTTAACCAAAGAGGTATAAGACTTACACACACACACACACACACACACACACACACACACACACACACACACACACAAATACACAAAAGATTGCTGAAAGAAACTAAATAAATAAAATACATATTGCATGTTCATGAATTGGAAGAATTAATTATGTTGAATGATAATACTCCCAAAGCGATATCTAGACGTATCTATTAAAACACCAGTAGTATTTCTTTTTGGAAACAATAGAAAATCTCCTTCAAAATTCATATAAATTTAAAAGAGATCAGAATAGCACTAGCAATTAAAAAATTTACAAATTTAGAAAACTCATACTTGTTGTTTTCCAAAAATACAACAAAGTTACAGTAATTAAATCAGTGGTGTGCTATTGTGAGGCTAGAAATTTAAGTCAAGAGAACATATCTGAGAGCCTAGACATAAATCTACATGTAAATTAAATGCAAAATTATTTTTAATATGGGCTATTTTGATGTAATAATATTTAAAAAGATAATATATAATCACCTACTGGAATTTTTTTTTTCTAAAAAGCAAGGTGGTTTAAAATTTGAATATTAATTAATTAAATGCCAAAACGTGGAGAAAGAAAAAAAATCACCTGAATATTTCAATAAATGTATAAAACACTTTGATAAAATTCACCATCATTTATTTTATATATATAAATTATGTAAATATGTATACAAATATATATATATATATACATATATCAACCAAAGAATAGATGAGAATTTCCATAAATATATAAAGTATCTGCAAAATAATTTAAAGCAAAAATCACACATATGGTGAAATATTTAATATTGTTCCCATAGAGGCAAAACAAGGATTTTCTGTACATATTTGGATTCAATGTTTTGTGAGATGCCCTTGCCGCTAAAATATGATGAGGAAAAACAAAAAATAAGTTATAATGCATTGAGTGACTTTAGCAATGAGCTAATACACAAATGAGTTCAATAAACAAAACTGAATTGCATTTCTACACGTCAACTAATGAAATTAAAGATAAAATTAAAATATCTCATATAAATTGCATTAGAATATAAGCTATTAAAAATAATATACAAGAATCTATACCATATAGAAAAGTTAAAAATAGTGCTGAGAATCATTTTCAAATAATTTAATAAGAAAGAATATGATGTCTCTAAATTGGAATTCTAAATACTGTTAAGATCGTAATTTTCCCAAAGTTTATCCATAGCTTCAACAAATACTTATAGAAATCCCAGATTTTTTTCAGTGATTGGCAGATGATTCTACAATTCATATGGCAATATAATTAATTACTAGCCAAAGCATTTGAGAAGAAGAATATAACTAGAGGAGTTAGTCTACTAGATTTCAAGTTACTATAAATTTGCACTAATAAAATTATAATGTTAATGCAAGGATAGACAAATAGAACAATGGGAAAGGAAATTGGAAATCAAGAATTTAATTCTGTACATCTACAGTCATTTGTTGTACAACAAAGTCACCATTTCATTACCAAGAGAAAAGAGCAGGTTTTGCAAAAATCATGCCAAGTCAACTGGCTATCAATATGAAAATAATAATTTAAAAAGGAGTCTTGATTCTGGACTCATACAGGAGTCTGATTCTGGACTCTACACCAAAAGCATTCCCAGACAGATTTTTAAAAACTTCTAGAAATTAACAAAAATAAAACAGGAAAACATTTACATGACCATGGAATTAGTTAAATCATTTCTTTAACTGGACACAATAACACTAATTATCAAATAAAATATTTAAAAATTGTACTATATTAAAATTTAAACTGTTATTCAAGAAAACCATGAGGAGACAGAAAAGGCAAGCCGTAAACTATATTTATATTCATAATACATATATCAAAAGTTTTAACTTGATGTAAAAATATTATATGAAATCTGTAAGGAAAATACATACTGTTCATATTTTTAAAAATGTACCAAAGACTGACTTGAACAAGCTATTCACAAAAGTCAATATTCAAATAGATAGTAATAGGCAATAACATTTTGCAACTACTGGAATGGCTAAACCTTAAAAACAAACAAACAAAAAAACCTTTGTATTACAATTTAAAAGGGAAAATGAACAAAATCCAAGTTTGGTAAGAATGCAAAGCAATTGGAAACCTACTTTCTCTATAGAACATAATTTTCATAGAACACATTTTAGAAATATATTATAAAAATATTATTACCATAATTCCCTCTCTTGAAAATATATCAAACCAAATAAGCACCTGAGTCAACCAAAGATATGAACAAGAATGTTTATAGCCTTTTAATTATAAAATCAACAAACTATCCTGTCCACCAATAGAGCAGATACATAAATTGTGGTATATCTTTAAAATAAAATACTACACAGATTTGAAAAATAACAAAGCAATCTGCACACAATAGCATAGGCAAATGTAACAGACACAATGATAAGTGTAATAATTCAGACATAATTTAGTATTGTGATTCCTTTCTGTGATGTTCTAAACCAAGCAATATCTACTTGATCCAGATGTATATCCATGTATACTAAGAAAATAGGTCAACTTATTCTAAATTAAATGATGTAGTGTCTTGGTGTATCATTTCTATTCTTCACACAACCATCATTCCTGTCTTCATAGGGAGCTTTGGGCACCTGATTATCCAGAACATCAACAGCTTGACAATGAGGTGCATTAAACAAATTGAAACAACAGTGAATAGTACAATTTTCAATCCAGACTTTAAACTAGCACTGAACCCAGTTGGCAGACAGCTGAAAATATCAGAATATTTAAATCCTTTCTCATTAGTGGTCCATGTAACAAAAATGGAATTTTTCTTAAGAGATTTTGCAAGTTTAAAAGAGCTAGTTGTTTCTAATTCTACTTGGAAAGAGTTATTTAACCAGGAACAGCAAGAGGTTATTAGTAACAACACAGACTTCTCCTTGGGCTACAAACAAATAATCTAAGATGATTCTGTTGTCAAGGACTACTTGAATCAGGGAGTCTAAATAACTTTGTTGAATGCTACTGACAGCTATAGCAGCTGAGTGGGCTATTCTATTAAATGTTCTGGGTAGATTTCACATTATGAGCAGTGTCAAGGATAATCCACGAGCCTACAGAGATGAAAAGGTAACAATTTAATTTCTTTACCATTTTTGCCAATTCTCATGAATCTGATAGTGTTATAACATCTAGGTTAAGGTAGATACTCTAAAGGTTTCAATGAATTGAATTTCCAGGTTCCAGAATATTGCTGATATTGTAATAAGCCGGACTGTCAGAAAGTGATGTCAATGGTTGAAATATATTCTTGGTCAATGATCGAGAAGTTAAGACCAACTGTCAATGAAGACAAACTGTTCCTTAATTTTAGATAACAGTTCGATCTTTCTGTGAAATTAAAATCTCATTGTAAATAGAACCAGGTCTCATTTCTTTCCTGTATACTCTGTAGCACCTACTAAAGTGTAGTGGTCATGAATACCATTTGGTGGATAATAACTGGAAAATGAATTTTTCTGCCTCAAAGAAAACATTGATTCATTACAAGGCACACTTTGACTCCAATAACATGATTTACAGAATCATTAACCTTTAAAATTACATTAAATGTTATCTGTACTAATAGATATTTAAAATGTTAGACTTACTCCCTCTGACATTATTAAATGCATTTCAGTTTTATACATTGGCATGAGATAGAAAAGGAAAACCTCATAAGGTAAGTAATATTCAAAATACTGAACTTTATTCCCTACAATTAGCCCCAAGAGTGAAGTAAGAAAAGTTATAGCCTCAATCTGACACATGACTACTGTCAAGATACTGCTCCTACCTAAAAGAAATTTTCTTATATTTGAAATTATTTCCTTTATTTTCAATTTAAGGTGTTGGTAAAGGGATAATATACATTTTTCAATTTTCATGGAGTATATACAGCAATTTTTCTTAGCATCAATTTTAGTTTACCGTGTTTCTCTAAATCACTTCAATTGAAATACATGTCCTTTCTTGAATGACTAATCAAATATCAATATTAGGTTAAAAATCCTTCTAGAAATATAAAATCAATGATTACATTTAAAATGATGCACTTTTCAGAAACTAGCAGCACCCTATTCTAACAGGATTTATGTTTTACTCCATCAATTGGTCAGAAATAAAAGAAAATGTATATATGTTCAAAAAAGCTCCTTGTATATAGGAAATGTGAGCATAAGTTCTTTACAATAATTCAGAGGGTCTCCTTAATAAAGCAGGTTTGTACATTTCTCCAATCAAGTTACAGGTACATTCTCCAATCAGGTCTAACAAGTTTTCTGATAATGATTTCAAAAGAAGACAATCAATGTTTATCAAAGGGAGTAGATCTTAGATTAAGTAATACTAAATGAAAGGCTTTAGGACCAAAGCATATTAAAAGGTTTAACAAGTTTTGCCAATTGAGTTTTGACTATCTCATTGGTTTGTTCTACCAAGCCATAGAGCTAGGGATGATAAGCACAATGAAAATGTTGCAATATTGGTTAAATTTTGTGTACCTGTGTAGAATTATTGTATTGTATTTGTTTTGTAAAGTTGTTACCTCAATGGCAATGGAGCTCTGTGGGGATTTGTCAAGCAGAAAAAATCCTTTCTCAAAGTATTTTTGTAACTTCTGTGGCTGTCTCTCTTTGACTTGGGAAGGCTTCTACCCAGTGAGAATACATACAAATCATCACCAGTACATTTTGAAAAGGGGGACAATTAGATTAAAATATGCATTTCAACCCTTAAATAAGACTAATAGGTTTTATTTCCCCCTTTGGTAAATAGAGATTCTCTTATTTGTGGTAACAAAGACTTTACAAGTAATTATAGAAATTTAAATGGTTTGGTACAAAATTTAGCTCTTCAATATTAAAATTTGTTTCACACAAGCAATAAAATATCTGGTGATGCAGAGCACAGAACATACTTTTAATAATATGAAATCTCTATTTTTTGTTGATAGTTTCTTATTAAAAGCATATCAATAGCACCATGAAAAATGTGTCCTTTTAACAGAAAAAAAGAACTATAATTTTGCATCAGACCACTTATTTAAATTTACTTATTTAAATATATATTTAATCTTATTTGGCTTGATCACTCATAAAATTAATTTCTCAAGATCCTTTTTCCACAAGTGTTCTACAACTCTCCTGTCCCTCATATTTTGTGTTTTCTCACCCACTCAGACAAAAACAAAAAAACAAACAAAACAAACAAAAAAAAACCCAAAAACATATTTGAGAAGTCATTTTCTCCAATTCCCTCAAAAATGCACTCCCATGCCTTATATCTTCTTCACTAAAAACATGTATTATTCCCTCCATATTAATTAGAATTCTTAACCCTTAATAACTTTAACTTGTAGTGATATCTGAAAAGTAAGCAATTAGTATTGTTTAGATTGACAAATTTATGAATCTATTTTATAACGTCTAGAAACACAGTTTCTTTCACTGGCAAATACAGTTCATATTTTTTAGAAATATATGCTTCCTCAATAAAGAATAAAATATTTTCTTTTTTTATTATTTATTACTATTTATGCCTAAACACCTGGTCTTCGTAGGTGGTCTCCCATCCAAGTACTAACCAGGCCCAACCCTGCTTAGCTTCTGAGATCAGACATTGGGCTTGTTCAGAGTGGCATGGCCATAGACCATGAGCTATGGCTCCACTGGGGCATGAACCTAGGACCTTCTACATATAAAGCAGATGTGCTAACCACCACACTATGGAACTATGTTCTAAAACATTTTCATTAACAGGTTCAAATCTATTTTTTTTTTTAGTTTCTCTATAATGAGAAGTCAATAGTAGATAAATGTAGACTTATCTAATAATTAAAATTTTAGTATTTTATCTTATTTGGTAATGATTTAGATACTTAATGACTATAATGACTCATAATTTAACTTAATTTGGCAAAGTTCTAAGTTTTCAAGTTACCAAAAGATTTTTGTAAACTATTTGCTGAAAAGTTCACCTAGAAACTCTTATCCCATTGATACGTAGTTAAAAAATTTGTTTTAAACAATCATATTTAGCTTACTCTTGAAGACTTCATGAAACTTTCAAGCAATAAGCTATCACCTTATTTTTCTTGCTGACACATTTTGTAACAGAGAAAATATAAGCTCATATGACATTCTACCCAAGTAGAATGAAAGCTATATATCAATATTATTTTTCAAAGTTGATAACTAGAGGCATGACCATTTTAATTAAATAACAACATTAAGCTAACTTTTATTTACTAAAGATTAATCTTAGATCATGTGCACTTGAAAAACATTTGAATTAGTTTCTGTTATTTTTTCAATTCTTATAAGCACTCAATTGTTTAAATCCATTGAATAAGGTTTGTTATAACCTATTTTTTAAATTACAAATTAATCTTAACAGTACCATCAAATGGTAGATATATATCATACCTATAACTTACATATGTAGACATACAAAAACACAGGGATGAATACAGACCGAGATCTCATTGCTTTCATTTTAAAATGCTAGCTTCTATGTACCAGGCACAATACAAAACGCAGGGGAAAAACTGGATCCAAATTATATTTCTGGCAGTTAGACTAAGTTAACATTTTGCTCAGATGGCCAAAGCTTTGCATCCTGTAAGAATTATTTTAAAACCATTCTAAAAATTAATTTATAATTGATCAAAGATACATTTCATTGTCTCTGATAGGTTTGAAATCCTCTCTTTTAAGGGTGTCCTTTAAGGTGGACTTAGCCACAAACACAAACAAAAAGAAATAGAAAGTAAGTGTTCACATGAAAGTTGGAAAACTCAGAAAGGAAAGAGAGTAGCTACAGATGGCTTGAATTTATAAAGGGCAGATTTTCCTAGAGGAAAGAAGTTCCTAGGTAGAGCCTGAGCACAAGATTATGGCTGCCACATGAATAGAAACAAAGATGGAGGAGAGAATAAGAAGACTCATGTAACATTTCAACTGTATATCATCCCGGGTAATTTTTTTTCAGAGACTTAGTCAATTATAATTTTAACATAAGTTACCCATTTCCACCCACATGATGAAGATATCCTCTTGAGAGCACCTTAAGCATGAGTATCCTCACAAACTTTATGACAGGGCTAAATCCAAGTCTTATGGATGAGGTCCACCACCATATGGACCAAGTGTGAAACTGGATGAAGCTTCCCTTCTCTGGTCTGAAAAACTGTGTGGACCAAGCCCTAAACCAGATAAAGTGTCCCTATCCTGAGGTACTCCGTGTAGACAAGTGAAGATGAAAAAACTGAAATCTTAATCTTTTGTCTTGATAACAAAAGGAAACGAAAATTCTTGACTCTTAATCTCCCATTCAGACAAGTGGAAGCTAACAAATAGGAAAAGAAAAAACAAAACAAAACATAATACTCAAATAAAGGCCATAACCTTGACCAAGGAGGGAGTTAAGGATATAGGACTTACCACTGAAAGCTGGAAATGCCACAAGTGATGGTAAAGAACAAAGGTCTCTTGCCAGTACCTCATACAAATTCATGGTGGTGCTGGGCCCTGGAGGACAGTCACTCTGGAATCCCACTTATGTTATCATTAAGGTAAACTAAAATCAATTTTTAATATTCTTAATAAAGAATAAAAACATTTATTTGATCCAAAAAAAAGCTACAGTGTGGGAGACACAGATTCAGATAGCAAACTAAATTGTAATCCACGATGACAAAGAAGAGGCTGCCTTTTGTAGCAAAGTATACACTCGGGTTCTCAATTAGGTCCATTTTATGTAAATGAAGTATCTTCATTGGATAGTTCTAATTGGACAGGGCAGGTCCCAGTCTGTTGGTAGAAAGACGAATCCAGGGTTTCCCTGCAGAGTTTGACTCAGACAGTGTAAACAACTGGGGCATACTGTGGGAAGCCAAGAGTTCAGTGTGAGGTTTTTCCCATTAGACAGAGTACTTGTGGAGACTTTGTCAGCAAATGATTGCTAGGCTCTTATTATTCATAAAATTTGGGCCCTTTGTTGACCATAGGGAGTCCAACTCAGCAGATAAATTTCTCTTTGGGGTTCATATCAAATGAATCTTCTCAGGGTACAGACCTACATTGGACTAGATAAGTAGTCCTCTACATTTTGGTACTCAGTGGACATTTGGAAATTTCTGAACACATTTTGATGGTCTTAACTGGGAGAAGAGCTTGCTGCTGACATCTAATCATTTGCATCCAAGGGTGTTACTAAACATTCTATAATACATAGGACTGCCTCCAGGACAAATAATTAGCTGGTCCAAAATTTCAATGGTGCCAACCTTGAGAAACTGGATTAGATCAATCAGTGAACATGGTAAAGCAAGATGAAAGAGACCACGTTGTAATCATGTCTGAACACAGAAACAAAAACACAATATACAAAACACAGACTTTCTGCTCTCCTAGCAACCTGAATGACTGCTACATTATCAATTACAGATGTAGTCCCACTCCATTCTTCTTGTCTAGTAGATAACAGTTAATATATACAACCATGGAATGGCCTCTCCCCAATCTGGCAGCACTCAGTCTAGAGGGAATTCTACTTCTTTGAACTGTCTCACAAATCATGTAAAGTAAGCCCCTCCTACTCTCACTGGAGGGCAGTGTAATTCCCTGTAGTGTGTGCTGTTGTTTTTGCTGCCACAAGCCATAACCTCGACTTTGACTACTCACCAATCTGTTCCTCCTGGTGATCTTTGGCTGGTTACCACTTTAAGTCTGTAATTTTTTAAATATTTAATTTAATTTATTATTTGGTAACATTGGTTAAAGAAATTCAATAAATTTCGGATTTACAATTTAATAGTAAGATATATATATATATATATAATGACATATATATATCATTATCTATTCCCTTCCCATATTTAGATTTCTTTCTGTCACCACATATTTAACCCCTTTTATACCATTTACCTCCATCCTCCCTCTTCTCCCAACCATCTGGTAACCACTTGCCCACTGTCCATCTCCATAAGTCTCTGTTTGTTTGTCTTATTTGTTTGTTGCTTTAGATTTATGTCCAACATATAAGGGATATCACATGGTGCTCAACTTTTTGCTATGGTTTACTTTGCTTAGCATGATTATCTCCAGATCCATCCATCCATGTTGTTAGAAAAGGCAGAATTTCATCAATTCTTATAGCTGAGTAATCTTCCATTGTATACATGTACCACCTCTTCTTTATCCAATCATCTATTATAGAACACTTAGATTGCTTCCATGTCCTAGCCACCTTGAATAATGCTGCTATGAACATCAGGGTGCATATATCTTTTTGGATAAATGTTTTCAAGTCTTTGGAGTAAATACCCAGTAGGGGGATTGCTGGATCATATGGTAGATCAATTCTCAGTTTTTAGAGAAAATTTTTATTGTTTTCCAAGGGTCAGTATCAATTTTCAGTCCCACCATCAGTGTATAAGGGTTCTTTTTTTCCGCATCCTCTACAACATTTGTTATTACTTGTCCTTCCGATAATAGCCATCCTAATATGTGTGAGATGGTATTTCACTGTGGTTTTGATTTGCATTTCCCTAACAGCTAGTGAGTCTGAGCATCTTTTCAGATGTCTGTTGGCCATTTGTATATCTTTTTGGGAGAAGTGTCTGTTCAGGTCCTTTGCCCATTTTTTAATTAGATTTTGTTTTTTGGAGATATTATTGAGTTGTATGAGTTCTTTGCATATTCCAAATATTAGGTCCTTATTGGAGATGTCGCTTGCAAATATATTTTCCCATTCAGATGGTTGTCTCTTTACCTTGTTGACAGTTTCTTTTGCTGTGAAGAAGCTTTTTAGTTTGATGTAGTCTCATTAATTTATTTTTGCTATAACTCTCCTTGCCTTTGCCAAGATCCTTCAGTTTAGTTTCTATGTTTTCTTCTATGCATGTTTCATTTCAAGTCTTATATTCAGGTCCTTAATACATTTTGAGT
Source organism: Eidolon dupreanum (assembly GCA_028627145.1). Lineage (NCBI taxonomy): Eukaryota > Metazoa > Chordata > Mammalia > Chiroptera > Pteropodidae > Eidolon > Eidolon dupreanum. The sequence continues at coordinate 86,041,385 of CM053503.1, read as the reverse complement.
TGATTTTGGTGTGCGGTAATAGACAACAGTCTAGTTTCATTCTTTTGCAGGCGGCTTTCCAATTTTCCCAGCACCATTTATTGAAGAGGCTTTCCTTTCTCCACTGTATATATTTTTTTGTTGTTGTTGTTGAAAATTATTTACTCATATAAACATGAATTTATTCTTGGATTCTCCAATCTGTTGCACTGGTCCGTGTGTCTGTTTTTCTGTAAATACCATACTGTTTTGATTGTTGTCACTTTGTAGTATAATTTGAAGTCAGACAGCGTGATACCTCCAGACTCGTTCTTTGTTCTCAGGATGGCTTTGGCAATTTGAGTCTTTTGTGCTTCCATAAAAATCTGATGATTTTTTGTTTTATTTCTTTAAGAAATGCTGATGGGATTTTGATGGACATTGCATTAAATTTGCATAATCTTTAGGTAAAAAGGACATTTTAACTATGCTAATTCTTCCAATCAAGCACAGTATATCTTTCCATTTTTTTGTATCTTCCTCAATTTCTTTTAATACAGTTTTATAGGTCCTTCACATGTTTCATCAGATTTATTCCAAAGTATTTTATTTTTTTTTGTTTCAATTGCAAAAGTAATTATTTTTTCACTTCTTTTTCTGACACTTCATTATTAGAGTATAGGAATGCTTATGGAGTCTTTAGGGTTTTGTATATAGAGAATCATGTCATCTGTAAATAGTGACAATTTGACTTCTTCGTTTCCTATTTGGATGCCTTTTCTTTCTCTTGCCTGATTGCACTCACTAGGACCTCTGATGTTATATTGAATAACAGTGGTGATAGTGGATAGCCTTGCCTTGTTCCTGAGCTTAGAGGGAAGGTTTTTAGTTTTTTACCATAAAGCATAATGTTGACTGAGGGTTTGTCATATATGGCATTTATTATGTTAAGGTTCTTTTCTTCTATACTGATTTTGCTAAGTGTTTTGATTGTAAATGAGTGCTATATCTTGTTGAAGGCTTCTTTGCATCTATTGAGATTATCATATGATTTTTACTTTTTAATTCGTTTATATGGTATATCACATTAATCTATTTGCATATGTTGAACTACCCCTTTGCCCCTGGGATGAAGCCCACTTGATCATTGTATATAATTTTTTTAATATGTTGCTGTATTCAGTTCGCTAGTATCTTATTTAGGATTTTTGCATCTGTGTTCATGAGAGATATTTGTCTATAGTTGTTTTTTTTTTGTGTGTTATCTTTACCAGGTTTTGGTATCAGAGTGATACTGGCCTCATAAAATGAGTTGGGAACTATTGCATCCTCTTCGATTTTTTGGAAGAGTTTGAGGAGAATAGGCATTAAATCTTTTTTGAATGTTTGGTAGAATTCACTGGTGAAGCCATCTGGTCCTAGACTTTTACTCTTTGGTAGGTTTTTGATGATTGTTTGAATTTCCATACTACTAATCAATCTATTTAGATTTTCCACTTCTCTATTCAGTCTAGGAAGGTTGTGTCTTTCTAAGTACTTGTCCATTTCTTCTAGGGTTATTACATTTGGTGTTATATACTTTTTTATAGTATTCTTGTCTGATCTTTGTATTTCTGCAGTGTCTGTCGTTATTTTTTCTTTTTCTTCTCTATTTTGTTTATTCGTGTCCTTTCTCTTTCTTTAGTGAGTCTAGCCAGGGGTGTGTCAATTTTATTAAACTTTTCAAAGAACCAGATTTTTATTGCATTTTTATTCTATTTTTTGTTGTTGTTTTCAATTTCATTTATTTCAGCTTTAATTATAACTTTTTTTCCTTCTGCTGACTTTAGGGTTTGTTTGTTCTTCTATTCCTAGTTTTTTAAGATAAAGTGTTAGGTTGTTTATTTGAGCTCATTCTTGTTTTTGGAAGTAGGTCTGTAATGATATGAACTTTCCTGTTATGATCATTTTTGCCATGTCCCAAAAGTTTTGATATGTTGTACTCTCATTATCATTTGTTTTTTATGTATTTCTTGATCTCTCTTTTTATTTCTTCCCTGACGCAATTATTCTTCAGTAGCATGTTATTTAATCTTCGTGTAATAGTAGTTCTTTCTGAATTTTTTTTTTGCAGTCGATCTCTAGTTTCAAAGCATTATAATTAGATAATATGTTTGATATGATTAACCCTCTTATATTTGTTGAGGCTATCTGTTTAGGGCCCATACTATGATAGTGTTTTGGTCTGTATCTCTCTTTAGTTCTGGTAGTAATTGCTTTACACATTTTGGAGCTCCCTGATTGGAGCATAGATATTAATAAGTGTTATATCTTCTTGTTGCATGATTCCCTGTATCATTATGGAGTGTCCCTCAATATCTTTCTTTGACTTTTTTATTCTGAAGCCTATTTCTTTTGATATTAGTACCGCTACTTCCTCTTTTCGCTGAAAGCCATTTGCTTGAAATATCATTTTCCACCATTTCACTTTGAGTCTATAGTTGTCTTTGGAATATGTCTTTGAGTCTATATATGTCTCCTGGAGGCAGCATATGTTTGGGTTTTGTTTTTTGATCCAATCTGCTAGTCTGTGCCTTTTTATTGGTGAGTTCAGTCCATTTACATTTAGGATGATTGTGGAAATATAAGGTTTTCCAATAACCATTTTATCTTTTGATTTCTGGTAGTTTGATTTTTCCATTGCTTTCTCATCTTTGTGTGTCTTGTTTTCACTTTTTTTTTTTTGGTTGGGTTTATTAGTTTTTCCTCTATTCCTTCTTCTTTTATGTTATATACTTCAGTGCTATAAACTTCTTTTATGTTATATACTTCAGTGCTATAAACTTTATTAACTTTAGCGTGTGGTTACCATTACAAATATGTAGAGGATTGTTTTACATATATACATATATATACATATATATATGTACATATATATATGTACATACACATACACATATATATGTGTATATATATAACATTTATAACAATATATATAACATAAAGATAACATATATGTGATATATGTGATCTATATGATATATATATATAGATATATGTGTGTGTGTGTGTGTGTGTGTAGTAGTTTATTTTATTCTCTGTGTGCCTTATCTCCATTCCCTTTTGTGAACTGAGATCTTTTATTTTTCCTCTTTTCAGTCATTATTGTCTTTATTTGTACCCATATATGCTGAACGTTCATTACTATCTGCTATAGCAATTCTTTTCTTATTGTTTAAGCTTATCATGCCCTGTTCTTAGTAAGGGTTGCACTCTCTGCTTCTATCTGTCTGCTAATCACCTTGCTCCTAGTTATGTATTTTTTTAAAATTTTTTAAATTGAGTTCACCCCTTTCAGTATTTGCAGTAATGCAAGCTTCATAGAGCAGAATTCCATCAATTTTGTTTATCTGGAAAGGTCTTTATCTTTCCTTCATATCTAAAGGAGAGCTTTCCTGAATACATTATTCTTAGCTGTTAGTTCCTTTCATTTAATAGTTTGAATGTTTGATTCCATTCCTTTCTGGCTTGTGAGGTTTGTGCTGAGAAGCCTTAGGATTATCTAATAGATTTTCCTTTATAGATTATCATATTCTTTTCCCTGTTTTTCCTGAGAATTCTTTCTTTGCCATTGATTTTTGATAATTTTAATACAATGTGTCTTGGAGAAGGCCTTTTTTTGGGTTGAGATAATTGGGTGTTCTGTTGACTTCTTGAATTCCATGCTTCAGATCATTCCTTAGATTTGGGAAATTCTTGTCAACTATTTGTCTGAAAAAGCTTTCTAATCCCTACTAGTTTTCCTCCCCTTCAAGAATGTCCATTATTCTTATGTTTCCTCTCTTGATGGCACAAGCTAGTTCTTGTCTTTCTCTGTCATTATTTTTCATGCTTCAATTTCTTTCTTCTTCCTTGTGATTTATTTCTAGATTTCTGGCCTCGAGATCACTGATCCTTTCCTACATTTGGCCAACTCTATTTCCCAAGCTAGTTGTTTCATTTTTCATCTCTTTTATTGTATTTATCTCCAGAAGTTCTATCTGGTTCTTCTTGAGGCTTTCAATCTTGTGCTAAAGAATTCATTCTGCTCATCTAGTTGTTTTTTTTTTTTAATTCCTCAAATTGTTGATATAAATTGTTTTGAATCTCATTGAGTTTTTCAGAAGTACCTATCTCCTGAAATCTGTCATTTCAGTTACATGTTTCTATGTTTTTAAGTTTAATTTTTGAAGATTTTTCTCTTTTTTTTCTGATCTGCCTTGTCACCATGGTTGTTCATTGTCTTTAATGGACTATTTTTTCACCTGGACATTTTTTCACCTGCATCTCCATCCATCGTGGCCAGGCTAGTGTACAGACCGGTGTACAGAGAAGTATTCTGCTTTTTTTCCAGAGAGAATTATTATATAAAGTTGTCTCTTTGACCTGTTGCAAAGCAGACATTTTCTTTGGTTTCCAGTAGGGGTTGTTTAAGCTTCTTGCATCAATGCTTTGTATAAAGTCTTAATAATGCCTTTTTTTCTTATAGATATTCAATCATGCTTACTACTCTCACTCTCTGTCAGTGTTTGCAACAGTTTCAGTAGCGTTTGCTCAGATTCCCTTAGGGCTCAACGATGTTCACTCTTGAAGAATATGGGTGGCGGGGCCCTCTGGGTTGGGGGATTGGGACTGCGGTTCAGCCTAATATTTGCAACAATGGCTGGTGATAATCAATTGTTGTTTCTCGCTGCTCCCAATTCTCCGCCATCTCTACTTCTCTGCTTTCTGCCCTGTTGCCGGGGTACTGCCACCAGCTGCATGGAGCTTCCAGCTCTCCCAGGCAGGGCTGTTCAGGGAACTGACCACACCTTCTCCCCTCCCCCTTTCCCTGCAGGGATCTTTGACTGCAAGAGGCAGTTTCTCCCAGTCTACTACCTGACTCACAGGGTTCTGACCTATGGTAGCTCTTATGCATAGACCCCATGCTCAGACATGCTGGTGTGCAGTTTGGGTGTTTTTTATTGAGTTTTAGTTGTTCGGCTTATTGTTGTTTCAAGAGGAGAGATCTTGAGACATCTCTCACTCCACCATGTTTCTGATATTACTCCCTGTTAATTGTTCACAGGTCTCTTTCTTCAGCTTCATGATACTGGAAAGCGGGTAGGCTGGTTCTTTCTTTATGTACACTTCTATGCATAATGCTGGCACAAAGTGAACAATTTAGTATGTAATTTTTGGTTGACTTTTAGAACATTATATTTGTACGATAACCTTGAAAGTCTGCAGAATCTCCCACTCAAAATATGCCTCTTTGGCAAAGAATTATTTTGAGTTGATTATTGTAAGAAATAGTGGACACAGGAGAAGCTCTGAAAGCAAAGTAGAAGTTTCCCTGTTTTTGTACAAGACATTTACATTTATAAAGGGCATCTCCACTTGTAAGGGTGTCTTCCATTCTTTACCAAGAGCAGAAAGATGAATTCTCCCTCAGACTACTTGTTAGTCTGTCATTGGGAGTTCCTTGTCACTGTCCCTTCTCCTTTTCCAGCCCCGTGGATCCCTGAAAATCTCAGGCATGTGTCAGTGTATCTCCATCCATTGTGTCCAGGCTGGTGTACAGACTGGCAATGCCTGCTGGGAGCTCTACTGCCTGGAACATGGCATCAAGCCTGATGGTCAGATGCCAAGTGACAAGACCATTGGTGGGAGGAGACGACTCCTTCCACACTTTTTTCTATGAGACAGATGCTGGCAAACGTGTACCCAGGGCAGTGCCTGTAGACCTGGAACCCACGATCATTGATGAAGTTTGCACTGGCACCTACCACCTGCTCTTCTACCCTGAGCAGCTTATCACAGGCAAGGAAGATGCCACCAGTAACTATGCCATTGGCAAGTGGATCATTGACCTTGTCTTGGGCTGAATTCGGAAGCTGTCTGACCAGTGCACAGATCTTCAGGGCTTCTTGGTTTTCCATAGCTTTGATGGTGGAACTGGTTCTGGGTTCACCTCCCTGCTGATAGAATATCTGTCTGTCTATTATGTCAAGAAGTCTAAGCTGGAGTTCTCCATTTACCCAGTCCCCCAGGTTTCCACAGCTGTAGTTGAGCACTATAACTCCATCCTCACCACCCACACCAACCCAGAGCACTCTGATTGTGCTTTCATGGTTGACAATGAGGCCATCTATCAGATGTGTTGTAGAAAACGATATTGAGCACCCAATCTACACTAACTTTAACTGCTTATTAGCCAGATTGTGTCCTCTATCACTGCTTCTCTGAGATTTGATGGAGCCCTGAATGTTAACCTGACAGAATTACAAACCAATCTGGTGCCCCTCATCTAACTTCCCTCTGGTGACCTATGTCCCTGTCATCTCTACTGAGAAAGCCTACCATGAACAGCTCACTGTAGCAAAGATCACCAATGTGTGCTTTGAGCAAGCCAATCAAATGGTAAAATATGACTCTTACCATGGTAAATACATGGCTTGCTGCCTGTTGTACCATGGTGGCATGTTTCCCAAAGATGTCAATGTTGCCATTGCCACCATCAATACCAGTCGTACCATCCAGTTTGTGGACTGGTGTCCCACTGGCTTCAAAGATGGCATTAATTACCAACCTCCTATTGTGGTACTCGGTGGAGACCTAGCCAAAGTACAATGAGTTGTGTGCATGCTGGGCAACACCACAGCTATTTCTGAGGCCTGAGCTCACCTGGACTACAAGTTTGACCTGATGTATGCCATGCATGCCTTTATTCACTGGTATGTGGATAAAGGCATGGAGGAAAGAGAGTTTTCTGAGGCCCATGAGGACATGGCTCCCTTTGAGAAGGATTATGAGGAAGTTGGAGCAGATAGTGCTGAGGGAGAGGATGAAGGTGAAGAGTATTAACCTGTATGTTGTAATGTTATCTCCAGTGTCTTCAGATTGTCTTATTTTTGTTATGTGAAGTTATCCATTCTGTCCTTAACTTGTTAAGAAAAGTGATATTTTTTTAATGTTAAAAAAAAAAGAGCAGAAAGTTAGCTAAATTACAAGAAACTCTTACTGATGGACAAGGTGGGTGTTTAAATCTCTATAACAAATCTTGCTCTTGTTTACCATGCTTGTTCTAGTAACCTCCCCAATAATGGCCTCCCACATTTTTCTTTCTTTTGTCTTTAGTTGAACATGGAATCTAAGCAGGTGTTCTATGATAGCCTCATTTTCTCTGGGTATCTCCCATGTACAGATAAGGTATAGTATACATTTTAGTACACTTGTGTTTGTTTTTCTCTTATTAATCTGTTCATTATTCAGGAGTCTCAGCAAAGAACTCTAAAGTGTAGAGAAAAAATTGTTGTTTTTTTCTCCCATGCAACCTAAAGGTATTCTTTCAAATATGGAAGATTTCACTCAAACTGAGCTAAATAAAAAATATAAATAAATAATCACTAATCAAATCATCTGGATTAAAACTAGATGAATTAGCATTTAATCAAAAATAAAAAAATAAAACTCTTCTCATTTTTTTGTTCCACTAGTTTAAGGTTTATGCTTCCGTAGAGTACTTCTCGAGTAATATTTTAATTACCTGTGCCCTGTTTCTTTCCAGATTAAAATGCTAGGTTGTTAAAGAAAATAACTGTGCTACATTTAGACTGCTTTATGCCTAGCAAGGTATTTAGTACAATTTAGAAAATGAATAAATGTCTACTGTTATATTTTAGTTATAATTCTAGTAAAATATTTGATTGTTACCCTCAGCTGTATTGTAAGGGAATTAAAGTCCAGAATGATATGTTAAGTTCTTTTAGCACCAAACACAGGGGCTTATTCTTTTAGGAGACAAATAAATTATCCTGATTGATTTATATTTCTATACAATTGCATGGTATAATTTACTACGCTGCTTAAACTATTGTGATGACATTTGATTGTAACTGTAGGGAACTAAAAATTTAACTAGCCTCATCCTTAATTCATAATTTCATTAAGGAAATTGTTGAATACTGTATGTACCACACACTTAATTAGGAATTATAAATTAGGAATGAAACCATAAATAGAATTATCCCTGTCTTCAAAAAGCTATGTATCACTTTATTTGAGAGTGAGGTATATGAGAGTAAACTAATAATCACAAAACAATAATATATGCTAAAATATAGTTAGGAACAATGACTATGGCAGAACAAGTATGGTTCAATTAACCCAAGAAGGTGGAGAGGTGTCATCCAGAAAGGGCCTCCTAGAGATATTGATATGTCAGCTAAATTGTGAAGGGTTGCTCAGACTAAGCCAATAAAAAAAAATGAGTTTGTGAGTTCCAAGCAATGAAAAATTACCTTCAAAGTCACAGAGATGAGAAAGAGTGCATGATACTTTCAGGGAAATTCTAACAAAAGAGTTAAGTTTAATATGTACAGTGAAGGAAGGAGATGGGCTGGAAGCAGAACTGAGATCATGATGGGCTATATGTTACCTAAATATGTTGAATTATATCCTGAAGGAGAATTTTCACCTATTTAATTGTAAGATTTTGCAAAGGCTCATGAAATTTCATTCTTCAAGTCCCATAGACCTCCCTAAATCTTACTATTCAGCCTTCTTTCCTTGAAGAATTTATTTAGCTTCTAATTTTTTCTCAATTTTTTGTAGATTGCCAGAAGGAATGTGATAATGTGATTCTTTCAGGATAAAATGCCAGGCATACAGTTACAGTTCACAACAAATATTCCATTTGGTGTTTCATTAGAGAGAAAGTATTACTATAGGCTTTGCCTTTTTAGATGCTAATTTGATATATTTAAATAGGAGGAACTGTGTGGGGGGGGGAGGGGAAATTGCCTCATTTCAGATTCAGCAATGAATGACTTTGAGAACAGTATGATAGACCTTCTTGAACACTCATGATATTAAAATCTTTTAGTTGTAAACCGAAATGCTCAAACTCCCAACTCAAGCGACATCACCTACCTCCTTCTGTTTTGTATGCTGTTTTTTACAGATTTCATACAACAGTGTTAAATTGTTTGGAGTTTCCTACATGCCTGACTTTTAACATTAACCTTTAGGCTATCAAATTGTTTAAATAAAATACTTTTAGGTTATTATATTGCTTAAATTATGCACTATAAAATATCAATAAACAATCAGACTTTAAACACAATTGTACCCTTTCTGTAACATGTAGAGAAAATTCTCTACTAACATGCCTTATATCACAAAGCTAATGAAATGTATTTCATATGATTTCTCATTTGGTTTTGATTTTAGACAAAAAGAGAGCTAAAAGCTCTTTGGTAACAATATGCATAAGTATGATTTAAGCTCTTGTTCCTACAGCAGAAGAGGAAAATATAGGGACAATTATTGATCTCAGTAAGAAATAAAGAAAATTTGAGTTTGAGAGAAATTTTATCTTAGCCAGCTTTGTTAACATTACAAAGGCTATAAAATGCCATGCAATATAAAGCCTCAATGAAAGTTTATTAAATTGTTTTGAGCCATTTTCACGTGTGAGTTTCTCCTTTAACATCCTTGAATCTTTCTTGTTTTGTAAATTCTACCACATATATATATCAACTAAGGCCACATAGTTTGGAAAAGCTAAGAAGACTTTTATTTGTTTCTTCATTGTTCCAAAGGTAGAATGTAATTTACATTGTGTGTGTGTGTGTGTGTGTGTGTGTGTGTGTTTGTAGCAGTATAACTGGAACTATGCAGATGAGTAAGAGTGAAACTACTTTACGCTGTTTGATTTTTGAAATATATCCCCTACCACTACCACCGCACTCACAAAGCAAATACTACTTGTTTATTGCATTATCAAACTAAATTATCTCTTCTCTCTTTATTGTAAATATTACTATTTGGCTGTTTCTCTTTCTCTCTCCTTCCCTCCTTTCTCCTTTTTTCTTCCTTCCTTCCTTCCTTCCTTCCTTCCTTCCTTCCTTCCTTCCTTCCTTCCTTCCTTCTTTCCTTGCTTCCTTGCTTTCTTTCTTTCTTTCTTTCTTTCTTTCTTTCTTTCTTTCTTTCTTTCTTTCTTTCTTTCTTTTCTTATCTTTCTGAGGTAACATTACTTTATAACATTATATAAGATTCATTTGTACAACATTATAATTTGACATTTGTATATAGTATATTGTGTTCACCATCAAAAGTCTAGTTTCCATCTGTCATCATACATTTGACCCCCTTTAGTCATTTTGCCCTCTCTCTACCCCCTTTCCCTCTAATAAACATTCGTCTGTTGTCTGCCTCTATGAGTTTATATTTGATTGTTTGCTTGCTTTTTGTTTTTGTTTTTATATTCTACATAGGAGTGAAACCACATGGCATTTGTCTTTTTCCATTTAATTGATTCCATTTAGCATAATACCCTCGAGATACATGCAATACATGCGTGTTATAGCAAATGGCAGGATTTCACCATTTTAATGGTTGAATAGTATTTCAGTATACACATATAATCTTCTTTACCTTATCTTTATTATTTACATTTATTTGTTCACTTTTAAGAAAAACTAATTTTTTTTTCTGGGAGAAGAAAATAGGTTTTCCACATATAGTGTTATATTTATGTATTCATGGTTTTAATCTGGGTCTACATTGGCGAAAATGTAGACATATACTTACTGAATAGGTGTCAAGTCCTCAGTAATAGTAATAAAGGGAATTCAATATTTTAAGTTGTCAGTAAGTCTCCCTGTAGACATGCCCTAAAGGTATAGTAAAAATGAAAGGATCAGGGTGATCTTCTCTAGACCTATAGTCATTATTATAAAGTTGAAATAGTAGCCTCTCTAAGTTCAAGGTATAGCAATGTGCAGGGCATGAAGAACTTATTGTAACTTAGTGGAACATTCTCTGAATCTCTCTGGATCTCAGCCTCCTTGGTAGATAGCAGGATTACACATCTGGGATCCCCATGTGAAGGGGAAGTTAGGAAACCAGTTTGTATCAAAGAATTTTGAGCATACATAAGAAAAATTACTTAATTATTGTTGCAAGATTCTCCAGAGAACTGTCTTCTTCCTCTCGAAGAAACAATAGCACTTCCTGAGGATGGCAGAGTGGACCTCTTGAACCATGATGGTCATATGGCATACATAATGCTCAAATATTTATTTTTTTAAATTCTTTTTTTCTCAAAGTTGTTGTTATCATTATTGTACCCCAGTACACCCTGCCTATCCTGAAACATTTCTCAATCATCTTTGTTTATAATAAATATGAAGAAACGACAATGAAACAATGAATAATATTTGGCTTTTAATTTAGGATGAAAGACTTTGCTGAAAGTGATTTAATTCACTAAATATGAGAGATCAGATTTTGAAATTTCATGGTGAAATTTCTTTATTGTTATTTTTATAAACCAATCAAAACTTTCTATTCCCTTACTATCATGACCAGACTCCCCATCCTGATTTTCAAAACCCTCAATCACTGGCTACAAACAACTTACCCTAATTATCCCACAAGTTCATACTGCTTCTGTCCAACTAATTGCTTCATTAATTAGTATATTGTATAGTAATTCCTGCCTTAATGTTTGCATCTAGAATGATGCACTCACCTTTATTGTTTTTTCTTCTCTCTTTTTCATAATTATATTCTGGGCAAACGTAAGTGAAAATGACAAAGCAAAGACCTCCAGAATGCTCTTCTCCATTAAAACAAAGAAAAACTTGCAAAAATGTTTTAAAAATCAGCATTTTAAAATTCTATGGTTCTAAAATTTGTCTGATATTTTTGTCTATTTAAGGACATTTAGAGGCTAAGTTTTAGGCTCTCCCTGTCCAATCGAAGTTACACACTCAAACATTGATGACCCATGTGGCCCCAGATTCTGTTGCCTCAGGAAAGAATATTGGTATCTTAGAGGCTACTGAGAGAGGGCTAAGGCGTGAATTCTTAGCCTTCTGGAAACCCTATCCCTACTGGTGTGAATCCTAGGGTCTGACTGGTGAGAGCTTTCTGTCTTATTGCTGACAGATGGACCAATGAATGAATGATGGAAAAAAAGGATGGATAGCTGTGTATGCACAATTTCTTGCACACACATATAGATATAAACTGCTTAGTGGAAGCATATCAATGAGCATAAAGCTCATGGCCTGTCAACTAAAAACTTATCCTAAAGGCTTAGAGCATTTATTTTAAAAAAATGGCTAAATCTTGGTAAGAAGACTAAACTTTGTGGAAATTTAACTGCTGTCTTCCCATCCCCTCCTTTTAGCTCCAGTGTGACCTTGCAAACCAACCAATGCAATTATGGTAAAAGTTAGCAGCATTAAAACAGAGCAAGAATAATGCAGGTGGAACTCCTATATAGCCTCATTTTCAGAGAATTGCCATTATTTAGTGTGTAGGATAGGTCACTGGAGAGAACACTTTCAAGGTTCTCTTTATTTGACTTGACTTGGAACTTGCTCAATGAGTAAATCCTTGCTCATTGATATTTTTTCAGGGATTTTCAAAAATTTTTCTTAACTTCACAGATTCCTGAGAGGATCCCATTTGGGAAAAAACAATCAACCAAACAAAATGCTTAAAAGCTGAACAATGTCTACAAGAGGCTCAAAAATTTCTGGGACATTCCTTTTAATCTAGAAGGCTATACCCATGTAGAAGGCTGTGTGCCTGCCCAAGAAAAGACTGAGATAGATCTAAGCTCTCACCTACCTCTACCTGATGCTGAGTGTGTTTGCAAACAGTAAATAAAGTTTAAGGCAGTGTGGTAAACTGCCTGGATTATTGTTGAAGGTACATTTCAGCATAGACACAAAACTCCTCAGCAAAGTCAGAGAAACTCAGTGGTTTCAAGAGTTTAAGGAAATCTCTTTCTGATAATTAGTTAACATGACTGCTAACCTAACTGAACAGAAAATTAATGGGCATACATGATTAAGAATATACACAGAATTTATAAACAAGTAAACTATAATATCAATAGTAATATCAACAGGAAACAATAGCAGAATAATCCCTAAGGTGAGGAATAAATTAATTTCCATGTATATTTCACAGTATTATATAAAATGTTTAATTGTTAACAAAACTTATGAGATATGCGAAAAAAAACCTGATTAAATTAGAAAGTATGGACCATGCACAGGAAACAAAACCTATCAATAGAAATTGCCACTGAGAAAGTCCATACTGTGAACTTACTAGAGCATATCTGTATATCAGTTATATTAAATGTCTCAAGAGCTAAAGGAAATTATGTCTAAGTAAAGAAATGTATAAGAATGATGTCTTAACAAATAGGGAATTTAAATAAATATAGAGACTTTTTTTTAAGAATCAAAAATTCTGGAGTTGAGCAATAAAATAATGAGAAGAAAAATTCACTAGAGAGACTTATCAGCAAATTTGACCAAGCAGAAGAGAAAAATATTAGTAAACTTAAAGATATGTGAACTGAGAGAAATCAGTCTGAAGAACATAAAGAAAAAAAATAAAGGTAAAGGAACAGAACAGAGCTTTAGAGATATGTGAAATGCTATTTAGCATATCAACATATACACAATAAGAGCCCAGGAAAAAGAAAAAGACAGGAAGGGGCTAAAGGAATATTTAAAGAAAGAATGGCCAATTTTTTTTTTTTCAAATTTGAGGAACAACATTAATTTACACACCCAAGAAGCTCAACATTCCAAATAGTATAAAATAAAAAATATTCCCACCTAGGTACATCATAAGAAAACTGTCCAAAGCCAAAAGTCAGAGAATTTTGGAAGTAATGAAAAGAAAATAACTTACCACATACATGTTGTCCTCAATTAACAGCAAATTTCTCACCAAAACCTAGGGAGGCCAGGAAGTGTAGGAAAACATTTTAAAAATGCTGAAAGAAAGATTGTCAACCAAGAATTTTATATCTTTCAAATTATGCTTCAAAAATGAAGAATATTTTAAGTCTTTCCAAGATTAAAACAACAGCTGAAAGAATTTCTCCTTTGTGGAACTGCCATACAATAAATACTAAAGATATTTCATCAGACTTAAATGGAAAAACACTAGATGGTAAATTGAATTCCCATGAAATAATAGTCTTGATAGGTAACTATAAATGTAAATACAGCATAAATATATACAATATATTATAATGCATTTTTGTTTTTAATTCTTCTTGTTCTATCATATTTTAAATAACTGCATAAAGTAATAATTATGCATATGTAATTATGGGCATACAAAAGGTAAAGCTAAAACAAGTGCAATAAATACAAAAAAAGGGGTAATAGAGCTATATAGTAAAGTTTTTGTATAGTATTGAAATTAAGTTGATATTAATTCAAATTAGATTGTTATAAATTAAGATGTTTATTATAATTATTATAAAGATATTTATTATATTTACATTTTTAATGATTGCATTAAGAATGTAAATATAAATATAGTAAAAGGAATAAAAATGAATTTAAATGATATGCTAGAAAATATCTAATTTAATGTAATGAAACTCTGACCGTGCTTTGAAACCTATTTCTCATTTTTTCCCTTCTTTTCTTTAACTACTTTAATCGACAATGAAGCTGGCATTCTCTGAATATTTGTTGCTTTCTTCAACTTTAGAATTACACAGTTTAACAAATAAGTCTGATATAATGGAAAGAGACTGGGCTTTGAAGTTAGAAAGATCTAATATTCAGTTCTTGTACTATCAGAAATGTGTTAGGTTAGCCCAATGTATATCATCTCATGGGGTGTTTATATAACTTCTCTTCATTGAAAAATTAAGGAAGTACTCTTGATATTGCCATATTTGGGGAGGATGAATGATATTCAAAGACATGGCACGTGATAAGAAGCTGATGCTATTGTTATTGTGGCCTGCCCATTATATTTCAGAACTCATTCTTGCCTTATTCCTATTCTTAACTTTTCATTATTTTTAGTTCTTTCATTATTCTTATTAGGAAAAATGCCCACTAGCTTCCAATGACTCATAGTACATGTCAGTGTTAAATTTCTCCAGGAGGCCTTGCCCCGCTTGGATTCTTGCAGGATGTGACAGTGGTGAGGTTCTGGTGACATTTAGAAGTCTGACTTGAAGATGGGATCATGGAATCTAAGAGGAACTATTCCTCATGATTAAAAAGATTGAACTCAAATCATCAGTATTTCTAATTTATTTGGAAAACTACATTCTGTATATGAACCTTTTTGTGCAATGCAGAGCACTGTACAGTGTTAAAAATACAGTAAGCAAGGGTTTTGCACATACTTAAAGTAGGATAACCCATTCATTTCTTTCCTATTTAACAAGGCAAATCCAGCATCTAAAGAGTATAGGCTATTTAACAATCATAGGTGACAGCATTGACAATATAATCAAGGTATTTGCATTCCAACTTCTCAACTTAGTCAAGTCTTCCCCTTTTTTGATAACTCAGCTAAAACCTGAAATCATATGTTCATAAAATATTAAGATTAAAAAACCTTTCACTTGTATGATTTAAGAAAAAAATAAGAACTTTTAAATGATTGCAGCTAATGCTGAGGACCATTAAAACTGTGGATGAGTTATATTCATATTTTCTCAAAAGACATTTAAAAGTAGATGATTTTATTACCCCAAAATGGGTTAGATAATTAATTATGTATCTTAATGTGATTTATTAATAGGTGTTCAGTATTAAATATCATCAGCCCTATCCACAGGGAATTAATTTGTACTCTGAGCAATAACCAGAAGGAAGAAAGATATGAAACGAATGATGTTTTAGTAGCAAATAAAGTGAACTAGAGTAAATTACATAAATAAAACTATTTTAAGCCTTTCCTTGAGTTGTATTTGTGTCTCCTCAAAGCAGATTGCTGTACTCTGTTCCTGTGGGAGGCCAGGGGCAAGAGAACATTGATTACATTTTCAATAACCTAGAGTGCCTCATATGCATCTTATGATATGTTATACTTTAATAACTGAAATGAAAAACAATCTGGTAGAGGCCATCATTTAGCAGGGTTTCTGCACTACAAGAGAGAGGCCAGAGTTCCAGACTTTTTTCCAGTACCATGTCTATAAGAGACTTTAACCTTTATCAGGGAGAAGATTAAGTACAAGGGATGCAGGTCTTTTGGCAAATGACATCAACATTCTTAGTGAAAGGTTTTGTGCAAATTTGGGGGGTAAATGAGGTGACAACTAGATGTTTAGATATGTTTATACAAAGTAGGCTATTATTGTGTTTTTTTAATGATGCTGTAAATCTCACAATTCTAAGGCCAGCCATTGATGTAAAGATAATGAAGAAAATAATCTTTAATTGTCAACGTTTCATCTCCCTTTTATCTCTCTTCCTTTCCTCATGCTTGAATCCTCAGAATTCCTTATACTTTTTTTCTTAATGGTTATCTAAGCAGCTATTCTATTTACTATTTTTTTTTCTTTTTCCAGTTAGTTGCTAACTCTTACTTAGAGAAGAATTTATTGATAATAAAGATGTTAGATGTTAACTAAGGGCTGTTAACAAATAGTTAAGACTCTCTTTGCCTTAGCATAAAACTTTAGGTATGACTTTCGATTTCAGTTTCTGCATTTAAAATAAGAAACAATATGTGTTAGGATTTGTGATAAGACTTGGAACAAAATCTCAATTTATGAATCAATGAACTCATAGTCTAGTAAAATAAACAGAAAAATTTTAGGTGCTATATATTAAGCACTAAGGCTGAGATATGTATGCTTGAGAAATATGATAATAAAATGGAGAGATACTCAATACAATCTTTAAAAGCAAAGGAAACTTTCAAAGAGGAAGTAGGAAATTATGAATTCCAGAAACAGATATCAAAAAAGTATTCTCTGCAGAGGGAAGTCCACGTGCAAATACACTCAAATATGTATAAATATACATATATTTTAAATATGTATAAATATATATATTTAATAAATATATATAAATATATATAAATATTTAAAATATGTGTATATATATATATTTTAAATGATTACAGCTAATGTGCTTTATAGACATAAAGCACATTATGGTAATTTATGTGACTAGAGAGATAGTTTTCTGAGGTGCTAAAGAAGAATAGATCATAGTTCGCTACTTTAACAAGGTAAAATTTGATAAAATAATGGGGATCTTTTAGAAATGGCAGCATCCTATAGGAAGGATTGGTGATTATTGGTGACTTTATTTTCTGAGCATCAGTTATTCATTTTTCTAGTAACATTTCTAATTTTTCAAAGAACTCCACTGTTGATCTTTGTGACTTTTATCTCAGCTCCAGAGGTTGTCATGTGACTAAGACTAGTTAATAATAATATCTTACCCCACTGACCACAGCTCATAGGTCACAAATGAGACACTAATACAATTGAAAGCAGCAAGATCCAATTGTAGGATTTTGAGAATGTTTGTATGAGAGAATCTCTCTTCTCCATGGAGGCTGATATGGAAGTCTGAAATTGTCAGTGTCAGATTAAAATTAATAGGAGAGTTTCTGCCTCAGAGTTGAGCCACTGAGGCAAATAAATAAATAACAACTCTGCCAAAGAGGATGAGTGAGAGTCTCTACATCCCTAAGGACACAATGTGAGCCAATGAGGTCTTCCCTATATTTACATGTGGGCTCCAGCTACTGCAATCAATGAATTTAGTACTCAGAAATAAGACTATTTTTGTATCAACTTAAAAGAAAGCATTCTGACTAATAGAGAAGACTAGAAGTATATGTTTTAGCTGTCACTTTTTAAAGAGATGGCTTTAATTCATGTAAACAAGAACTACTGATGGGTTTATATTTCAGATCATTGAGGTGAAAAGGTCTTTGACAAGAATCCTTTCAAAAATTCAGTCACATCTAAATTACAAGGTAGTCAGAAAATATGTCCTATTTCCTTTATCTCTTTGAGTATATAACTAAGTTTCCTTTTTTTCTGTCATAAGTTATGTATCTCAGCAAGTAGAGGTATCTTGACCTGTGGTTATCCTCAAATGTTTTACTGCCCATATCAGCAGAATATTTCTTTCCTTCTCATAACCTAAAATTTGCCCATTCACTAAAATGAAAGAAATTGTTCTCTGCTCTGTTCCATTTAATTCAACAAAGAGTTGTTGAGCTGGGTCACAGGCTCTACGATAGATGCTGAGTACTAATACAAAAAACACCTTCTGTGCCCTGATGCTGTTCCAGTTCACTGGTAGAGACAAACAGGTAAACAGATTTATGATGTATTATGTATATAAATACAAGTAGGAAATGCAGTTGCAGTGTTAAGGAGGCTCTAGCTACATATACTGGTTCAGAGGAGTATTAGTCCTGTGAGTGAAGGTTTCAAAAGGAAGATTCCGTACCCATCAGAATCATTCACAATGAATGTGATGTTTCCAACTCTGAGTATATCAATCTTAACTTACCAGCATTATCTGGCTTTCTAAAATAAATAAATAAATAAAATAAAAAATAAATTTCCTCTATCATTTCTTAATCAAGCCCCTTTTTCTCAAAATTATTATAATACAGCAAATATCGTTTTAAACTCTATTTTCTCACTTGTCAAGAAAAATACATAGTGGGTGCTAAGAGAGAGACAAAGACTTAAAACATCCCTAAAGATTCTTCTGAATCTTTTAAAATCCAAAGTTATGCTGATCCACTGTTTCCCTGGAAAAAAAAAAAAAAATGAAGACAAGGCAAAGGTTGAAGCACATTTTTACCTTAATATATATTATGAAGCTATCTAAGGTTCTAAGAGAAACTAAAATATTTAGTTGACTATGGCAAGGTGTTTATTTTTGGTATTCAAATTTCCTTTGTAAAAGAAAAAAAAAAACAAATTATTTAAGTGGCACAGAGAGGCCTTTCTGAACTCATAGGACTTAAAACCACATGATGGCAGGAAATTGTGTTGGAAGTGTAATCAAGTCCAGCTTTCCTATTAATTAGTTAATTACACTCAAAGTTTCTTTCTTTATTCCTTAATTTTCTTTCCTAGTTTACACTATTGTTCAGTACTACTATCTTTTAGAGTCTAGTAGTGGATTAAAAATATTTGTACATGCAGTACTGTTAATGACATTTTGCTCACTATTTAATACACTTTATTTATTTTTGAAATGTGCTGAAGTTGGTATTGACTTTTTTCATCATTATTAATCACAATCCCCACTTTGTATATTAAGAAATAAATTATCAGTGATATTTATAGAGATTTAGTTAATTTTTTTCTTTTAAAAATAAAACTCACTCTTCACACAATGCATAATGGTGTATATACAAAAGGCAAAATATTATACAGATAACATTTTAAATTAATGTAATGTAGTGAGGTCATTGATAAAAAAATTAATATAAAATATTTCAATTTTTATACATAAGCAACTAGAAAATAAAAAATGTATCATTTATGATAGCATCTGAAAAAAATAGAGACAGTTAAAATGGAATTGTGAGGGTAGCCGAGAGAACTCTCATGCACCTCTTTCTTAATAAACATTACTGATTCCAATGGGAATAGGTGTACCTTGTATTTCTAAAATGATGCTCCTTTACTGACTCAGCAAGCAGAAAAAAAGATTCCCACTTGCCCAGTAACAGGTCAGTCAGTGGAAGGCTGCCATACCTCAGCCAATATAAGGTCACTAAACTTTAAACTTTCAGTTTCTTCCAATGTATTCTTCGTTTACAACAGCTCCTCTAAGTCCATTAGAGAGAGGACTTATGTGGACTTTGTTTCTCTGAACTTATGTGTAGTTGGCCTTTAGAACTCATGTCTCAAATAATAATTCTTTGTTGTTCCCCAAAAAATCCATTTTGCTGGAGAAATATCTGGCTGTCTATTTTTTTTAAGGTCAAGACATCGAAAAGTCTAATTTAGTATAAATCTAAAGACAGACATTTTAAACCTCTAAACAAAAAAACTATATTACATAAGTGAAAGATATTAAACCTAAATAGGTAGAGGTATATATGATGTTCTTGTATTGAAGAACTCAATGGTAGAAAGATATTAATTCTGCATAAATCAAGCTATTAATTCAATATATAGATAAATATTAGCATCATTTAAAATGGATGTTGGCAAATTAGTGGTAAAATTTATGTAAAATATGTAACTTTTTGTGTCTGGAGTCTTTTACTTAGCATGTTGTAGCATGTTTCAGTACTTCATTCTTTTTATAGCTGAATAATATTCCATTGCATATATGTATCACGATTTGTTTATCCATCATCAGTTGATAGGTACTTGGACTGTTTCCACATTTCACTATCATAAATAGTGCTTCTATGAACATACAGGTACTTATATTTCTTTAAATACTGGTTTTTTATTTACTTGGGCATATATTTAGGAGTACAATTGATGAGTCATATTATAATCCTATATTTAACTTGAGATTCACCAAACTCTTTTCCACAGCAGCTGAGCCATTTTAGATTCTTACCAGCAATGTATGATGGTTATCATTTCTCTCTCTTTTTAAAATTACAGTCATTGTAGTAAGTGTAAAGTGGTATCTGATTATAGTTTCCATTCTCACTTCGTTAATGATTAATGGTGTTCAGAAACTTTGCATGTTCTTATTGACCATTTATATATCTTCTTTGAAGAAATGTCTATTCAAGTCCTTTGCTCATCTTTAATAGGATTGTTTGTCTTTGTCTTTTTAAATTTTAGAAGTTCTTTATATATTTTGAATAGTAAGCCCTAATTTTATATGTATAAAATATTTGGGAATATTTTAAAAATATTTTCTCCCATTCTGTATGCTATCTTTTGACTTTCTTGATAATGCCATTTGAAAAATAAAAGTTAGGTTTTTTGGGGGTGATATCTATTTTATCTATTTTTCACTTTGTTGCCCATGCTTTTTGCATCACATCTAAGAATACATTGCCAAATACAAGGTCAAAAATACTTTTATTATGTTTTCTTCTTTGTCAATATTGTTTTGACTGTCTGGGACCCTTTGAAAATCTGTAAGAATTTGAATATATATTTTTTTTACTTTTGCAAATGGTCATCAGAATTTTGATAGAGATTGCACATTACTATGAACTATGTAGAATATGTAAATTAATAAAGACAACACAGATTGATGGTTGCTAGAGAATTAGGAAGGGAGAGAATTTAAAAAACCTACTTAATAATTGGGTATAAATTTTTATTTTGAATGTATAAAAATTTCATAGTATAACTTTGTCAGTGGACTCAGTGTCACTGAATTGTTCACTTTAAAATGGTTATTTTATATTATATGTATTTCATCTTAGTACATTTTTTAAAATAATTCTGAAATGCCAAATTGAAGAATAAGTAACATAATCTAGAAAAAAATAGAATGAAGTTGAAAGACACACATTATTAGATATTGAGACTTATTACAAAACTACATAAAAATGTTAAATTACCACAAAGGTTGAAAAGTCAACCAATGGCATAGAATTGTCTGGAACCAGGATTTACATCTTTAGTCAATGGATATTGGAAAAAGACTAAGCTTTTCAATTCACAGTCTTGAAACAATTGGAGGTTTGTATTGGAAAAAAAATAAAAAAGAATCTTTATTTCATAGCATTGTAAAAATCAACTTGAGGTGAATTAAAATGCAATACAAAAGGTTAAATAATAAAGCTTTTGAAATTTAATATCTTCTTGATCATAACATAGAAAAATGTTTCTTAAATAGGAATCTAAAAATATAAACAAACTAAAATTCTAAAACCACATTAATAATAAGAGAAATGCAAGGTAAAGCAATAGTGAGAAAAATACTCACAGAAGTATCTAAAATTAAGAAATAGAAAATACCAAGTTTTGGCAAGAATGTGAGGCAACCGAAATTATTCTTTGCCGAAAGGATTGTAAATCTGTATAAGACCTTTAGAGATCTGCTAGAGTTATTTACTAAATTTGAACTATGTATCATTTATGCTCCAGCAATTTTACTTCTAGGTATATAATTAACAGAAATATGTTCACCAAAAGACATGTGCAAGTATGTTAATTGTAGTGCTCTTTGTTTAGTCAAGAACTAACAATGAACTGAATATCCATTAATAGTAAATTTAATAACTAATTTATGATATATTGATAACGAGTTTTATACAATATTGAAAATCAGCCCATAGCTATGTTAAAACATATAGATGATTATTGCAACATAATTTGGAGTGAAGGAATTTCCAAACAGTGCATGCTATAGGATTTCATTTTTATAAATTTCAGCAATAGGAAGAATTAGTCTAGAGTGTTAGAAGTGAGGATTGTGTTTAATATTGGGAAAATAGTGGGGCATAGTGACTATAGGGGCTGTAAGAGGGACTTTGGAGATCATGTTCTAGAAGGCGGTCATCTATGGGTGTTTACTTTGTGATAACCTATAGATCTCTACTCTTATGATGTACTTTTTTCTTTGAATTTGTTATATTTCAATTTAATATTTTATTTAAAATGTTGATTATTGATAAATACATTAGGACGTCTTTAATAAAAATCATATTAAATAAACAAGCCCTTGAAATGAATGTCAATAGTCACATACATGTCACAGTAGTCTGATAGATTTTATAGATCTAGAAGACCATCTAAATTGCATTATGAAATTCTAACATCATGCACATTCTACCATATAGTAGTCATAACAATAATTTGAATAAATATCTTTATTGTTTATTTTGGCTATTTTGACTAATTTTTAATTGATTTGTTGTTAGAATTTTCTTGGCGATGTCTTCTTGATTTATAATTATGCTTTAAAAATTATGCTTGATCCTGAAACTAAATAGATTAAAATATATATAAATATACTTGGGCTTAGTTTTCTAAGAATTTTGTTTCTACTAGAGAAGACACAATTCTAAATTTAAAAATAGACAATTACACAGAATATAATAAGAACTACAGTAAAATAATACAAAATATACAATAAAGAAAAGAGAACCTCTTCTATAAATTAATGGTTTGGTAATTGAGTAATTTATTATGGTGCTCAGTCATCTGTGTCTGAGAAGGTAAATGAGGAAATAATGTTTCTGACTTAGAAAAGCACCGGGGATAGTGACTGATTTCTTCTCAGGCCATTCAATTCCCATGAGGGGAATTGAGTGCTAACATTATGACTCATACTAGTTACTCAGATAAGGATTCTGTTGCATAATCTCATGATATGGCTAATTCTCTACCATGAGATAAGTTTCTGATGATATTTTGGAGGAATTTATTACAATAAGGAAAACATTTATATATATATATATGTATATATATATGTATATATATGTATGCATGTTTGTACATATGCATGTCCATACAAGCAAGTAAGCATGTACATATATACATACACATTTATGTATATGCATGCATATATAGACATACATATATGTAACATGTCAAACATATATACAATAGTAGAAAAGATGATTGGATAAAAAATGTGGACTTACTGTTTTATCCATTATTTATAAATGATAATTTAATTGAATATATTATAATGATATCTGCTTCTTAGGAAAAATATTCAAGCCAAAAATAATATGAAGAGGAAAGCAAAAACTACATTAAATGCAACCATATAGAAATACTTTTTTCAAAATGTCATCATTATGTCAGTAAGAAATAGAATCTACTTCAGAATTTAAACAAAAGCCATTTTGAAAGACTCTTTGTGAAGGTTGAAGAAAAATTCTAAGTTGAATATCCAGCCATTCAATGGAATTGGGTGGCTGCTTTTGCCAACAGCAAGAAGTAAATCAGGAAGCCACCTCCATGGGTATTTCTTCAGAACCAGGGCTCTTACATCATGACAGGCATCAACAAGGCAGATGATTTGCATTTTACTTCTGTCTCTCACATTACTTAGTCCCATGTTAAAATTTTGTCCAGGTGCCTTTCCTTCCACAGGATTCATTCTAAATCAAAGTCTAGGCTCTAGTGTGTTATTACTGAACCATAGATAAAAGCAGGTTAGTAACATAGAAAATTTTATCTTTCTCACTCTAAGAAAAGGTTGAAAATGCTGTTGAATAAGCCAACACACTGATGCATTTTATTTCTAATAAAGTTATTAAAGTTAATTTTACTTGAAATTTAGAAAATGCAAATACAATTTAAAATAACACTAACAAAGATAATTATTTCTTTACTACAAAAGAACAAGTTTTATAAAAGAAACTTTGAAGGTAGAAATGACAGGTAAGTGGCCATACTTCAGTAAATTAAAATCATTTGAGGATAAATTTTATGATTTATTTATAGACAGTATACATTAACTTCATGTTATCAAAGATAAATTAAGAAATTGTATATTTTATGAAATCTCTTGAATTTTCTTGATTATATTATATACTTAGGATTTTATTCAGGCTTATAATTTTGCATTCTGTTCTGTAATCTAAACTTCCCAGCCATTTATTCATGTTTAATTGAGCACATTTAGCATAAAATAGAAAGCATATATCCTAGTGTTTGGTTTAATGAATTTTGACAGTATATACACCTATGGAGCCACCGCCATAATCAATATATAAAAATTCTCCACATCATCCCTAGAGTGCACTCTCACATCTCTTTGCAGAACAGCCCCAATCCCAACTTCTATATCAGGCTGTCACCAATCTGTTAGTATAGATGACATATTTTCTATAATTTTATATATACAGAATTATGCATTATGTAGTTTTTATAAACAGCTTTTTTTCCTCAGTATAATGTTTTTGAGATTCATCCAATTCATTACATCAGTCAGTAGTTGGTTTCTGTTTACTGCTGACTAGTATTTCATTATATGACTGTATCTCAATTTCTTTACCCATTTACCTATTGATGAACATTTAGGTTGTTTTGAGTTTTTGGTTCGTAGAGTAAAATTGATCTAAGCATAATTCATCTACAAATAATTTTTTGGAAATGCTCTTTTTTTTCTCTAGGGTAAATATCTAATGTGTAATTGCTGAGTGATATACTAATACTATACTTAATTTTATAAGAAGCTGTTTTCTGAACTATCACCCAAAATGATAGTACCATTTTATCTATCCCCATAGTGATATATGAGAGTTTCACTGGTCTACATGTTTTTCATCATTTCTTATTTCTAGTCTTTTGAATATTAGCAATTCTGTGGGATGTATAATGCTATCTCATTGCGTCTTTATTTTGCATTTTCTTGATAACTAATAATTTTAAAACATCTTTTCCTATTCTTATTGGCATTTTATAAGTCTTCCCCTCTGAAGTGTATATGTAAATCTTTGACTTTTGCTTTTAATTTTAATCCATATTCTTCTATTGGTCTGTATGAGTTCCTTAATCAGTCTATATTTTCTTTTCCTATTTTATAGTTCGTTTTTTAAATTTTCTTAATGATAAATCATGAAGAGTAGAAATTTTAATTTTGAAAGCCTAATTTTTACAATTATTATTTTAAAAAATATATTTATTTAATTTAGTTTCAAGTGTACAGTACATTGGTTAGACATCTATATAGTTCATAAAATAAATATCCTCTCTCTCCCCTGGCCCTCCACCTAGCAATCATATTAATGCTAATTGCATTCCCTCTGCTGTACTCTCCATCCCCATGACCAACTATCAACTACTAATGTGTACTTCTTTAACCCTTCACTCCATTTCCCAGCCCCACAACTGCCCTCATCTTAGTCCCATCACCAAATTGTCCACTATATTTGTAAATCTGTTTTTGATTAGTTTGTTCTTTTTGTTCCTTAGATTCTGCATATAAGTAAAATCATATGGTATTTATCTTTGTCTGTCTGACTTAATTCATTCAGTATAAGAACCTCTAGATCCATCTATGTCGTTGCAAAATTTCATTTTTTTAATGGCTTAGTAATATTCCATTGTATATATAAACCGTAATTTCTTTATCCAGTTGTCTCTTGATGGGCATTTAGGTTGCTTCCATATCTTGGATATTGTAAATTGTGCTGCCATGAATATTGGAGTGCATGGATCTTTACAAATTATTGTTTTGATTTTCTTTGGATAAATACCCAGAAGTACAATTGTTGGGTCAAAAGATATATCAATTTTTAATTTTTTGAGAAACCTCCATATTGTTTACATAGTGGCTGTACCAATCTGCAATTCCACCAATAATGTATGAAGGTTCTCTTTTCTCTGCATCCTCTCCAACACTTGTTCCTTTGGACTTATTGATGATAGCCATTCTGACAGGTGTGAGGTGATACCTCATTGTCGTTTTATTTTGCATTTCTCTGATGGTTAGTGACCTTGAGTATATTTTCATATGTCTATGAGCCATCTATATTTCCTCTTTGGAGAAGTATCTGTTCAGGTCTTCTGCCATTTTTTAATTGGATTGATTTTTTGTTCTTGAGTTGTATAAGTTCTTTATATATTTTGGATATTAGCTTTTTATCTGATGTATCATTAGAGAATATCTTCTCCCAAATAGTCAGTTATCTTTTTGTTTTTTTGATGGTTTCCTTTACTGTGCAAAAACTTTTTAGTCTGATGTAGTCCCATTCATTTATTTATTTACTTTTGTTTGTTTCTGTTGCCTGAGGAGATATATCTGAAAAGAAATTCCTATTAGTAATATTAGAGGGTTTACTGCCTATATTTTCTTCTAGAAGTTTTATGGTTTTGAGTTTCACATTTAAATCTTTAATCAATTTTAAGTTTATTCTTGTATATGGTGTATCTATTGATATGATCATATGCTTGTTATCTTTCGATTTGTTAATGTGGTGTATCACATTAATTGATTTTCGGATATTGTACCAAACTTGTATCCCATAAATAAATCTAACTTGATTATGGTGTATGATTTTTTTAATGTATTGCTAAATTTGGCTTGCTAATATTTTGTTGAGGATTTTTACATTAATGTTCTTAAGAGATATCGGCCTATAGTTTTCTTTTTTTGTAATGTCTTTGCCTGGTTATGGAATCAAGGTAATGATGGCCTCATAAAAGTAATTAGGGAGGCTTCACTCTTCTTGAATGTTTTGGAATACTTTGAAAAAAGTAGATGATAATTCTTCCTTGAATGTTTGGTAAAATTCTCCTATGAAGCCATCTGGTCCAGGACTTCTGTTTTTTGGGAGGATTTTGATTCCTGATTCTATTTCATTGGTTGTAATCGTTGATTCAGATTTTCTGTTTCTTCTTGGGAAATTATATGTTTCTAGGAATGTACTCATTTCTTCCAGATTGTCCTATTTGTTGGTGTATAATTGCTCGTAGTACTTTCTTATGATACATTGTATTTCTCTGAAGTCTGTATTTATTACTCCTCTTTCATTTCTGATTTTATTTACTTGAGTCCTTTCTCTTTTTTCCTTGATAAGTCTGGTTAAGGGTCTGTCAATTTTGTTTATCCTTTTAAAGAACCAGCTCTTGGATTCATTAATCCTTTGTACTGTTTTTCTAGACTCCATTTATTTATTTCTGCTCTGATTTTTATTATTTCCTTCCTCCTATTCACTTTGAGCTTTGTTTTCTGCTCTTTTTCTAGTTCTTTTAATTTAAGAGTAGATTGTTTATTTGAGCTTTTTCTTGTTTTATTTTATTTTATATTATTTTATTTTTGAGGTAGGCCTATATTGCTATGAATATCCCTTTTAGGACTGTTTTCTTTGTGTCCCATAAATTTTGAGTTGTTGTATTTTCATTTTCATTTGTTTCTAGCTATTTTTTGAATTCTTCCTTGATCTCATTGATAACCCATTCATTGTTTAGTAGTATGCTATTTAGCCTCCATGTGTTTAAGTATTTTTCAGTTTTTTTTTTCTAGTTGATATCTAGTTTCATACCATTATGATCAGAGAAGACAATTGATATGATTTCAATCTTCTTAAATTTATTGAGTTGATTTGTGTCCTAACATGTGGTCTATCTTTGAAAATGTTCCATGTGCACTTGAGAAGAATGTATATTTTGTTACTTTGGGGTAAAATGCTCTGAAAATATCTATTAAGTCCATCTATTCTAGCGTGTCTTTTAGGCCCATTGTTTCATTGTTGATTCTTTGCCTGGAAGATCTGTCCATTGGTGTCAATGGAGTGTTAAAGTCTTCAACTATGAGTGTATTACTGTTGTTATCTCCTTTTATGTCAGTCAATAATTGCTTTATGTATGTAGGTGCTCCTATGTTGAGTGTGCATATGTTTACTACGGTTATGTCCGCTTGCTGGATGGATTCCTTTATCTTTATATAATGTCCTTTTTTGTCTCTTATTATAGTCTTTGTTTTAAAGTCTATTTTATCTGATATAAATATCACTACTCTGGCTTTTTCTTCATTTCCATTGGCTTGAAATATCTTTTTCATCCCTTTACTTTCAGTCGGTGAGTGTCGTTTAATCTGAAGTGGGTCTGTTGTAGACAGCATATGCATGAATCTTGTTTTCTTATCCATTCAGTTACTCTATGTCTTTTGATTGGAGCATTTAATCCATTTACATTTAAAATGATTACTAATAGGTACATTGTTACTGTCACTTTATTATTTATATTTGTTATTTCTATTTTCTTTTTTACCCCTCTTCTTTTTACAGAAGATCTTTTAACATTTTTTGTAATGCTGGCTTGTTGGTGATGAATTCCTTAAGCTTTTTCCTATCTGGGAAGCTCTTTATCTCACCTTCCATTTTAATTGGAAGCCTTGCTGAGTAGAGAAGTCATGGTTGTAAATTCTTGTTTTTCATAACTTTCAATATTTCTTGTCATTCCCTTCTGGCCTGAAAAGTTTCCATTGGAAAGTCAGCAGACATTTTCATAAGGAAGCAAGAGCTTCCTTTCTCTTGTTGCTTTTAAGATTCCTTTGTCATTGACCTTTGGTATTTTAGTTATGATGTATCTTTGTGTAGGTCTGTTTGAATTCTTCTTGTTTGGGACTCTTTGTGTTTCCTGAACTTGTATGTTTAATTCCTTTGTCAATTTAGGGATGTTTTCTGTCATTAGTTCTTCAAATAGATCTCAATCCCTTGCTCTTTCTTCCTCTTCTAGTACTCCTATGATTCAGATATTTTTACCCTTCATGTTGTCCCAGAGGTCTCTTAAACTCTCATTTTTAAAAAATTCTTTTTCTTTTTTGTTGTTCTGACTGGGTGTACTCTGCTACCTTGTCTTTCTTCCAAATCGCTGATTCAGTCTTTTGCTTCATCCAATCTATTGTTGAATACTTTGAGTGTTTTCTTCATTTCAGTTATTGTATTTCTCTTTTCTGTCTGAAGGTGGAGCATCTCCTCCCATGTTCTTGCAGCCCAAATCAGATCCTGGTGCACCCAGAGCCTGGCACCCCCGGTGCACTTAGGGGTCCTGGCACACCCGGGGCCTGGGGACTGGCAAGCTCGGGGTATGGTCTGTGGCTCCACCTGGGTCATGAACCCAGAAACTTCTGCATGTAAAACAGATGTACTAACCACTACACTATGGAGTCACCCTGCAACTATGATTTTTTTTGTTAGTCTTTGTTTAATATAGGCTCTCTACGCCTATATTCGTTTTTTCTTCTTATTTTTCTCCTATTTTCTTTTTCTTTTCTTCATTTTCTTTTCTTTTGTCTTTTTTTTTTTTTTTTTTTTTTTTTTTTTTTTTTTTTTTTTTTTTTTTTTTTTTTTTGCACATAGACACAGTTTTTCTGGCACAATTTGTAAAACAAAATGATTCTTTTTTCACCGAATTGCTTTTACACCTTTGTAAAGAAATGGTTGATTATATTTGTGTGGGTTTATTTTTGAACTGTCTATTTTATTCAGTTGATCGCTGTGTCTTTTCTGTTGCTAATAAGATACTTTCTTGATACAGAAGCTTTACTAATTCTTAAATTTAGTAAAATTTGTTCTTTAAATTTGTTCTGCTATTTCAGAATTGTGTGGACTATTCTAGGTCCTTTGGCTTTCCAAAAAAATGTTTAAAACACTTGTTAATTTCTATGATGAATTTTGCTGAGGTTCAGTATTGTGTTGGCTATTCTGGGTTTTTAGCCTCTCCATCTAAACTTTGAGAGCAGTTTGCTGATATCCACAAAATAACTTGCTGAGATTTTAATTGGAACCACATTGAATTTATAAAACAAGTTGTGAAAAATCTTATCTTGAAAATATTAAATCTTCCTATTTATGAATATGGAATATTTCTTCATTAATTTAATTTTTCTTTGATTTCATTTATCGTTTTATAGTTTAACTCATATAAATCTTTTACATATTTTGTTAGATTTATATCTCAGTATTTCATTTTTGGGGGTACTAATATACATGGTATCATGTTTTCAATTTCAAATGGCACTTGTTCTTTGGTAGTATATAGGAAACTGACATTTCTGTATTTATCTTGTATCTTTAAACCTAGCTCTAATCACTTATTAGTTTCATGAAGCTTTTTGACAACTTTTTTTGGATTTTCTATGTACACAATCATGTCATCTGTGAACAAAGAGTTTTATTTCTCCCTAATCTGTATGCTTTTAACTGTATTATTTTATTAATTACTATTTCCAGTATAATGTCAAAAAGGAGTAGTGAAAGGAAACATCTTTGCTTTATTCAAAATTATACTGAGTAATATTTCCTTTTGATTTTTTTCTAAATTTCTCTCTCTCTGATGACATTACTCACCTGCTTTTATACGTTTTCTCTATTTTGATTAGAGCTCTTAACATATTAATCATCGTTATTTTTTTAATTTCTTGTCTTATAATTCTTAATGTGGCTCAATCTGGATTCTGTCATTTGTTTGTTTTAGCTGTGCTTTTCCTTGTCTCTTAGTATAACTTGTTATTTTTTGTTAAATACCAGACATTTTTTATTGGATAACAGTTATTAAATTAAATAGATCTTGAATGTGAGAAATTTTATTAACCTGGTATTGGTTTGGGCTATATATAATTTTTGTTGTATCTCTTGTTATCAGAGGTTTTTAATTCTTCTATTTTCTTGTTTGTTCTCCTCCTTTTGTGTTGAGGTTTCTTCTCAGATATATTCCACGTTTTTCAGCTTTTCAAATTTCATCTACTTTGCACAGGAAGATTGTGTGGTTGCACAGCATGGGGGAGAGGAAGTGTTCTTAATAATTTTTTGTTTCAACCTTCAATCTTTTAATAAACTTGTGCCTGGGACTGCAGTCTATATAGGCAAATTCTTCTTCTGTTTTCCAGGTACATAGTGTATGAGGCCTCTGTCTTTTATTTAATTCACAGACTGTAGCATTCTTGGTATTCTTGATCTATCTAGTTTCTAAAATTTCTCTTCCTAATGACTTTTTTTTCCTTAAGGAAGAGAGTATGACAGAAGCCGAGATTATATTTTCTTCCTCCAACTAGGGTAAAATTTCAGATTTATTCCCTTGTGATTTTCTTCCTCTCAGAAACTGGTCTTTTAGAGTAGAGTCTAGTTGTGTATTAAGGTGGTTACTCTTCCTGTTTTTTTTTTTTTTTTATAAATTTATTTATTTATTTTCATTAGTTTCAAGTATACAATACATTATTTAGACATTTTTATAGTTTATAAAACAATTGCCCTAATTGCTCCTTCTCTCCTCTGGCTCTCCACCTAGCCAATATATTAATGCTAACTGCATTTCCTTTGCCATGCTCTGCATCCCCATGACCAACTATCAGCTTTTCTTGCTGAAGCCACATTCTTATCATGAGAACCTGGAGGATTTCTTGGATTGAAAGCACACAAGAATGTGGGGCTCCCCTAAGACTGCAGTGCCCAGGAGTTTACCACTCTTAAGTTGATATAACCTCAGTCTCCACCAATCATCAAATAACCATTTGATTATTCTTACTGGTTTATGTCTCCAGCAGCTTCTGCTCCTTGTAAGCAAATTTAGATGTTTTATTTCTCTGGACGTACTTGTCTATTCAAATTATTGAATGGTGATTTTCCTTGTGACATCAATTGTCACATGGATTTTCCAGCTTCTCCAGAGTTTTCTTGTTGAAGGGACCAGAGTGATCATCTCTAAATTCTTTGCATGTTAGTGGTGAAATTGTTTACCCTGTTAACTTTTTTTAGAGTCAAAAGGAAAGTTTATTAGAAACACTGCAGAATATGGTCTCATCTCAGAGGCAAAGAGTGAGAGGAACAGCGAGAGAGACAATGAGAGAGAGACATAGTAAAGGTACTGAGAGGGACAGTGACAATAGAGAGGAACAAGGACAGTGAGAGAGACAGATGAAAGGCATTGAGAGGGACATGGAAAGGCATTGAGTAGGGACAGTGAGAAAGACAGAACAAAGACACTGAGAGGGATCCTGAGTGTTGGAGGAATTCAGTTTATATTAATTCTTTAGTTTCTGTGAGTCACAGTTTAAAAGACTTTGTTAACCCATTTCCTTTGATATGGACATACAATGAGGAAGGAGAAGAGTTTGTAGTGTGAAAAAGTAAGAATATATAGACTGAAAGGCCTGCTGGCAGTTCCTAGCCTTTAATTCATAGGGTCCCCATGGTTTTAGCCACAAGGAATGACTCTGTTTGTTCCTGTTTCCCCCCTTCAAAGCTGTGAAGAATGATTTAGCAATCCTAGCAAAAATCTTTTTTTTTCAGAATGTGTCTTCCTGGCCTGGCTGCAGGGCTGATCAGCATAATGCAGACTCCAATAGTTGCTCGATTAACATTTTAATTATCTTGTGGTGAAATCTATAGATTTACATTTTAATGTTAAAATGTTACATTCCCAGACTGTACCCTAGAAATGATATAGTATCACATTTTAAAATGGCTCCTGTATAACTATTATTATTTAAGAAATTTTATGTTTATGGACTTGGAGTGTAGTGGTTTGTAAATTTTTTTTTATATGTGTTTATCAGCTTTTGGTATGATTATTATATGTGTAAGGTGTCAAGTATTATGGTTCGTTTGAAACTGTCTCAGTTTTAATATTGAATATCCCAGGCCCTTGAAAACCCCTCTCTGAGATGCAGAAAAGTGTTTGTGATGGATGCAGAAGTTTGAAGAAAAAGTTCAGAACATATACAACAGCTAAAATAAAAAAAAAATAAGAGTACACTACTTTAGTGTAAAAATGATATGGCATATCATAGTAGTCCCTGTAACTGCTTTTTTTCAAATATAGGAAACCATCTGAATAAAGCAACGTAAGTGGGCAACTTAAGTGTATTGCAATTATGAATATGAATGGTCTGTCTTTGATTTTTCTGTGTAACTATTGTGCTTCGTATTGGCATAGTTCTAGTGTAATTTTTAACCTTTTCGATATTATGACTGTCTTTTAAGAGTTCAACTAATTAAATGAAAACAATTGTAATACTGCCCCAGATGTCACAGTAAAATAAGCTGAACAACTGTGTTATAGCAGTTGGAAGGACACATAAAACTGTATGAGTGTGGTATATAATCAAAGCAGAGCACATTATATAATAAGTAGACATTAATATGGGATTGGTTATTTTTTGATTACCTCAAAATGTGCAGAAGCAATTAATGAGATTTTTGGTTTTGTGGAAAAAGAAGAAGATAGCTCTCTCAACATGTGATTATGAAATGACTATCATTGTTGCTGGTCATAGAGAGATGTTAAAATGCTGGCTTGCCATAAAATCATATTTTCTACATGTGGGAAAAGAAGCATATTCTTTTCTAATTTGGAAATATATTGAGGATATTGTTAGGTAGCTAGCCAGACATGAGTGACAGGGGAACAAAGGAATAGGAGCTCAGCTCTGTAACCATAGAAACTTCTCTTGAAGACCTTCCTTAAGGAACTCCCAGAAATACCTCCCTTTTAGGGTTATAAATTAGCCCAAATCCTACAGAACAAAGGCCATTAAAGCTGCTGGTTAAACCAGCTACAAATGCATGCACAGAAAGTACTGCCTATAACTTCAGCCTCATTATACCATCATTATAATATCATGGCTGTGCCTGGAAGTTCATGAATCTAATTATAACAGAATGAGTTCTGGGTGCACACATGCATACTAGGCAAAGTTATTACCTAGTGTCAATCAGATGTCAGTCAAAATGACCTCACTTGCCAATCACCTAGGAATGCCTTTGGAACCACTCATCACAGCCCAAATATAAGCGGACATTCCCATTTCTGAGTCCATGTTGACCTTCTGTGCTCTCCTCCCTTTTTGATGGCCTTTTGTGGCCTTTTTGCCCTTTTGTAGCCCTTTGTGTTGGTTATAGTGCTGGGACCATGTGCCTCCTTGGGGCATTCTTTGTCTTTCTAAAATATATTTGAATAAAACTATTAAATCTCAATGACCTGTGACTCTTCAACGTGTCATTTGAGGAGGAATTGAGGAAAAATTCTAACTATACACCTGTGCTGCTGAACTTCAATAGGCCCCAACAGTGACAATATGAGTGGAAAAAAAGTATTACAATAAAAGTAGAAATTTACATGTTTTTTAAAACAGTGTGATTATCATGGAAGAGATTATAAGGACATGAAAAAATTGATGAATTGACTGCACCTAAGTTGTTCAATGTTATGTGTGGGTGGTTGATAAAGACAGCAAAACAAAACAAAACAAAACAAAACAAAACAAAAACAACAGAAATCAGTTTTCAAAAACAAGATGGCTTCGAAACTCAAAAATGTGTCTCTAGAAATGACATCCAAGTTAAATAAGACTTCCTAAATGTCTTTATTAAAATTGTAACTTATTTAGATTATGACTTCAATTTCATGATTTAAAAGTACTCTTTGCTTTTAAAAGAGTTTACCTGAGAAAGAAAAACTTAATCTATGACAGCTAATGTTTTTCAGAGTGTTTAAAAATGATGGACATTTTAGTCATGGATAAAATATATGATGACTTTCTTGGCACAAAGGACATGATTGACAAAGAGCTGCAATACCAAAACAGGTTTGTAGATAGAGAGTGTATGAACATAATTGAAAATCTGAAAACTAACTTTTACAAGCCCCCAAATCTACTGTTGGTTGTAATTTTTGAAGTAGTCCATGCTCAAACCCTTATTACGAGCATATTTAACTCAATGCCATCCCATCATTTAACAGCAGGAATCAGTGTAAGGTGGGCTTGATAAGAGATTCAAGTCAGAGTTTTTCTTAGTCTATATTCAGTTCTATCATTACTTATAAGAAAAGAAGAATTTCTAAAATTTTGTTGACAATTCAAAGAAGTATAATTAGAAAGGAAAACAATAAAATATTCTACTGTATAAGACAGAAATAAAGCAGTTCGATATTTTTTATTACATATGTAATATTTGTTTATTTAGCCCTATCATAATTATTTCCTCCCTTTAAAAAGTTTTTTATACCTTAAGAACATATAACAATATAATCTATAAAATGTAAATACTCAAAGAAGAGTTAAAACATAAATAAAATAAATGTTAAAATAATTGTTTTAGAATAGAAAAATATTAAAAAATATTACTGTGCTTTTATCCTATATATCATTTAATTAGTTCCATTATTAATTATTACTAATTGCCATTGGTAACTAGTAATAGGGTTATTTTATTTTAACAATATTTGTGTAACAAAAACTAAACAGAATAGTATATAAATTCAAATAAATGCCCATTTTATTTTATAGGCTAAACTAATAAAATACACATACACAATTATTTATTACTGCATATATCTTTTTTCTGATATGGCTGTGCCTAAAGTTTGCTATTTAAAAGTTGGTTACCCTATGATAATTGGATAGTGTCCACTTTCTCTTATAGTCTTAAAATGTTGGAAAAGAATTAATATTCTTTTTTTTTTTAGATTATCCCTTTAAAAATTTTTATTAAGTTTATTGGGGTAACATTGGTTAATACAATTATATAATTTTCAGATGTACATTATAATTTAACATCTGTATATTCTACTGCGTGTTTATCACCCAAAGTCCAGTTTCTTTCAGCTACCATATATTTGATTCCCTTTACCCACTTCACCCTTCCCCTACCACCCTAAATCTGACCACTTTTACCCCATCTACTTCCCTCCTCCTCCCTCACCCTCTACCATCTGGTAACCACTAGTCTGTATTCCATGTCTATGAGTCTCTGTTTGTTGGTTCTGTTTGATTGTTGCTTTTAGGTTTATATCTCACATATAAGCGATATCATGTGATTTTCAACTTTTTCTGTTTGGCTTATTTCGCTTAGCATGATTATCTTGAAGTCCATCCATGTTGATTCAAATGGCAGTATTTCATCTCTTCTTATGGCTGAGTAATATTCTGTTGTATATATGTACCACAGCTTCTTTAGCCAGTCATCTATTATAGGATACTTCAGTTGCTTACATGTTCTGGCCACTGTGAATAATGCTGCTATGAACATTGGTGTGCATATATGTTTTCAGATAAATGTTTTCAAGTCTTTGTGGTAAATTCCCATTAGAGGGATTGCTGGATCATATGGCAGATCAATTCTTAGTTTCTGAGGAAACTCCCTACTGTTTTCCATAGTGGCTGTACCAATTTGCAGTCCCACCAGCAGTGTATGAGGGTTTCTATTTCTCCATTTCCTCTCCAACATTTGTTATTACTTGTTCTGTTGATTATAGCTATTTTAACAGGTGGAAGATGGTAGTTCATTGTGGTTTTGATTTGTATTTCCTTATCGCTAGTGATGTTGAGCATCTTTTCACATACTTGTTGGCCATTTGTATATTGTCCTCTAGGAAGAAGTGACTGTTCAAGTTCTCTGGTCATTTTTTTGATTGAATTATTTGTTTTTTTGTTGTTGTTGTTATTGAGTTGTATGAGTTCTTTGCATATTATGGATATTAAGCCTTTATCGGAGGCCTTTTCCCATTTGGATGGTTGTTTCTTTACCTTGTTGATGGTTTCTTTTGCTGTCCAGAAGCTTTTTAGTTTGATGTAGTCCCATTCATTTATTTTTGCTTTTACTTCCCTTGCCTTTGAGGTCAAATTCTTAAATCCTCTTTAAGTCCAAGGTCCTTCAGTTTAGTTCCTATGTTTTCTTCTATGTATGTTATCATTTCAAGTCTTATAATCGGGTCCTTAATCCATTTTGAGTTGATTTTGGTATGTGGTGATAGACAACAGTCTAGTTTCATTCTTTTGCATATGGCTTTCAAGTTATCCCAGCACCATTTATAGAAGAGTCTTTCCTTTCTCTATTAAATGTTTTTACTTTTTGTGAAAAATTATTTGCCCATATAAATATGAGTTTACTTCTGGACTCTCGATTCTGTTCCACTGGTCCATGTGTCTGTTTTGCTGCCAATACCATGTTGTTTTTGATTGCTGTCACTTTGCAGTATAATTCAAAGTTGTTCTTTTTTCTCAGGATGGCTTTGGCAATTCAGGGTCTTTTGTGCTTCAATACAAATCTGATGTTTTTTGTTCTGTTTTTAAAAAATATTTTGATGAGATTTTGATGGAGATTGCATTAAATCTGTGTAATGCTTTAGGTAATATGAACATTTTAACTATGTTGATACTTCTAATCCAATAACACAGAATATCTTTCCATTTCTTTGTATCTTCTTCGATTTATTTTAATAGAGTCTTGTAGTTTTCATTATATAGGTCTTTCACATGTTTCATTAAATTTATTCCTAGGTATTTTATTCTTTTTGTTGCAATTGCTAAAGGAATTATTTTTTTCCACTTCTTTTTCTGACACTTTGTTACTAGAATATAGGAACACAATGAATTTTGAACATTGATTTTGTATCCAGAAACTTTACTGTATTTGCTTATTGTTTCTAGAAGTATTCTTGTAGAGTTTTTAGGGTTATCTATATAGAGAATCATGTCATCTGCAACTGCGTGCCTTTATATTGGTGAGTTCAGTCTATTTACATTTAGGGTGATTATTGAAATATGAGGTTTTCTTATAGCCATTTTATCTTTTGCTTTCTGGTAGCTCAGTGTTTTCATTGCTTTCTTGTCTTTGTGTTTCTCTTTTCTTTATTTTGGTTGACTTTTGCTGGTTTTCCTTCTGGTCTTTTTTGTTTTATGTTATATACTTCAGTTCTGAATCTTTGTTGTGTATTTACCATTATGAATATGGAAAAGATAGTTGTGTGTATGTATGTATATATATATATATATATATATATATATATATATATATCCATCCATCCATTTTCTTCTGCATGTGTATTATTTCTATTTCTTTTTGCAAATTTGGATCTTTGAAACCTCCCCTTTTCAGTCCTTGGTATCTCAGTTTGTCCCTTTGAACGCTGAACGTTCATTATTATTTTTCTATAGCAATTCTCTTATTATTATTTAAGCTTATAACGTCCTGTTCTTAGTAAGGGTTACACTCCTCTGCTTCTATTGGCCTGATAGTCACTTTACTCCTATTTATTTATTTATTTATTTATTTATTTATTTATTTATTGGTCATTTTGTTTTAGTCGAGCCGACCCTTTTCAGTATTTCCCATAGTGCAAGCCTTATAGTGGAGAATTCCCCAATTTTTGTCAGTCTGGAAAGATCTTAATTTCTTCTTCATATCTAAAGGAGAGCTTAACTGGATACATTATTTTAGGTTGGTACTTTCTTTCATTTAATAGTTTAAATATTTGATTCCATTCCTTTCTGGCTTGTAAGGTTTGCACTGAGAAGTCCGACGATAATCTAATGGATTTTCCTTTATAAGTTACCATTTTCTTCTCCCTGGCTGCCCTGAGAATTCTTTCTTTGTCATTGATTTTTGATAACTTTAATGCAATGTGTGTTAGTGAAGGCCTTTTTGGGTTGAGATAATTGGGTGTTCTGTTGACTTCTTGAATTCCAAGCTCCATCTCATTCCCTATATTTGGGAAATTCTTGTCACTATTTGTCGGAAAATGCTTTCTAGTCCCTGCTCTTTTTCTTTGCATTTGATAATGCCCATTATTCTTTGTTTCCTCTCCTGATCATATCAGCTAGTTCTTATATTTCTCTTTCATTATTTTTCATTCCTCAATTTCTCTCTTCTTTGATTTATTTCTACATTTCTGTCTTCAATATCACTGATCCTTTCCTCTATTTGGTCGACTTCATTTCCCAAGCTTGCTATTTCATTTTTCAACTCTTGCAGTGTTTTTCTCATCTCCAGCAGATCTATTCTGTTCTTTTTGAGGGTTTCGACCTCCATGCTCTGCTCATCTCATTGTTTTTTTCAGTTCCTGAAATTATTGATATGACCTATTTGAGAACTCACTGAGTTTTTTCAGAAGTATCATCCTGAATTCTCTGTCATTTAAGTCACATATTTCAATGTTTGTAAGCTTATTTTCTGGAGATGTTTCTCTCTTTCTGAGATGCCTTGTCACCTTGGTTGTTCATGGTGTAAAATGGACTTTTTCTCTGCCTGGCCATTAATGGAAGTATATTCTGTTGTTTTTCCAGGAAGAAGATTTATTATATAAGGTCTCTTTTTAGCCTGCTGCTAGGTAGACGCTTTTCTTTTTGTTTCCAGTAGGTGACGTCTAAGCCTCTTGGATCCCTACTTTATATAAAGCCTTAATATGGCCTTTTCTTATTTTCTTGTAGATATTTAATCATCCTTGGTTTCTGTCCCTGTCAGTGTCAGCGACAGTCTCGGTAGTGTTTTCTCAGATTCCCCTGGTGCTCTATGGTGTTCGATATCAGAGGGTATGGGGAGAGGGGCCCTCTAGGTTGGGAGTTGGGAACTGTGGCTCAGCCAGAGTTTTGCAACGGCAGCTGGTAAAAATCAACTGTTGTTTCTCTGTGGTCCCATCCTGCTTCTTTGTTTTCTGCCCTGATGCCTGGGCCATGTGCCTGGCTGCTTGGAACTCACAGCACTTTGAGGCAGGGCTATTCAGGAAAGTTGCCACTCCTTCTCTCCTCCTTCTCCTCCTACAGGGAGCTCCTGAGGCTGCAAGAGGCAGCTTCAGTCTCGGCAGCATTTTCTTAGATTCCCATGGGGCTCTGCAGTGTTCGGTCTTGGAGGGTATCGGAGGAAGGGCCCTCTGGGTTCTGCGTTGGGGACTGTGGCTCAGCCTTGGTTTTGCAGCTGGTTAAAATCAATTGTATTTTTTTTCCTGCCATCCTGCTTCTCTGCTTTCTGCTGTGATGACTGAGACCTGCTGCCAGCTGCATTGAAAAGTCCCAGAACTTCCAGGTAGGGCTGATCAGGGATGTCTCCCCAACTTCACTCCTCCCCCTCCTCCTGCAGGGAGCTCCGGCAGTTGCAAGAGACAGCATCTTTATTTGTCCCAGTCTACTGCTGACACCTGCGGTTCTGACCTGTGGTAGCTCTTATGCGCAGATTCCATACTCAGACGTGCTGGTGTGCAGTTTGGGTGTTTTTTGTTGAGTTTTAGATGTTCAGCTTGTTATTGTTTCAAGGCGTGATCTCTGAGGACGTCTCTCACTATGCCATATTTCCCCCACTTTTGTCCAAATCTATATCATTTTAATAAGAAGTATTTGTTATAATCCCCCCTCCTCATTCCTGGTGTTGGTAATTTGTCTGCAATATCTTATTTCCTTTTACCAGTATTATGAAATATCAATTTAATTAGTCTTTTTAAGGAATCAAATTTTCATCCTCCATATATATAGTTTATTTGTTGTTTATTACATTGATGTACACATTTTTTTTATTATTCCTTTCTTTCTACTTACTTTATATGGAAGAGTAAATTTAGAGTAATATGAACTTCAGTTTTCTACCTTTTTAAGATGGAAGCTTAGATAATGAATTTTATATCTATCTCCATTCCAGTAGCATACTTAAAGCTATGAATCTCTTCCTATGAACTACTTTTACTACATCCTATGTATTGTAATACTTTGGTTGTATTGTGCTTCAGTTGAAAATATTTTGTGTTTTTTCTTATTTCTTCTTTCATACATGAATTAGTTTAATTTCCAAATATTATAAATTTTAAGATACCTTATTCTTGATTAGTTATGTAATATTGTTATGATCAAACAAGGTAATTTGCATAATTTTAACTTCTCGGTACTTATTGCTTTTTATCTTATGATGCAGAATATAGTCAATCTTGGTGAATATGCACGTGCACTTGACAGTATTATCATTATAGTCTAATATAATTATTATGCCGGTCAAGTTTTTTTGGTGCTGTTGTTCAAATCTTCTATATTCTACTCAGTCTTGTCCTTTTGATTTTAAATATGGAGAATAATGTGTTTAAAATCTCCACCTATAATTGTGGAATTTTCACTTTCTATGTTAAGTTCTATTAAATTTTTTAAATTAAATTTATTGGGGCGATGTTGGTTAATACTTTAATACAAATTTCAAGTGTACAATTCAATAATACATTGTCTGTTGCATTGGATTGATTAAATACTTAAAAGGCAGAAATTATCAATTAAATTAAACAAAACTAATATAAAGGAGAAAACAAATTAAAAAAAAATAGCATAAGACCAAGCTATGCACTTCTTACAAAAAAAAAAAAAAACAAACACAGTAAATGTTAAAACCCAAATAGGTTGAAGAATAAAGGTGGCAAAAATTCCGTTATGTAAATATAAAAAAAATGAAGTGGCTCTTTTAATAACAAAGAAAAATTTCAAGAAGACATAATTATATCCAGAGATAAATAAAATTTTGTAATGAAAAATATCAATTATCTAAAAATACACATTAACACCAAATATGCTTGCAAATTATTGAATGAAAATTGGTAGACTTTTATCAGTGTAATTGCTGCCATGCTTGTGTTTATATGTTTCAAATTTGTATTTGTCTGTATTTGTTCCCCCTTTTTGGTGTTTTTGTTTATCTCATCTTACCTTGTTTTGAGTAAAGCATACATTTTATGATTCCACTTTAACATTTTCTTTTGGGCATTTACTTATATTTTTATAGTATTATTGCTTTAACACTTGTTCTAGAAATTATACCTAACTTCAAGTTATAAAAATATGTCTTTAAATCATGTACTATTTTATAGACAATGTAAAAACTTACATGAAAATAACTTTGTTGACCCCTTTTTATCCTTTAATTTTTGTTGCCTTAAATTTTATTATTATAACTATACTAAAAACACTACTATGATTTTTATTATTTTTACCTTAATTATTTAGTAGTCTCTTTCAAATATGAAGAGATAACTATAAAAAGGTATTTCATTTTTAAGAAAATATTCATTGTTTCTGTTGTTCTTTATTTTTTCTTGAGTATCTAGATTTCTTCCTGACAACATTTCATTTTAGTCTATAATATTTTTGTTAACATTCTGTGTCATATAAGTCTGCTTGAAAAAAAAAATCTCTCAGATTTTGAGTATATTAGAATCATTTTATTTAAACTTCAATTTTGAAGAATATTTTAACCAGTTAAAGAATTCTGCTTTGATAGTTTTTTCTCTCTCATTTATTACCTTCAATATTTCATTCTGCTAGCTTCTAAACACATTTCTTTCTTGTGATAAATCAGCCACACTGTCATTGCTTCCTTGTAAACAATGTGTACTTTTATCTGGAAGATTTTAGTATCTGATTTAAAAAAAATTACTTTATTATTAGTTTCAAGTATACAGTACATTGGTTAGACATTTACATAGTTTATAAAACACTCCCTTTAATTACTCTTTCTCTCCTCTGGTTCTACACATAGCCATTACATTATTGCTGACTGCATTTCCTATACTGCACTCCCCATCCCGAGACCATCATTAACTACTAATTTACACTTTTTTAACTCTTTCCCTCAGTCCTTCAAGACCCTCCCTTCCTGCAGTCATCAGATTGTCCTCTGTATTTGTGAGTCTGTTTTTGATTAGTTTGCTTTTTTGTTCCTTCGATTCTACATATAAGTGAAATTAAGTGGTATTTATCTCTGTCTGACTTATTTCACTCAGCATAATCTCTAGGTCTATCCATGTAATTGCAGATGATAAGATTTCATTTTTATGGCTGAGTAATATTCTGTTGTATACATGAACCATAACTTCCTTATTCAATCATCTGTTGGTGGGCATTAAGGTGGCTTACATATCTTGGCTATTGTAAATAGTGCTGCCATGAACATAGGGATGATTAGATATTTACAAATTATTTTTTAGGTTTTTTGGGGGTAAATATCAATAAGTGCAAAAGGTAGATCCATTTTTAATTTTTTGAGGAACCTCCAGACTGTTTTCCATAGTGGCTGTACCAGTTTGTAATCCCACAAACAGTGTATGAGGTTTCCCTTTTCTCCATGTCCTCACCAACATTTGTTGTTCTTTGATTTATTTATGATAGCCATTCTGACGGGTATGAGGCGATATCTCATTGTGATTTAATTTGCATTTCTCTGATGATTAGTGACCTTGAGAATCTTTTCATATGTTTATTGGCCATCTGATTTCCACTTTGGAGAAATATCTATCCAGGTTTCTGTCTGTTTTTTAATTAGATTATTTATTTTGTTGTTGTGTAAGAGTTCTTTATATATTTTGGATATTAACCTCTTATTAGAAATATCATAAGTTAATATCTTCTATCATTCAGTTGGTTGTCTTTTCATTTTGTTGAAGGTTTCCTTTGCTGTGCAAAAACTTTAGTGTCTGCCTTTTACCTTTGATTTAAAACATTTTTATAATGATGTAGCTCAGTGTTTTTACC
The DNA here is from genome assembly GCA_028627145.1 of Eidolon dupreanum. Lineage (NCBI taxonomy): Eukaryota > Metazoa > Chordata > Mammalia > Chiroptera > Pteropodidae > Eidolon > Eidolon dupreanum. The sequence continues at coordinate 85,997,976 of CM053503.1, read as the reverse complement.
AACCTCATCCACTATTTTCTGTGCTTCCGATTATCGCTTATAGCCTATCCTCCTCTCTAAGTTTTTGAAAGCATATGGTAGATGTAATAGGACCTTGAAGTTCTTGAGGGCTTTGGGTGGGTTCTCCTTTTCCTCTCATACTCCATCTATATTATTCAGTGATTAAAATACTGGAATTCCAGGAGAGGTTACCACAACTCTTCTGTCTAACTTTCAGTTCTCTTCAGCTGAAAGCACAAATGCCTCTCATGAATTTCTTTCAATTCTCCTGCTGTTCTGACTCTTATTTGGGACTTCATAGTTGTGAGAGATTCCACATGGCTTAGGGGAGATATTTCTATACTGAACTGAATAACCCATCCATCCTGAATACCCTTTGCCAATTCATTCATTGAAATCAGCTGGTGACTGCAAACTTGTCTCGAGGGTGGAATGCTTCTGAATTCTAATCTGTCACTTCATCTGACATGCGATTGTTAAAATTGGATGAAAAATTAGCTGTTTAGTGCCTTTATTTTTCTATTTATTCATCCATCTATTTATACACAAATACTTCTTAAGTATCTACTTGCTTTAAGAAGACTGTAATGATATAGCATTATGCAAGATAGAAATAACTCTGTTATCTTGAGGCTTAAAAAATTGGGGATTAGTAGCTTTCAATTTAGCACTTTCTTTATGACATCTTTGAAAAATAATGAAACAAATTAGCAATGAGTGTTTTGAAATTCTTTAGATGTGGCAAATAGGCAACAAATAAATATTTATAGATTTCTTTTGACTGTATAATAGTACTGCAATTCAAAGGTCGTGTTTTTATGTATCAGTAAATATTCAATTAAAATTATGTTTACTTATTCTTAAGGATGTGTATATTATATCATGATATTATAATATTTTGTGATGTACTTTTGATAATTGGCAGGATTTAATTACATGGAGAAGTTTCTTGGTGTGTACCATCTACATTCATTCATCTATGATAAATAGCCTAAGGTAATTGAGATGACTAGCTATGATTTATTTTCCTCACCAGCAGACATCTTCACAAATGCTCTGAAACATTACCTTAATAAACCATGTATGAATGCTAATGTATAATATGAAATAATCCCTAACAATGGTTTAAAGTTTCTTAATAAATATAGAGTATAATATAAATCTAAAACATAACAATGATGTCAATGAAGAATGGAGGCTTGGTGCATAACATCTTGTTTGGTACTTCACAAGTAGTTTCTCCCTGCAGAAACACTTAAAATCAAGCAGAAACTTTCAGAACCAACTTTATCAGAACTTTGGAAAATAGCCAAAGCTATAGGGTATCCAAGTGAAAGTTGCATTAAAAAAGGCAACTGAAAATGTGTAGAAAGTGTTATGACACTGTGCTTACTCTTTCTCTACTCTCTCTCATCTGCAGTGATCTTGCTTGAGTCACTGACAGACTGTATTCCCAGTATAGGCCATCTTCTCTCGAGGAAGCAGAGCAGACCTCATTCACAAATTTTTGTATATGTCTGTTCCAAGCTGTATAGGCTACTTGAAGGACTGATACAAGGAACTCTTCTTTGTTTCACCTAAATAAAAACTCAGATTTTAACATATACATATATTCACAATAAATAAAATAAATGAGTAGGGTGTCTGCTTTAAGATAAACATCAACTTTGCTCTATGAAGCTTCGTTTGATTGTGTGATTTAAGGGCAGTGTGGCATATCCGTTGAGAATGAATATCTCTCCTCACTTGGCCAGGAAAGACTATGTCGTCATGGTAGGTCACTTTTAAGGCTTGAGACAACTAGCATAGAATTCTCTCAACAATTTTTCAATCAATATGTCTTCCTGGGTACATGAATGAATGTCAGCTCTAGAGAGAACTAAGTCCCTTAGGAAATAAGACACTCAGTCCAGAGTTTGAGAGTCAGCAGATTTTGCCATAAGTATTACAACTGTAGTAAGACATGAACAAGGGTGACTTACATAGAAAAAGGGAAGAGTGTCCCAGTTCAGTGGCTTAGTGGTGTGCAAATGCAAACACGCTTGACAGAGCATGCAGTGGTTAAATACAGTTGGTGTGGAATACAAAGTTTTAGAAACACTGTAAAGAAGCTCATCAGGGAAGCTTCATTAAGGTCTTCTATAGAATGTTAAATTTACCTTTTAGTAAACAAAGTGTTCAAAAATTGCCTGATGACCTGATATATAACATATGCCTCTCAAAAATCTCACTCTTAAAGCCACATGAAAGACAATTTGAAAGAAAAGGCAAAAGTAGAAATAAATGAACTATTATAAAAATCCAAGTGACATTTATCATACTACAATATATGCATATCAAATAACATTCTATACACATTAAATTTACACAATATTGCATGTCAAATGTATTCAGTAAAAAACAGAAATGCTTCATTATAAAATCTAAGTGAGAAACGCTGAGGGCCAAAATTAAGATTGAAAATGAAAGAGAGAACAGAGTTTAATTTATTAATGTTAAAAGACTTCATGTAAATAAATTATTTCGGTCAAAAAAGTTATGATTCCTAATTGGTGAGATAAAATACATTACTTAGCCTTATGCCATTCTTATACTAACATACCTCCTCCTCCCCAATAAATTTTATTGGATAACAGTTATTGAATTAAATAGGTCTTGAATGTTCCCTAACCAATAGGATAGATAGATTTAAGAACTGCTTAGTAAGAAATGTTATTTGAGACTTGACAAGATGGCGTGCTATAGGAGAGCATCACCTACATAAGTGGATGGAACAATAGGAAAATAAGAGCTTATTTTATTAGGCCCTGGAGTCCTGTTTGGGGTTATGAGTCTGAAAGTTATGGGTCTATTGCAAATCTTCAGGTGGATTGTAGAGTCATATATCTGGTAAACAAGAAGAAAGGCAGGTCTGTGAAATATTAGCATGTGTGTTAGGACATCTGGGGGACATTGGCCCCAAATAGGGATATTCAACAAATGATTGATGTAGTCAAAAATATTTAAACACTTTTTTCATGGAGATAAGCACAAAGCTGAGCAGATTCTGAAATATTATACACAAAACAGGAACTGGAGGAAGACTGGTTATCTTTACTTTTTCTATGAATATAGTAGCTGTGTAAGCTAAAATTGGTTACTTAATCTTGTTAAACCTAAGAAGAAATAAACTTGTCAAAAAGGATTTCTTGTGGTTAACTGAGCCCAAATTCATAATCAGAGTTTAGCACATATTGTTTACATGGAGCATTTCAGGGTAAAGTCACAGATGGGCTGCCAAGCTCCAGGCAATATGTTGCAGCCTTCTGAGCTGATTCTTGTAAAGAGTTCCTGGAACCTTGTTTTGACCAATAAGCTGAGAGACCTGTTCCATTTAATTGGAGCTGCACAGCTATCTTCTCATTTACTTCTCTACCCACCAATCAGATTGGCTTGATAATGACTAGTCAGGATGCACAATTCTGACCAATCAGGACAGCGTTATGTGAAACATTCAAATTGGAGTCCTCATTTGCACAAAGATGGGCCAATCAGGCACCAAGGTGGACACTTTCTCTATATAAGAGGGATTCCCTTCTGTCTTGAGGGAATTCTACCAGAGGGTGTATTTCTCCAATTTGTAAACTATTCAGCTAAATAAAATCTCCCCTTTTACTACACCTCAGATTGAGGAGTATTGTTGACATTGAGTTGGTGGCAGCCACTTTTATCCACAATCTCTGAGACTCTTGGTTTCTAATTTGCAAACTGGGGAAATTAATATCTAACATGTCTTATTATTCTAAATACAAAATAAGCTACTGTATATAGAGATTCAACATTTGCAATGAGAAAGCACATGAAATAAATCAGTGCTTGCACCCTCTCCCCCTCAGCCCACCTAAAGACCAACCCACCCAATGTTTGGTAACAGACTGCCTCCTTCTGTGATGCTAATGATTTAAGTTTTTGAGAAATCTAGTTATCTTAATTAATTCAGTAAGTTAGCACAGTTTTTATCATCACCTTGTAGATGAGGAAACTAAAATTTAGGGACACCACTCAAGATAATAGAGTTTGAACTTATTATAAGAATGACTTTTGGTTCTAAGCTTTGGTTTGCTCTTTTGCCATGTTAGCTCCTACCTTCTAAGAATTGAAGGGACTTCTGTTCATTCTTCCTTATTGAAGATTTTCTATGATCTGTCCCTGATGGCCTCTAGGTGTATCCTCATCATCAAAATATGTATGTGACTTCACAAGAGAAACCCAGGGCATCATAGGCTCCACAGGGTTACGTTAACCCCAGTCAATTTAAGGGTTTGTGAGAGAAATGTATACATGACACAGTCTGCTAGAAATTCTCATCTGCCATACTTTCTCATCCTTACAAATAACTCATTGTTTTTATTTTGTTGATTATAAAACAAGTTACATATATAATATGATGCAAAAAAAAAGACAAATGTAGATCTCTCTAATTAAAAAGTCCATAGTAGCAGACCATATTTATCACTATGTTGGCTCTGTGCTAGCAAAACAAATTTTCTTAGCTTCTAAGAAATGTTAATCAATACATTGCCTATAAGAAAGCCTGTCTGGTTTATCAGGGCTCCTAGTACCATTAAATAATAAAAATAAAAATAACTATTAAATTTTTTCAGTGTTTAAAGATATGATTTATGAATTGTAGAGATTAAACAGGAATTTTCTAGACATCTATGCTCTAACTTAAAAGATATCTACACATCTAATTTATATATATATATATATATATATATATATATATATATATATATCCATAGGCTTTTATTGATATCTACACCTCTAAACTTACATAGATACCTATATTTCAACACTTATATAACTATCTAACTATCTCATTAACTTATAGTGACAGTTTTCTCTTTCTTTAAGCTTATATAAATATTTATATACCTCCAGCTTAAATATTTATACACTTAACATATATAGATATTTATACCTCTAACATACATAGCTATTCATAATCCTAAAGTTATACAGATGTCTACACTCCTAAATTTATATAGATAGCTATGCTCCTAACTTAAATAGATATCAATATTTTTTATTTTAAATTTTTACTTTTTTATTGTTACAAGAAATGCATATTATTTATTTATTTTTATTAAATTTATTTGGGTGGTTATTAATAAAATTATATAAATTTTAAGTGTAGAGTTTAATAATATATCATACATATATGTACATATATATATATGTATATATATTCCATTGTATGTTCACCACCAAAGTTGTTTCTTTAACATATTGATGTCAACAAGTCAATTGCATAAATATTTAGACCCTAAACTAAATAAATATCAATATTTCTAATTTATATAGATATCTATACCTTTAAACATATATAAATGTTATTCTAATGGAACATTTTAATTAGTACAACTGTAAAATGGGGAACAATTCAGTGGCAGAAATTGGATTTTCCTACAGTAATATTCTTTTATTGGAAGGTAGATATTATTGATGAGTGTCTACTTTGTCACTTAAAAAAAAAAGTAAAAATGTCACAATTTTTTCCCTAAAGCTCATAATTTCCATTTGCATAACTTTAATCCCATTTGCCCATCTGGTTGGTCCAGATGGAATTTGTTGTTATTACAGCACCATCTGTGTTAGAAATTGACTGATATTACTAAGATTAATAAGTAGATGAAGATATATAACAGCTTTGAAAAATCACCTTGTGAATATGATGACTTTGTTTGGGATAAGTTTTGATTTGTGACTTAATTAAATATAGCACAGACTCTCCACTGAATTTGAATAATTACTTAACAATGAAGGAAGATAGAGAGAAGTAATCCTGTGTCTCCTAGAAAAGAAAGAGTAGACTCAGGAGGCTCTCTTAGCCAAGGAGTTCTCCTCCTTCCCCACCACTTCCCAAACATAATTGTGGGGAGACGAAATAGCCTCTCTAATCTTAAGAACCACAGGCCCCAAATCAAAAAATAACTATTCAGATCATGGATAGAGTGAAGGAATAGGCTAAAACTGAGATGGCTGGGTGCGTTAATATGGGTAAATTTGATAAATATAAGCAGCAATCTACTAACTGTCACTTCAAGTCCTGTTTCTGAACTTTACTGAAATTCTAAAGTTGGCCTTCTCTGGAACAGCTCAGCAACTGAGCGATGTCCCTAGGCTCTTCCATCTTTCTGTTGGGCTATTAAGACTGGTTGTCTTGTGTCCACAAGGTGGCTGCTGCCAATCTCTGCCTTACATGTTCTTGTAATAGTTTTCATTGAGGGAAGTTTGTTCCCAGATACTGTTCATACTTTTTATCATGGAGTAAAATTCTCCCCAGAAATTTATCAGCAGACTCACCCTACATTTTACTGACTAGAATGGGTTATGTGCCTGGGCCAATCATGATTCACCCCAAAGCTAGAAACAGTCACACTAACACTGAAACAACATATTCTTGTACTAACTGCAAAACAAACAAAGAGGCATTAGAAAGTTTAGCAGTTAAGATTATACCACTCATATATAGAAAGGCATATAACCAAACCCTAATTTTTCTTTTTACAAAAATCTTTTTTGTTCTGCTGTATGACACATTCATCTAATACATCTTTAAAAGCAAAACATTGGCTAGCCTTTTCTAAGTCATTAACAGTAAGCTCCGAGCATCAGGGCAACAAACACCAAAAAAGAAAAAATATGATTTGTAATTGTTAAATCATAAAATGTTGAGAATTCTTGAGATAGCCTTTTGAATTAATACTTTGGTTTCTTGGTTCATTTGAGAGAAAACAGAAGATTTTTGTGGATAATCTTGATGCTATGGACTGAATATTATATTCCTCCAAAATTCATATGTTAAATCCTAACCCCTCCAATGTGATGGTAATAGAAAGTGGGGCCTTTGTGAGAACATAAAGTCTTGAGGATGAAGTCTTCATGATAACATTAGTGGTCATATAAGAATAAAATAGGCCGTGTAAACACATGGTGAAAATGTGGTCATCTGCAAACTGTAAAGCTTGTTTTCATGAGGAACCAAATTGTCTGGAAGCTTGATCTTGGACTTCTCAACCTTCAGAACTACAAGAAAGACATGTTTGTTTTTTAAACCATCTGTTCTATGATATGTTTTGTTATATCAGTTCAAACTGACTAAGATACATAACTGGAACAATCAAAGGAAGTCTAGATGGTCATTCCATGTACCAAGAAACATGTGTCACTTTCCCCTAAATACCAACCTAGTATTTTAGTTCTAGTAATCAGTTTTTATAGGTCTCATTGTATTTCTATTGTCTCTGGCTGTTCCTTACTACTACACAGTAGCCTTCAAAAATCACAAGTTAGACTTCAAACAATTAAGTTTTCATGAGGCAAATCACTTAGACAAATTTTAGACTTTAGGTGACAACAAATTTGAACTGTGTTCTCACATTTTTAGATTTTTGTCTTTTTTCCAGGACCAATATATAAAGGAAAATTTATAGATTGGTAGAAGAAAGTAGAAAATCCTCTACAAGTTTCCATGACAACATAAAGATGTCAAATCTTGTCTTCATAAATTAACTTATATGAGCTACTAGGAGATATAAAAAAAGCTGTTACTATCAATTGATTTTCAGATGACCTCGTATAAGGTAAATAAATTCGGTATTTTAAAAACTTATGTAAAATAAAAGCTAAATAATTTCTATTTTAAATCAATTGGATTTTTTTTATGATCAAGGTTTGACTAAGAAAGATATTTTTCATTCATTGGCTGCAACTCTGGAGGATCCAATGAATAAGTCAGTATTTCATGCCAATAAAACATTATTTAGACAGCTGCACACTTTCAATTTATTCCTATTTAAATGTCCTTTCATTTATTCTGAAAATTTCAATTAGGCATGATGATTTTAACATTTAAGGTAATCTTTTAAAGAAAAAAGTTATACCTAGAAAAAGGCAGTGTGAGGCAGGGTCGAGGAGGGTGGTGAAAGGTGATATTAGAGTAACAGAAAGTTATTTTGTTAAATATTTGAAACTAAATTATTGTACCTGATCTTTATGGAAGACTATCTGAATAAATACATGAATTATATAAATTATAAACTTTTGGAGCTAGAAGCGATCTGAGAACTCATGTGTTCAATTTTCATGCATTTTATAGATTAATAAATTGAGGTACAGAGTGCTTGAATAACATAAAAACTGATTCAGGCATTTTTCTGACAGAACTGTGTCTAGAAACTTGAAGACATCGATCACCATTTTTTCCATAATACTACAGTACATCTGAATAAGAAAAATTGATGAACCACTAAATAGATTTTATATCTTCTCTTATTTGTATATTCTGCAATACTTGCAGAAATGATGAACTTTTTCCCATAGCCTATGCTTAGTCTTTTCTCATGCAACATGTTCACTTTTATGAAATAGCATTAGTAATTTAGATATAGTTATAGTTTCTTACTTACCTCTTCTTTGAGTTAAGCAATCCAAATGCATCCTTGCCACAGGAAGTAGCTGTATTTCTAACATTATTTTCATCCCATGCTAATCTGGGATGTTCTGTTATTTTTCAGGATCCAAAATCAATCTCTCCCCTTGTGCAATACAGTTGGTATCTCAAAGAAAAGAATCTATTTTTTCACATTGAATTCATAGTAGAACATTTTCTGTTTATTCTTATATCTATCTGCGTTTCATATCTTAAATTAAGGGAATCCCATGATTTTTTTGTATCCATAATAGTGATAACAACTAAGAGTACTCACTTGCATGTGACTCTTCTTTTCTGGGCCAAGGAAATACAGTCATACCTCAGAAATATTGTGGGTTTGATTTCAGACCACCATAATACAGTGAATATTGTAATAAAGCCTGTCATAACCTTTTTGCTAGTGAAGACTTTGCCTTCAATATGTAAAAAACGCATATCTGTGAAGCACAATAAAGCTAAGCACAATAAAACAAAGTATGCTTATCTTATACTTTTCCTTCCCCTTGTGGTTTGATGTAGCCATATGACTAATTCCAGCTTATGGTTTTGAGTAAGCATGTGCTGTATAATTTCTGGATGCAAGCATTTCATAGATTGTATGATACCTTTCTACACTATTTTCCCTGTAACATCAGCTGAGGATTCCAGATGGTAAAGCCACAGTTGATTAAGATATTATTATCTGCCTGGATATCTGAGAAGATGAGTGGTCTAGAGAGCTATTCTAACCCATAGCCAACTTAACATGAGCTGAAAGTAAAACTGATATTTGGAGGTCCTTTGTTTCTACAGCATTATTTAGCTTATCCTAATTAACAGGCTTCAGTCAGATTACTTCATCGTTGGCTAAGATGGCTAAGTTTCTAATACTTAAATTTAAAATAGTAAAGTTTGGTCATTCATTTATCTTGTCATTCATTCAGACAGCTGTTTAATCTCAAGATTTTCTAACTCTAGGAACTGTGAGAAGAGCAGAACTCAACTTTGACCTGTAGTGATTCACAATCTAGGGCAGAAAACAAATAAAACATAATAAAGAAATAGACACTAAAAATGAGGCATGTACCCAGCACTCTGGATAAACCAACAAAAAAGGACCTTCCTAGAAAGTTATCATGGGTTTATGGAAGAGCTGACATGTGAGCTGAAAAACAAAAGGCTGAACATGAATTTACCTATTGGGCAAAAGTAACCAGGCAAACAAACCACGGAGAGGAAATAGCATGCACAATGGCACAGAATAATAAAACAACATATTTTAGCAAAATATTCTGTCATGGCTAAAATGAAGGACCATGATTAGAGGTGAAAGGGCCAGATCATGGAGGGTTTGTGTGCCATCCCATGGATTTTGGTTTCAGTTTTGTAACTTTGTGTTGGTAAGTACTCTTTACCTTGACTGCCTTCTATGACAGATTTACAGTGAATACCTTAAGCTGTGCACTAGAATGGATTCTGACTGTGGTTATACTTAATTTCTAAAGTCCACTATGGGAGAGGAGAGCAGTAGTATACATGATTGAATCTTTGCAATGAATTAGCATCTATCTAATATACATAAGAGTAACTCACTTGCTGAATACCATAGAATTCTTAGGATTTTTGTTTCTTGTTTCATAAAAAAAAAAAAGAAGAAATCAACAATAACCAAACACATACACACAAACACAAACATACACAAACACACGGAGTTCTATAACTGTTAGATCAGTGACAGAATGGGAGAATTCTAGTTCAAGTCAGGAGGTAGAATACCTCTTTTTAAAAATAATTTAAAAAAGAATATGATCCTCAAAAGATCTTCCTTGCTTTTGCTCTTCAAAAAAGAAATATATTTATTCTAAAAAAAATAAGTAAAATAGGAAAATTTACATAAGGGCATGGGGAAAATACATAGTCTCCAAATGCCACCATTCAGGAATAACTGTCACTAACAATTGAAGCCCTCATTCCAGAGAGTGTTCCATATATAAACACAGATGAAAGACAAAGATGGTCTGGGGATCAATGTGTTGGGAATGCAAAGTTTGTAAGAAATTTTATTCTTGGCTATTTCATAGTTATTTACAGGAAGTGATACTATTTTGTGGGACATTACTAGATGGAAAAACTTAATGGCTAAAATGAAAGCAAAAAAACTAATTGTCACACACCTAACCCATGGTTCATATAATACATCATTTCTTCAGATATCAGAAACTGAGTGGTTGTAGAATTAGTTTTCTTTTAGAGTCATAAGCTGATGGAGACAATAATATAATCCATGCCTAATGTAATATAATTGCCCATGCTGACTGTGTGATACAGATCTTTGTCAAACCCATTGCTTTGAGATTTAGCTCCACTTACAGAGAATTTATTTTTTAAAAGCAGAAAAAGTATTTTTCTAGGAAGATCTTTTGTTTCTGACAGATTTTTAAACACGCAGAAACTGAGACACCATGTTCTTACCATGTGGTTTTCTTCAAGAAATAATCTATAAATATTGAATCCGAAAAAGAATATCTGGATTACCTTAGCAGATCACTATTTATTTGATTAAGTAACAGAATAGGTGGACTTCTATAATTTCTATATGTTATAAATTTTGGGGGATGTAATTATTCTGATTGAATTTCAATAAATATATTACTAGATTCCTAGTTTAGTCTTGTTTTTATGAAAATCTGTAGTTCCCAGCTCCCTCACAGATCTTGAGATATGATGGTGGGGTGTATAGAAACTGAAAGGAACTTAAAAACATAATCAAGGAAAGGACAAGAGTACCACTGGATCTATCCTGGCAGCCAGAAAGCTCAGAGACTTGATTTTATATGTAAAGCTACTATTACAAAAATGATTCCAACCAGAACTTTACAACACTTGAAGGAAAACACACACACACACACACACACACACACACACACACACACACACAATATTTAGAGTTTTCAAAGAAAAAACATTTAATTGGCATTTTACAAATAACCAATAGTTTACTATCATAATTTACTGTTAAATTTTATATGGTTCCAAAGAGACCATAGTGAATTGAGTTAGACTGTTACATAAAGATGTAATGAAAGCAATTATCTGACTATTTTAATACAGAACTATGGTCATTTAGATTATAACATTCTTTTTAGTTCATATTTTAAAGACTGTCAGAGGATGCATAAGAGCAAATGGCCTGAATACAGACCACATAGCTGGTTTTGTGAAATCCCCATCGGCATCTTTATTTAGAAGGTCAGGGAAAGGAGGTGCCAAGCAAAGTCTACATGACTTGGCATATGACATCTTCTCTTAAGTGAATAATTTTGGATTACTTTAAAGAACTACCCACCAATAAGAAGGAGATACCCTACATATATTTTACCATTTAACACAAAAAACTGCAAGCTTCTTGAAATGGATTTATGGCTGCCAGCATATCTCATGGTCCACAATATGACACAAATTTACTTTTCAAATGCAGCTTGAGTAAATATATGTCTGGTGGGAAATATTTTATCAGATGGGCATCGCAATAAAAAGTTTTATTTCTAAGGTAGGAAGAATGTAAATGGTCAAAGAAATATGGCTATAACAAAATATATACGCTAGGGAAAGAATGAAGATACAGTAGCAACCCAGAGAAAATTCAAAACAGAATAAATTATGTTTATAAAGAAAAACATGACAAGCATCTTGATAGATTTGTTTATTTGGAAACTGTAAATGCCAAGAGATTTTTTTGGCACTTCTATGTTTTTCTTTTGGAATAGAAATATTAACAGTAATGGGTGAATCACAGAGGCAAGAAAAACCTACAGTAACTTACCTGTGAACTGTATAAAGTCATAAAAATTTCACTGTAAAAATTCAAGGATTGTGCACTCTGAGATGAGAAATGACAAATTTAACCTTAAATTGATAGTATGAGAGAAAAGAGAAACACTATAACAAAGAGCACATGCAAAGTCCCAGCCAACCTAGTGCTGAATCTGTAATCCAGATAGCTAGGAAATTGACTTTCATAGTCACAGTACTCACTGGTGTGAAATTAATATGTGGTCTGTCCCCACCTGTAGCATAGGTTCAGGTCTAGGTTCCCCCAAACCAAATTTTCTGTTCAAAGGAATCTTTGAGTTTACAAAACTGAACTCCTGGACTGAGAAGGGAATTGGGCGAGCACTCAGGGGATAAAGCAAAGCAGTGGAGAAAAATAACAGACATTCTTCCAAATGACTGAGTTTGCATCAATTTCTGCTGGTGCTGCTATAAAGCAGTCTATTTACATTCTCAAAAGTTTCTCACAGAAACACTGGGAATCCAACTCAAAATAACTATTTAAATGCAATATGATATTGACCATGATGGACATGATGGTGATAAAAATTAATATGATACCACTAAAACTTTTACATTTTAATAGAACTTTTGGCATTCAAAGTAGATTTTAAATTTATGTTTTATTTCATTTTATAACAATTCTGTTTGGAAGGCAATCTCCAAATAAATTATTCTAGGAAAATCAACTTAGTGGAGGCCAGAGGTAATCTGAGACTAATGAAGTGTCCAGTGTATTTTGCTACCTCTTGTGTCTTGTCAAAATGGTTCATATCAGCAGAGTTAAAATGACTGAGATTTATCAATTTATACAAATAATTTATTATGAATCTAGTGTATGTAAGATGCTGTGCTAAATCATGATTATGTAAGAATGAATAAGAAATAGTTCATCTCATCATATTCAATAGGGAGATAGTGATGTGCACATATGGATTAGAATGCAATATTAACGTTGTGATAGATGAGGTATAAGTAATAGAGGTGATGTGGGAGAAGTGATGTTCACTCTTTCAGAGTGTAGTAAGAGTCAAATATTTTCTGGAGATACAATTGCTTTAAAATGGCACTTAATATTTTAAGATTTTTTATAAGGAGTGGAAGTTGATGAATTTTCTGTTTGATAATTCCTTGAAGTTAATTAAAGTTACAATTCAATTCAACAAACTCATAAAGAATCCTCACTTATGCCAGATGCTATACATTCAAAACCAAGTGCATGCTTTCATGAAGATTATAGAAAGGAAAAGACAATAACTATACAGGAATAAGAGTTAAAAAAAAAAAAAAAAACATGGCAAAGCTCTGATAAAGAGTATCATAGTGTGCTGAGGGGCCTAAAAACTTAAGTCAGTAAACTCCTTGACCTGACAGATCATGCAGAATGAGGCCAGAGGTACTTCTAAGAGGACGATATCTGAGCTAGGTACTGATTAATTAATATGACTTAGCCAGGATAAAAGAATGTGTTAATGTTAGGAAGGGAAAAAAGAGGAGAGAGTATGGTAGTTGTAAAGGAAACATTCCAGGAAGGAGAAACAATATGAGAATAGAAAAATGACATGCTGTGGGAAGAATAAGGAAACAATGAAAGTTTATAACCTAGCCAACTTGGTCATTTCGTATGAAAGTAAATTTAATGGAAAAAAATAGCATTTCTTTGCTTTTTAAAAACAGGTGTTATCAGTTTCAAGTTATTTTTTTAAATATTTTTTTTCTCATGAAAAAGATGAAGGCCATTTATAAGGTTAGAGAGGATTTTTGTTCATGATTTATCTCTTTAATAATAATTTTACACATTTTATTAATATTTATTTTAAAGGTTCTGCTAGTTCATACCCACTAGGAAGCAGATGCTGAGACAGAGTTGAGTGCAAATACTGGTAAAAGATAGTGGGAGGAAACAGAATTTAACATTAAAAGATTTCAAAATGCCATATAGATCTGATATCTGTAAAAGAAAAGGACAGTGAAAGCTGACATCAGTGGGGAATACCTCATTGTACCTTAAGAAAGTCCTACTTACGACAATACCAGATCCTAGTATCTCCACACTCTCATTGTTTCAGAGCTGCCCAGGAAGAGTGGGACCACAGATTTAATGCTGAAGTGGATTATTACCATTGAATAGGAGGTCCCTCCTCTAGTAAGAGCTCAGTGAAGGACCCCCTTGACTTCTGCTATTCACCTTCATACTATGCAGAGCCACATTTCCAAACATGTTTTGGGGAGCAGAGTCCCCAGTACCACAGTAAGCATTTGTTTCTGAGGAAATCTGTAAAAGGAAGGGTAAGGGGATAAATGACATATCAGCAATGAGTTTGCCACAAGACCTCAACTTGTGTTCACGCATTTCCTTACATAGTCCCTTTGTTGTTCTTGAAGGCTTACCTAGTGATGTGATTCATACCCCCTTTGGGGGTAGACTGAGTTCCTGGTAACCATTTCCTTCTCAGGCTAGTGTTCATTTTACCATTGGGCAACAAAATTGCAAGTGGCACTCAACCTGAGTTCCACATATACTTCTTCTTACTCCTTTCATGTAACAGTAGCCCTATGTCCTCCAGCTAATCAAGGTCAATTACCTGTCATAGGGTGATACCTCTTCTTGTCTGCTGGTCCCCAGACGAAAGAAATTCAAAGTGTTCTGACAGCTTCCCTTTATAGTTCTATGAGAATCTAGCTGTATTCCTCTGAATGAGCGCACTCCCTTTCCAGACCAGAGCTCCTAACTCTGCAGAATCCAGAGCTGTGGATATGGGAAGCAAAAGTCATCCAGTGGATTATCGGAAGGGATGGTAAAATAAATAGTGCTTTAAGAACTTGGTTCCTAGACACATGCATTCTTCATCTAATCACTGCTTTTGATGCATTCCTGAATTTTGGTAAATTGTATTTTATTTTAATTTAGTTCAAAATATTGTTTAAATTTCTCATGAGATTCTTCTTTGACCAATATGTTATTTAGAAGTATATTTAATTTCCAAATAGTTGCAGATTTTCTAGCTATCTTTCTGTTATTGATTTCAAGCTTAATTCCACTGTGTTCTGAAGACATGTTTTGTATTGTTATCCTTTCTTTTGCCTTTGATAGGGTGTGGTTTATGTCCCAGAATATGGTCTTGATGAGTATTCCATGTGAACTTGACAAGAATGTGTATTCTGCTGGTTTTGGATGGAGTATTCCATAGATATCAGTTTGATCAAGCTCACTGATAGTGTAGTGCAGGTCATCTACATCTTTTTACTGATTTTCTGCCTGTTTTATTAGTAAATTACTGACAGAGATGTATTGAAGTCTCCAACTATAATGGTAGATTTGTATATTTCTTCTTTTAGTTCTATAGTTTTCTGCCTAATATATTTTGATACTCTATTGTGAGGTGCATACACATTTAGGGTTTATATATCCTCTTGGGAAATTAATTAATTAATTATTACATAATCTTTGATATTCCTTATAACCCTCCTTGTTCTGACAAATGCTTTATGTAAAATTAATAACTCAAGCTTACTTTTGATTAATATTAACATGGTATTTTTGTCTTTCTCTTTACTTTTACTTTACCTGAGTCTTTATATTTAAAGTGACCAATTTCACTAGCCTATTGTCCATGTCCATGAATCTCTATTTATTTGTTCTGTTTGTTGCTTTTAGGTTTATATTCCATATACAAGTGATATCATGTGGTCTTCAACTTTTTATGTCTAGCTTATTTCATTTAGCATGATTATCTTGAGGTCCTAGAGTATAGGGAAGTAGGGGGAAAAGGGAGGTAGATAGGGTAAAAGGAATCAAACATATGGTGACGGAAAGAAATCTAATTATGGGCAGGGAACACACAAAGTTATATATATATATATACACATATATATATATGTGTGTGTGTGTGTATATATATATATATATTCCTTACTGTTGAATTGTACATCTGAAACTTACTGAATATTGTTAACCTATGCCACTATAATAAAATTAAAATAAATAAATAAATAAATAAATAAATAATAGTAGCCAATTTCTTATAGGCAGCATTCTGTTAATCTTTTTTTTCATGTACTCTGATAATCTGGTTTTAGTTTGTATGTTTAGACAATTGTCATTTAAAGTGATTATATAGTTGGATTAATATCTACTATCTTTGAAACTGTTTTCTGTTAGTTTCTTTGGCTCTTTCTGAAATTGTTGACAATTATTATCTAGGGTTAACATTCAAAATATCAATTTCTCTTGGTGAGAATAAGACACTTTTTTTCTTCTGCATTCTATGCTTCAATAACTGGTGCTTTGCAAATCTGTCTCTTCTACTCACCTGGGAGCTTCATGGTGGTAGGGTGCTTGAATTATTCAATATTAGTGATGCCTGGCTGAGTGCCTGTCAGTCTCTAAGTTCTTAATAAGCATTTGTTTAATGAGAAGTGAATGTAAGAAAATCACTGCTAGAGGATAGTGTGAGGAAAGTAACAAAAATATAAAGTGGGTATATAATCAATATTAATAACAACAATAACTTTTTAAAATGGAACATTGACTATATACTTCACACCATGATAAATTATCTACACACATTACCATTTAATTTTCATAAAAAACTTTAAAAAATTTGTTTATGTTAATTAGTTTCAAGTATACAGTACATTGGTTAGACATCTATATAGTTTGTAAAATGATCCCCCCAATTGCTCCCTACCTCCCCTGACCCTCCACCTAGCCAATATATTAATGCTAACTACATTCCCTATGCTGTGCTCCCCATCCCTGTAATCATCCATCAGCTATTAATTTGTACTTCTTTAACCCTTCACCCCATTCTCCCAGTCCCCCAAACCTTCCTCCCCTCTGTCTGTCATCAATTGTCCACTATATTTGTGAGTCTGATTTTGATCAGTTTGTTCTTTTTATTCCTTAGATTCTGCATATCAGTGAAACTAAATAGTGTTTATCTTTCTCTTTCTGACTTAAATACCTTTTAAGTCCATCAAAGCAATATCTTTTTCCAACCCATTCCTTTTCATATGTAGGGGTCTTGTTTTTTTTTTTTTTTTATTCTTTCAGCCACTCTATCTTTTGGAGCACTTAATTCTTTTTCATCTAAGGTACTCGCTGATAGGAATGTAGTTGTTACCATTCTTCATTCCTGTTTTTGATACATGTTTTTTCTTCTTAAAGAAGTCCCTCCAATATTTCCTGTAATACTGTGGCTTAGTCATGATAAATTCCTTTAGCTTATTTTTGTCTGGGAAGCTTTTTATCTGTCCTTCAACTCTAAATGATAGGTTTGCTGGATAAATCATTCTTGGTTGTAGATCCTGGATCTTCACACTGTCAAATACTTTTTGCCAAGCCCTTCTGTCTTGTATAGTTTCTTTGGAGAAATCAGCTGCCTGTCTTATGGGTGCTCTCTTATAAGTTTTTCTCTTGCTGCTTTTCATATTCTTTATTTGTATTCAACTATGGCATTTTAATTATGATGTGTCTTGGTATGAGCCTCTTTGGATCCCTGATTTTTGGAATTCTCTGAGATTCCTGGAGTTTTCTGTCCATTTTTTTTACCTGATTGGGGAGTTTTCCAGCATTATTTCTTCAAACGGCGGTTCAACATCTTGATTTTCTTCAGTTACACCTATCAGATGAATATTTAGACCCTTAATAGTGTCCCATATTCTCTTTAAATTATTTTTAAGGTCTTGGCATCTTACCCCTTGCTGTTATGATTGCACGTTGTTGGCTTTTCCATCCTCTAGATAAGGCATTTGATACTCTTCTTTATTCACTTTGTTTGTTCCTTTGTTTATTCCATTTAATATACTTCTCATCTCATATAGCATGTTCTTCATTTCAGACTGGTTCCCCTTTATAATTTCCATTTCCACTTTTATGTTTTTTATCTCTTTGTTGGAGTTCTCTGCTTTTCCCAAAAGTTTATTGAGCATCTTTATAACCAGTGTTTTGAACTTTGCATCTGTTAGATTGCTTGACTCCATTATATCTGATCTCTGTTCTCTTCTCTTATGTGGATTCTGGTTCTTCATTTTCCCATTTTGGCTCTCCTTCCATGTCTCTTTCTATTTACTAAGCAAAGCTCTTAAGTCTACCAGTGTTATTAATGTGGATTTGTGAAGTAGATGTCCAGTGGCATAGTCCTGAGAAGAGTTGAGCTACAGGTCAAATTTAGCCCAAGCCTATAATCCTCCAGAACCACTTGTTGAGATTCAGCAAGCAATCCAAAGATGCTGTGCTTATACTTGCTCAAAAGGCTACACTAGAAAACAAGGCTAGCTGCCTCCAGTGTAAGTCTAGGAGCACCTGACTCGCTGAGGATGTACCTGGATGTGGCTTGAGTTGGGGAGGTGGAGTTTCAGGGAACCCTCTGGGCAGAGCAACCTCTGTTATCTAGTATGATGACTTCAGGGCTATAGTGGCATTCTGTCCACACCCTGGGAAAGAGGAGGGCTCAACAGAAAACAATGGATACTGCTGGCACTTGTGTACCAAGCAAGACTCACTTTGGCCCTCACTCTAACAATGTCTCCCTGTAAGTCCCTGGTGTCCCCTGCACGCAGCCAAATCAGCACTGATGTTCAGAGCGAGCAGGTCCATCACCTCGAAAATCTGCTCGTGGATGTGGCCCCTTTAAGAGGCATCTGCCGCTGCCACAGCCTCCATCTCACTCAGCTGCTTACGACCGGGTAGCCCAGCGTCCTTGCCCTGTCCTACCTTCTGCCATTCCAGGGTGCTTTCTTGGATTTCTCTTTGGTTGTATGGCTTTTTCATCCCAGGTGATTTTTCCTTGCTGCTGCTCCTTGTTTCTGTCATAACTTTGATTTGGTCACCAGAGGAATGAACAGAGTCTCTATCATCTACACCATTTTTTTTGCCTCTCCTCCATAAAAACCTTTCTAATTATATGTAGTTGAGGAATACAAATTTTTCAAATGTTAAGAAAACTGTTCAAGAGTTCACAGGTAACTTTTATTACCAAGACCCACTCTAAGGTTGTTAGGCCTCCAAAGATCAAACTATTTCCACCAAAGTCCTGCTCACAGATGCTGAAACGTTGCTCATGAGGCTGCGATTAACCAAATATCTGCCATTAAGCTCATTCTTTGCCCATTAGTTTAAATGTTTAGATTTTATAAAGAAGCCATCATCAGGAAAGAATGTGCTTCATTTTCTAATTCAGAGATTTGTTGTCAAGACAACTCTTATCTCCAACTTATTAGTAGTTTTCTTGAGAGGATCCTTTCCTTCATTTTTTTACTAGAAACCTACTTTACCCTTGAGGAATGGCATAATGCCCCCAAAATATATTAATTTACATGAAATCCACACTTTTGATGTATATTTTAAAAAAGTAGAAATATTGTGTCAGGCAGAAAATACTTGTTCAGATGGCCAAGTGAGTAAAATATTTATTTCTATAGGGGAAGAACTACAGGCAGAAAGAAGACATATAGCAGCAATAAAAGGTGCCTCCCATGAAAGGCTTCATTCACATTTGCATAAATGTGGACAGAAACAGAATAAATTTTGTATAGAAATAAGTAGAGGGAGAAATGTGCTAATATATTTATCTGAGAACAGTATACTACAGCAATGTGTTGAAATCTCTTAACCCGTCAGCAGATTTTGCCTTTCAGTGTGACAACATCTGGATGTGTAGCAGTGAGGAACAAAAGAGAGAAGCAGTACTGCTGGGACATTCTAATTTTGAGATTATATCTGTAATAAGAGAGAAAAAATAATGATGCTCAATGCAAAAGTCTTGGAGCTAAACAATCATTCACACTTATTTGTTGTTATGTTTTGGGCTTATTATTGAACTTCTTAGAGCCTTGACATTTTCGCCTGTAATACGAGGAAAATAATATTTACAAGATGATTGTGAGGATTAAATAATTAACACATGGGAAACTATTTAGTATAAAGACTAGTGCACAATGGATGCTCAATTGTCTCAGTGTTTTGTTTTGTTCTCAAAATTGAGGAAACTATCATCAGTGCAAAAGCCCTTTGGTATTAATGATGAAATAGCACATATTCTCAATCTTCTATTCAACCACACTATCTTTTGGGGTGATTACTAAGTGTTCTGTAATGCCATAGAAGCAGCTTTTAAGATGGTTCCCAGGATTCCCAGTTCTTGGCATTGATACCCTTGCTCAATCTCTTCATCTTAAATATGGCCTGTATCTAGTAACTATTACCTAATGTATACAACACAGCAAAAATTATGGGAAGTCACTTATAATTTTATTTTGTCATTTTTTTGTCATTTTATTTTTTATTAAAAATATTGGGGTGACATTGATTAATAAAATCAAGTAAGTTTCAAGTGTACAATTCAACAGTATATCATGTGTGTGTGTATACATATACATATATATATGTATATATATATATAGCGTTGTGTGTTCACCTCCCAAAGTTAGATTTACTTTCAGCATCAAATATTTGACCCTCCCCAACCCCTATTTATACCCCCTTCCCTCTGATAACTACATATCCATAATCTGTGTCAATGAGTCTCTGTTTGTTTGTCATATTAGTTTGTTGCTTTCAGTTTTATATCTCATATATGAGTGAAATCATATTTTCAACTTTTTCTGTCTGACTTATTTTGCTTAGCATCATTATCTTAAGATTCATCTATGTTGTTACAAATGGCAGTATTTCATCTTTTTTTATGCTGAATAATATTCCATTGTTTATACGTACCATATCTTCTTTATCCAATCATCTATCATAGAGCACTTCAGTTGCTTCCAAGTCCTGGCCACTGTGAATAATGCTACTATAAACATCAGATACATATCCCTTTGCAGATAAATGTTTTAGAGGTTTTGGGGTAAATACCCAGTAGAGAGATTGCTGGATCATAAGGTAATTCAAGTCTTCGTTTTTTTAGGAAACTCCATACTGTTTTCCATAGTGACTGTATCAATTTGCATTCCCACAGCAATGTATGAGGGTTCCTTTTGGCCCACACCCTCTCCAACACTTGTTATTACTTGTCCTGTTGATGACAGCCCTTCTAATATGTATGAGATGGTATCTCATTGTAGTTTTGATTTGCATTTCCCTAAGCTAGTGACGTTAAGCATTTTTTCATATGTCTGTTGGCCATTTATATATCTTTTGGGGGAAACTATCTGTTCAGATCCTCTGCTCATTTTTTTAATTGGATTGTTTGATTTTTTATTGTTGAGTTATATAAGGTCTTTATATATTTTGGATATTAGACCCCTATTAGAGGCATTATTTGCAAATACATTCTCCCATTTGAATGGTTGTCTCATTGATTTTCATATTGGTTATTCTCCCTAGTCTCTAGCTAATTAATTTGAAAGCAAGACAGTTGCAGTGTTGTGAGCTGCCCTGTGTTGAGGCTTCCACTGCAGTGGCCTGAAGGAGACCTCCAGTCAACAGCCAATTAGGATCCGAGGCTCTCAACCAATAATCTGTGAGGACTAGAATTCTTCCAAGAACCAAGTAAGCAAGCTAGGGAGAAAATCCTTCTTGGCATCTAGCTTTGAGATAACTGCAGCTCTAGCCAACAACTTGACTGCAGCCTTGTGAGAGACCCTGAATCAAAATACATTCAGGTAGACTGTACCCAGATTTCTGACCCACAAAATCTATAATACATATTGTTTTATGCTATTATAGGATAATTCATTCTATAGCAATAAATAACTAATGCAACTCTTATTCATATCTTGAGATGCAAGAGAAAATAAAGATACTCATGAATCAGCAAATTTATTTGAATGATTATCATGCTCCTAAAATGTTGCCAGAGCATGTTTCTAGGCATATATACTCCTAACACTCAGGTTGCTGAAGTACACCCAGATTGATGGAGCATCAATATTCCTTAAAGAAGCAAGGTTGAGTGCAATTGTAGCAGATAGACACAGTGAAGTTATTATTCTTAAGTTTGCTATCTGAGTTTAGATTATTCTTATATATTCAGTTTCTCCTTGTCTGAAGCCTTCCAGTTATTGTTATTTTTTCCCATTTTGTTGTTTCCTATTTTGTTTAGTGTTTTCTTTTATTTTTTAGCACCCTTATTGAAGAATGTAGAAAGCTGGGAATATTTAATGTACACACTAGATGTTTGGAAAGTATACACCCATGAAGTCATCATCACAATCAAGGTCTTAAACATATCCATCACCTCCTGATGTTTCTTACTGCTCCCTTTATTATTATCATGTGTGTGTGTGGTAATAAAACAACATAAAATTGATTCTTTTAGCAAATTTTAATATGGAATATAGTATTGTTAGCTATAGGCACGGTGCATAGTCATTCTCCAAAACTTATTACTTCTGTTTTTTCTTTAAACTTGTGAGTAAAAAATCATCAAAGCTGATCCCACATATAATATCAAGTCAAATAATGAAAACAACTTTTGACAAAACAATAGATTTTCATTCAACTACACAGGCAAATTATTTTGATTGTGTGTATGTATAAATATGTATGCATCCGTGTTTGTGTGTGTGTGTGTGTGTGTGTGTGTTTAATTTGGGTGGCAATCATTATAGCTATAATAACAAGCTGTGTCTCTGTTTTTTAATTAATTTTTTATTATTTTTATTTTTCAATTACAGTTGACATTCAAATTTATTTTACATTAGTTTCAGATGTACGATATGGTGGTTAAATATTTATATAAATTAATAAAGTATTCCCTGATTAGTCTATTTCTCGATTGTTAATATTTGAAAGTACTTATTCACTCTTGGCTTTAAAATAGAAATATTCTAAGATTATTATAAAAATCTATTTTATAATACTATTATATAATATGTTAATTCTAGTATTATTTTCAGTTGTTTTATTGATTGCCCTTTTCACTTTAACATATACACATAGTAAAGGGCCACAGCAGATATATCTTTTTAAAGATGATATAATAGCCATGCTAAAGAAATAGTTTCACATTAATTACTTGATTATTTCTTTGTTTTTCTTCATAGTTATTCCACTTATTTTTCCATTTTTTAGCATTAGAACTTAGTTATACATGTTCGCTAACTTTATATAAATGTTGCATGTGATTTTTTATGTCTTTTTATTATGTTGGTATGATCCATTAGTGTTCTTGCAGGTAGTTTTGGTTCTTTTTTTTTTTTTGCTTATACTTTTCATATTATGGATACACTACAATTTATCTATTCTATTCTTAAAGAATTTGCAGATGCATTGCTTCAAGCTCTGGGCACTATGTTTTTTTAACTATTTTTGTGCATATGTCTTCATGTGTAAGCTCATAAGTTTCTTTTGAATATTATCTAACAATTGAATAGTTAGGTTATCTATATATATGTATGTATAATACCATACATTTTATTACCATACATTTTCCTTTCTTAACACTAGATATTGTCAGAATCTATTTTACTTTTAATTATAAAATATTTTTGAGAATCTGTATGCAGTGATATTCCCTTGTAATTTAAATTTTTATATCTCTTATTATTGATATGGTTGAACACTTTTTCATATATTTATTGTCGACATTAGGGAGTCATAAAGAGAGTTTTTCCTTTAATGAATATCTATTGGTGCCATTTTATGCCGTTGCCTGTGTAGATTTCCATATGTTATTTGTATATTATATTCACACTCTTTTTAATCTTTTGTCATTCAAAATTTTATTTTTATTGTGGTATAATTTACTAATTTTTTTTAGTTTAGGAGTTAACTTTTCTTAAAATATTCTTATCCAGTCTATGACCATGTAGATATTCTCCTTCATTGTTTTCTAAAAGCTTCATGATTGCCCATTTCAGAGTTAAATATGTAATCCAACTGAAGCTGGATTTTAGTATTGTAAAAAGGGATCAAAATTTATTTCATTAAAAAATAGAGATACTTTATTTCCCATTATCATTTTAAAAGTTTTATTTTATTTATTTTATTTATTTTTTTAGTTTTTAAATATATAGTACACTGCTTAGACATTTATATAGTTTATGAATACTCTATCACTCATCTGGCTCTATGCATAACCATTACCTTACTGCTGACTACATTCTGTATGCCATACTCCCCATCCCCATGACCAACTATCAACTATTAATTTGAATTTCTTTAACTCTTCATCCCTTTCTCCCACCCCCTGAAGTCCCTCCCTTCTGGCAGTCACCCAATTGCCCTCTATATTTATGAGTTTGTTTTTGATTAGTTTGTTCTTTTTGTTTCTTAGATTTCGCATATAATTGAAAACATATAATATTTATCTTTCTGTCTGACTTATTTCACTAAGCATAATAACTTCTAAGTCTATCCAGGTCATTGCAAACAATAGGATTTTATATTTTATGGCTGAGTGATATCCTATTGTACATAAGAACCATAGTTTCTTTATTCAGTCATCTGTTGGTGGGAATTTAGTTTGCTTCCATATCTTGGCTATTGTGAATAGCTGTGATGTGGATATAAGTGAGCACAGATATTTATGAATTATTGTTTAGGTTTTTTTTGGATAAATATCCAGAAATACAATTGCTGGGTCAAAAGGTAGATCCATTTTTAATTTTTTGAGGAAACTTCAGACTGTTTTCCGTAGTGGTTGTACCAATTCGCAATCACACCAACAATGTATGAGGTTTCCCTTTTCTCTACAACTGTGCCAACACTCGTTGTTCTTTGATTTATTGATGATAGCCATTCTGACAGGTGTGAGGAGATATCTCATTGTGGTTTTAATTTTCATTTCTCTGAAAAATGATCTTGAACATCTTTTCATATGTCTATTGGGCATTTGTATTTTCTCTTTGGAGAAATACCTATTCAGGTCTTCTGTCTATTTTTTAAATTTGATTTTTTTGCTGTTGTTTAGTTGTATGAATTCTTTATATATTTTAGATATTAACCCTTTATCAGATATATCAGAGGCAAATATCTTCTCCCACTCAGTCAATTGTCTCTTCATTTTGTTGATGGTTTCCTTTGCTGTGCAAAAACTTTTTAGTTTGATGTAATCCATTTGTTTATTTTTCTTTTGTTTTCCTTGTCCAAGGAGATATGCCTGAAAAGTAATTACTAGAATCAATAACAAAGAGTTTATTCCCTGTTTTCTTCTAAAAGTTTTATGGTTTTGAGTCTTACATTTAATCTTTAATTCATTTTGAGTCTATTCTTGAATATGGTATAAGAAAATGGTCCAGTTTCATTTTTTTTGCATGTATCTGTCAAGTTTTTCCCATACCATTGATTGAAAAGACTTTATACCCTTGTGTATTCTTGCCTCCTTTGTCATATATTAAATGAGCATATTGACATGGATTTATTTCTAGGCTCTCTATTCTGTTCCATTGATCAAAATATCTGTTTTTATGTTAGTGCCATGCTGTTTTGATTGTTATTATTTATTGGGGAAAAAATAACAAATACTATCTCATTCATTGCTCTAAACTGCCACTTCTTTATATATCTACTATTTATTTTTGTTTGTCTATTCAAGACTTTTCAGTCTGTTCCAGTGGTCAATTTATTTATTCTCATGCCAGTATTTATTTTTCTTAATTACTATGGCTTTGTTATGAATATTAATATTTGGTAGAAAAATTCTTTCATTTTATTCTTTTGAGAATAATATGCATAATTAGATTTTTTGATTTCCATATAAAATGTAGAAGTTGCTCTATAGAAAAGCACACCTACATAAATAAATATCATTTTTTTCATCAGAATCTCATCAAATCAATAAATCATATAGAAAGAATTGCCTTCTATTCAATAATAATTTATACAATCTACCAACAATGTATATCTCTCATATATTTAGGTGAGATTTAATATTTGATATTCACTATCTCTCGTGTAGCTCTCAGTAGTGTTATTTTTAATGAGACACATTAATGTATAGTTGGCAATTTTATGCTATTATGAGTCATATACACAAAAACAGTTTTTATCTAACTTATAAGAGGTGATGTATAACAATAAAATTAATTTTTATACTTTGATTTTACTCATCAAACCTGATAAATTATGATTGCTTTTAACAATGTAACTGTTATTTCTTTGAACTTAGTATGTACTCTAAATCACTTAATCTGAAAATAACAAGAGATTTTATTTTCTTTCTAACATGTATCTTCTCCCTTTATATATATATGTATATATATATACATATATATATACATATATATATAATAGATAGAAAATATATTCTTAAATTATTTAAATTGTTATTTTTTATCTTCTTCATTTCTCTAAACCCTTCACTATGTTTACAACTATATGTTCTCTCTATGAATTTTTGGTCTTATTTTTTGTTACAATAGTTTCTTCTACTATTTGCCTCTCTTTTTCCTCACAGTACAATTCTTCATTGTCTTGTTATCTATTTGTTCCTTCATTCATTCTTTGTGGTCTATCAGAAAGATAACAGATTTATTGAATGTTTTATGGTTGTAAATTTTTTTCTTGATTGGGATTCATCTTTTGGTTAATTTTTCTATGCTGTTTTTTTTTATGTATTTTCAAATGACTTTTTTTTTTTTTTACTTTGTTGGATTTTTTATTATTAGCTACCTGGGAGGTTTTAGCAACCACACAGTTCTTATATCCCAAATGGTCTTTCTTCATTGCCTAAGAAAGACTGCTTCTTGCCAACGTAGCTCTCCTGTGAGACTGCCTAAGTAACCTCATATTGTGTAGTACTATGTTCTAGAATATTTCTGCCACTAGTCCTGTACTCATCAGACACCGGGCACTGCAAATAAGAGACATAGCCAATACACTTCAAAGAAATCTCCCATCCACAGAGTATTTTTTGCTGAAATTTTATGATAACTGCTGCTTGTCGCTAGGTCCTCTAGACACTCAACATGGCACTTCTAATATTTCCCTTTTCTCAACCTGCCCATTTTGGCTTCTAACTGATTTATATATGGCTAATTCCTGCCCTAGTTCCAATTATTTTACGCATGAGATATAGATATCATATTTCAGTTTGAGCCTACCTTTAGGATTTTAATGACAGGTTCTAAAATCTATAACCATTGGGCTGCCTTAGCTTTCCTCTTCCTCTCCTTTATGTCTTCTGCCAATCTTTACAGAACTTTTAACTCTTCAATTTTGTTACTGAAAATTGGACAGGTGTTGTTTTTAAATCTCTCTTTCATCTATTTATATATCATTATCATCTTACTTATTTTATTGTCAAGTTCTCAGGAAGAGAAAGAAGAATAGAAAGGTAATATTTCTGCCATGTTTTAACCACAGGTTGTAATCTTAACAACAAAAACAACAAACCTCACAATTTTTATATATTTTTCTTGATATGACATTTCTATAAGTCATTTCTGTAACACAATATTTTAAGTAATTTTAAAAATCTCATATGTGGCTTCATTATATATTAACAAATCTTTTTAGTATTAACAATATTGAGAGTAATTTCACATCTTATTTAAGTTACCTCTCATCCTCTGATTTTCCTCTTTACTCCTTCTTTATTTTTGTCGACAAGACTCTATCTATATCTCTTAATTTCTTTATCATGCCTGTCACCTGCTCCTTATTACTCTCTAACTACAACTTCAATATATTTTCTTAGAGAATGAATGGAAGCCTGATTAATTGCAATAAATATATTAAAAAATTTATATTGGACCAATTTTTTTCCCCTTTTGCAGTTGATGCTTTATAAGCCAGGCAACCAATCATTAAGGACTATGCTCATGTGCATTTACTTGTTCATTATGGCCTCATTTACTTAATTAAGGAAAATTTCCAGGAGATATTGGCATATCCAATTGTATTTAATAAGCAAATTAGGGGTACACATTCAGGTTGTAATTTATTTATTTAGTTACGATTTATTTATTTACTATGCTATATTAATAGCTGACTAAGGCAGTTTTATCCACTTATAGAATATTTACAGAAGACATCTGTACCCTTGGTGGAATTCATTTCTTTAAAAGATACAGAACTAAAAAACTTTATTAACAAGAATTTAATAACAAATCTAGAGTTCTAAGAAAGCTCAGGCCTGTTTTAGCTTGTTTTCCTATTCTAAAGTCTGTTTAACCCAGTCCTTCAGAGACATCATCTCTATTAAGCCTTCTTCCAAGCTCCTTCACACTCTCCATATCCACCTCTTTAGCTTTTAAAACCCTAATATTGCCCCCCATATGTATTCAATGTTTTCCATCACTGCTCACTCAAGTGCTTCACTGGGTCAACTCTCATAAGATGGCACAGGAATGGAATGCACCTTTATTTCTTTATTGTATCATAATATCTTCTCATCTTTCTGTTTTTCCCTGTATATCAAGGTGTACTTCAAAACTTATCAAATCTATACAGACTTTTTTAGTTAAAAAGAACCAGTACCCTCACAAATACTTGTTACCTCCTCTTTCTAAGCTATGTAATACTGCACGATATACCCTAGCCTAAAAACCAAATGCCCTTTTATTCTGAATCATGCTCTAAATGATTGCACATAATCTCAGTACAGTTTAGGAGACATGACTTTAGTACTTTAGATGTTGATCACTGAATTGAGATGCAAAAGTGAACAAATCACAGTTTCCGAAAGAAATTCCCTTTTTGAGGATAGAAACAGCCACTTGGAAATATCGTGGGCTCTTAGTTATAAGAAACCTATATAAAACTGGCTTAAAAATAAATCCACATGTATATGGGCAACAAAGGAGCCAGAAACATATGGTGGAGAAAGAAAAGTGTCTTTAATAAATGGTATTGGGGAAAATGACAAGAATAAAACTAGACTGCTATTTGACACCATACATAAAAATTTACCCAAAATGGATTAAAGACTTAAATATAATACCTAAAACAATAAAATACGTAGAAGAAAACATAAGTACTAAACTTATAAGCCTTGGTCTCAGAGAGGCTTTTATGAAGTTAATCCTAAAGGCAAGGGAAGTAAAAGCAAAAATAAATAAATGGCACTATATCAAACTAAAAAGCTTCTTCACAGCAAAAGAAACCATCAACAACAACAAAAAAAAGGCAACCAATCGAATGGGAGAAGATATTTGCCAATAATACCCAATAATATCCAAAATATATAAAAGTCTCATACAACTAAACAACAACAACAACAACAACAACAACAAACAACCCAATTAAACAAATAGGCTAGAGGGTCTGAACAGACACTTTCCCTAAGAAGACATACAAATGACCAACAGATGCATGAAAAGATGTTCGACTTCACTAGCAATAAGAGAAATACAAATCAAAATCTCAATGAGAGACCACCTTATAGCTGTTAGAATGGCTATTTTTTATTAATAAGGCAAAAAATAAACAAGTGTTGGAGAGGATGAGGACAAAAAAGGACCCTTCGTACTTTGTTGGTGGGAATGTAAACTGGTACAAATACTGTGGAAAACAATATAGAGGTTCTTCAAAAAATTAAGAATAGAGTTACCATATGACCTAGAAATTCTTCTTCTGGATATGGACTTCAAAATATTAAAACACTTATTCGTAAAGATATAAGTACCCCTATATCCATTGCAGAATTATCCATGGTAGCCAACAAAGTGTTTTTCAGTGGCTGATTGGATAAAGACAATGTGGTACATAAATACAATAGAATACTACTCAGCCATAAGAAAGGATGAATACACTGCCATTTGTGACAACATGGGTAGAACTTGAGAATATCATGCTAAGTAAAATAAGTCAGATGGAAAAGGACAAGAACTATCCAATTTCACTCATATATGGGACATAAACTTAAAATAGCACACAAAACAAACAAACTCAGACACAGACAACAGTATGAAGGGTACCAGAAGGGAAGAAGGGTGAGAGGAGGGGTCAAATATGTGATGATGGAGGGAGACTAAACTGTGCGTGATGAGCACACAATGCAATATTCAGGTAATATGTTACAGAATTGTCCACTCGAAGTTTAAATGTTATTAACAAATGCCACACCAATAAATTTAATACAAATAAATAAGTAAATAAAACTGGTTTATATGAAAATAGGAATGTAATGGCTCACTTAATTGAAAATTCCAAAGGTCTTTCTAGGGCCTAAAGTGATAATATCAGTGATTTCTTTATCAAAATGATTATTAGGATGTTTAAATATAATAATCAGTATTTTCAGTTAGCTTCCCAGGTGATTCTTACAGAAATAACCTAAACTTCAAACAAACCTTCAGACCAATGTCTGGCAATTGTCAACTAGAAAATCATCTCTAAGCCCCTTCCCATTCTTATACTGATCAGTCTATCTAGGTTGATTATTTTATCATTTTAATCAGATGGAAAGTGTTTAATGTTAGTAATTATATTTTTTGTTAGTAATTATGTCTTTTTCTGTGCGTGTGGTGTCAATTATGGGTTTTGAGGACAGAGCCTCCTCTGATCTTCCAGAAAGAAGAGATGGGTTGGAAATATGATGAGACCTCAGGTATAGAGAGCTGTACAGTTACATCAGGAATACTTCTGTATTCTAAACAGCTCACAACATTGGCACAAAAAATGAGTTCAGTGAATATTTGATGTATTTGCTAATGCTCCAGTAGTTCACTGTTAGGGCAATTAAGTAAACTGATATGTAATGTCAATAGAAGAAGCAACTGCTATTTGTTTATTAGTTGGGACATTTTTTGGTTTGTTGAGAGAACACACTTTTTAAGGAACATTTAGTGGTAACATTCAAACTTTTAGCAATAAGTATATTACTATCTAAGAGAATAAATCTGATCTGTAAGTGGTTGGAATACTTCTAATTTCTTATCTATCTGCTGGTTAGTTTCAGAGTATTTACATTTAAGTGAATTTATTTCAATTTCTAAATAAAGTCTTGAATAGATGTAAATTCCCAGCTGATAACTGCAAGTAGCTTCTATTAGCACTTAAAAAAATGTGTCAGCCTGACACTAAGAGATATTTGCTTTCTTTTTCTTTTTATCTAGTTTTCCAAAAATACTTTCTGAGTGCTAGGCTGAACATTCCATTCTGTGAAAAGGAAGATGGTGACTTGAGAATTTATTCTCTTGTAACTCCATTAAATTGAGTAGCAGTACAAGAATTTGTCTATCATTTGGGTATTTTGAAATGTTGTATTACTATTTTTTGAGTATGCAACTATAATATAATAGGGAGTGAACAAGAGCATGTTAAATTCATATTATATGCCATGCTTTCATTATAAATGAATTATTAAATCTGAGAAATCTGAGATCTAATAGCCTTAAAAACATCTAACAGATCAACTCTCTGTGACCTAAATCAAAGTAGTTTTCACAAGTTATTATTTTTTATAAATTGTATTTTTACTTTTTGTATACTCTAAGTACAAAAGTTTAGTGTAGAAATTAATAATGAAATAAATCACTATCAACCATTATCATATATCTCTAGATAACTATTATTAACATCTGGTATATATATACTCTATATAAAATATTTTTATAATTAACACTGTATTTTATGTATGATATTCCATTCTTATAATTAGCATTATATCACCAGCATTCAATGCACAATGGTATTATTATTATGCTTGACATCAATCTATATGTCTGTCCTAACTCTTGGTGAAAAACTGGTATTTAGTTGGAACTTAAAATATAGCTTGTCCTTTATCTTCATAACATGGAGCTGAAGAAAAAAATCCAAAATATTTTCTTTAGGTTAATTCTAATTTCCATAAATGGGTCTATTGTCAAATCAATTTATCTACCTGAATGAGAGACACAGAGAGTACAAATCTTAGTATGGAGACAGGATCTGACTTCATACAGATCCATATTATAAACCTAAGAAGAGAATGAATATATATATACACCCATAAATAAGAGACAGATCTTAATTTTTAACCAAATATGTGAGAATTCATAATTTAAGAAAGTATTGAATCTAAAATTTACATGTCTAATTCATTCAGTATGTGAAATTTCCTTTTAGTGTCTGAGAACACTTTAATACATTTTTTTCATTTGCTTCTAATATGTTTGTATTCTTTGATGCTAGATTTGTTTTTATTATTTATGAAACTAGGAAATTTAAAAATAATAAGGCATATGAAAAATAAATGTTAGGGAAAGCTTAGTAGAGAATTCCTATCTACTTACCTACTAAATTGGGCTACATAGGCAGTTATCTTATTTATTTTTGGGATCTAACATTAAGCCAAGTTGAAGTGCCAATAATATGCACTCCTTCCATCTCTGAAAAGATGTTCTCAGTAGCCATGTAGCTTGCAGAGGAAAGTCTTCACAGTCCGTGTCACTCCCATCGGGTCCCACCTTGTCCACTGCCATGTCTCCAGGGTGCAGATTCTTGGCTATCCTTCCTGGCCTGCGATCTCTGCTTCAGCACCTCTAAATCTGCTGTTATTCTGATCCTTCCTGGAGATTTGTGTTGTGCACATGGAGTTTCCTATTTCCTGAACGTCATATCTTCCCTTATGCCTGTGGCAGTTCCTCTGTGAATATTCCATCCTATGGGATCCTGTTCTTATACCACAACCCTTCATGAACAATTTTGAAATACTGTTATGAATTCCCCACGTGATTTAACACATATAATCAATGCAAACGATCTTTCTTATTCTTATCCTTATTAGCTAGCAATTGTTGAGGCTCATTACTGTCCATCTGCAATTACATATAAGGTCACCCGAAATCACACAGTAGCGACTTTGTACCCTACACAAATTAGTCATGATTTGCCAAACATAATCTTCCCAAGGTACAATTTTCCAGATGAAATGTATCTTTAATTCCCCTTTCCAGATTAATTATAACTTTCAGTTCAGCCCCTGATGTCTCTCAGGAACTTTGCTTCTGTTTTATGGAACTCTTCCAATAGGCCCAATGATAAATACCTCTTATTCCTCAAGGTGGCTTTTTAAAGTCCCATCATATACTTCCATGACAAGGTGACAGGGTGCAAAAGGGAGGTCCCTTTGGATCCACATAAATGCATGGCAGAGCCTGACTGAAGGGCTCTTCTTCAATATGCTCACCTTCTCTGCTTATCCTTAGGAGACAAAAAGGAGACATCAGACATCATCTTTTCTGCACACATTTGTAATAATAAAAATCACCAAAAACATTCTGTGGATACATGAGAGTAAGTTTCCAGAAGGTGCCTCATTGCTGAGATTCGAGGTTTTGTTTTCTTGCAGATACCATGGTCCTCAAGAACATAGAATCTCTCTCTGTCCTTGATGCATGTTGGCCACCTGTCAGTTTTGTTTCACACTCCACCAAATGAGGTTGAGATGACTCTTTTTATGTAGTGTTTCTTACTACGGGTGCTTGAGAATTGAAAGCAGATACTGATATTATGAAATAAAAGTGATCATTAATAATGTCCCAAGTAATATATAGTTTCTTCTGGCATAATCGTTAATCTCGATATCTTGGCTCTTTTCCAATTTGAGTAATTGTATCTTTCCAAGTCTGAGCTCCCCATATTTCTTTTAATTGAGGATTTATATTTTCTTCTTCTCTTAAAATCTGCTCAAGAGTTTATTCATGACAGTAAGACAGACAAGACACAATACTTCAGGGTAACCCCATCTTTGATTGGTGAGGCAGTCAACATTCTAGAGAAGATAGTCCCATGAGTAATTTAGGCGGGGCTTTAAAGAATGAGTTATTCTGCATAGTTTATTTTGGTATACTTGCCTATTGTGATCTAATGTTTATGACACCGATAAAAATAAAAGATTTAATAACAAAGAAAGACAAAAATTTAAGAGAATCTTTAGCATGAAGATTAATTACTTGCATACAGTGCAGACTAACACCAGAATGTCCATCTCCATAATATTAGATACATTTCTTCCTATTTTCCAACTTTATTTAAGCAGCATTCATTCTCTAAAACTCTACATATCTTTTTAAGGCCGAACCAGAAAATACAGCATGGTTGAAATTCTGCAAATGAAAGATCTGTGCTGATATAAATTCTTTCAGATATGGAATAGCACAGGGCAGGAAGCTATCACTTTTACAGTTTTTTTTTTTCTTATTTGGAACTCTGCCTTTGGCTGAGAGCGTCCACAAATATTTACTGATCAGTGTTTATGTGTCAGACACGGATATATGTTGGGAAACAAATAAATAAGATGCCGTGCTATCTTAAATCCCTTTACACACTCGTCTCAGCAAGAAGTAGTGTGTATTTATGCACACGGGGGTCTCCCACGGCTCTGCCCAGAGGACCAGGGTATCTTTCCAAAATCCAGTCACAGCCTGTTCCTCAAGGAGTAGGTTTAATTTCTGAGCAGGAAAGTAGATCATTAAATACATGAAGACATAGCGGCCTCTACTTAACAATCCTTTTATTCCATAAAACTTATCACTGTCAGGGATACCTCCTGAATTTTTCTGCTCTTGAATTGTGACTGCAAGGAATAGTAGAAAGCATTTAGTTTTGGGACATGAGTTTTAATTCCACTCTTTTATCAACAATTTGTATAATCATAAACTAATTAAATATTCTGAAGTTTGGTGTTCTCCTCTAATGTATAGCTTTCATTTAACTTAAAAAGATTGTTGAGAGTATTTAAAAATTACATATAATAATGTCTATGCAGAAGACAGATTTACTAGCGGCAGCTTCTTTATAAAGACAACTACAATAACAAACTTCGAAACAAGTGAGAGGGTACTATGGAAAAACTTTCAACTCCTTTCCAAGTGTGAGAGCCTATGATGAAGGGAAGTATGAGCTTTTCTGGAGATTTGCATCTATTGTTGTCAAATATCAATGCATTAAGTAAAAGCTATTTTTCCCAGTTTCATTTGAGTCAAAATAAATGTTCTTCTTATATTTATCTATTGATCTTGGTTCAAAATATAAACAACTAATTCTTGATTTTATCAGGCAACTGTTTGAACCATCTAAAAGCAGTTTCAAATTGAGTCACATATATACCCCATCTTAGGAAATCCTACATTATACATATTTAGGTAGAGTGAGTAAACTTCTTTCCATTTTCCTGGATTCTTGAATAAAACTTTATAAATAAAAGTCATTTATTTGATGTTTGTGATATTTACATTCTCCTACAGATAAAATGTTTTTTTTTTCCCCCACAGTGAGATAAAAAGAAAAATGCAGTGTTTTTGAGAGAAGAAAAATGGCTTGCCTCCATACTAAGAGTTTCGAATGATTGTGATCAGATCCTTCTGTCCTAAGGAGGGAGAAGAGGAGGATTTATATCCTGTATAGGATGAAGGTGAGCCTCTGAGTGCAAGATGGCTAGGGATGGGATGGGAAACCAGAGGAGTGAAGGAAAGGTCTTTTAAAGGAAACTTAGCTTACTGCAGATTTCACCAAGAGCTAATTCTTATTTTAAAGAGCTGGAAAATGGGCATTGCATCTGCATTTATGAATCATGAAACAGAAACTGAAACAATTTCAATATTGAAAATGCCTTGAAGGTCACCTGTCCAGTAAGTTCCAAACTGAGCTGATGATCTGAAATACCAGTGACGTCTTTTCAGAATGCATGCTCATGAATTCCACCCAAAATATTTCTGAACTGGGCATAAGAATATTTACATATCAACAATGATTCTTCAAATGATTGTAACTGATTTCAGTTGACTTTAGCAAAAAGGAATATATTACAAAGATAAGGGAAAGGTCTTAGATCCCACAGATATGCTGAAGAACAACACTTGGGAAGCAAGTAATGACAAAGAGCAGAAAGGTAATTAGGACTGCAGGGAATCCCACTTGCAACAAGCCTAGGAAGCAATGTTTCTGAACCTCCCATGGTGCTGCAGATCTGCTGCCCCCCAATGGGACAGACATAGCTGTTGCCAGCACTGAAGACCTCATGAACTCTTCTTCCTGCTTCTTCGTGCCACTCTCTCCAGATTCAATATCCTGGTAGCAGCATCTTGCTGGTGGCTGCAACTAGGTTATATGTCCATGCCTTAACAGCTAAAGAGGCTTGGAAAAGTGATTACCTGTCTTTCTCTGATTCTGTAAAGAGAATAGGGGTAGTTTTCTGCAGCAGAAGTATATAGTAGATTTACTTTAAGAAACAAATAGAGTAAATTATTTCAAATAGTAAGTCTGAATGTAGACTCCGAGTTAGATGCAGCTGTTGTCTCTATTTTATTATTATGCCATCCTCAATCTTTTAGCTTGCTGCTTCCTGGTCGTATAACTGCTATGTTCCAGGCAATATCTCCCTACACCAATACTTATAGATTTTGAGACAAAAAGATAAAGTGGAATTAAACTTTCTCATCATAGGGTTCCTTTTTTTTTTGAGATAAATATGTTTCGCAGAACCATCTCTCCCCACTGCCCCCAATCCAAGGATTCTACTTCACATCTAACTGTCCAAGGATGACTTACATGCCGTTTCCTAAATCAATTACTGATTGAATGTAATAGAATTGTCATTATGGTAGTAAAACATAACTAATATTTCCTTCTGGGTATGGGCTGGTGCCATTTTCTCTAAGATAGAGAGTGCCACTATCTTAGGAAAATTCAGTCTGAGTTCATAGGTACAAAGGAAGGGGATTGGTTCATAAGTAGGCAATGAATGGCATCTGTCAAGGCAGAAATTATTTGAATATCTGAAAGAAACTCTCAAGCTGAACGACCAAACCCACTAACCAGTATTTCATCTTTTTTTAAAAAATTTATTTATTTAAATGAGTTTTAAGTATACATACATTGATTATCTATATCTATATCTATATCTATCTATATCTATATCTATATCTATCATCTATCATCTATCATCTATATCTATATCTATATCTATCTATATCTATATCTATATCTATATCTATATCTATATCTATCTATATCTATATCTATCTATATCTATAGATATATATGTATATAGTTCATAAAACAATGCCCCCATTTGGTCTCTCCCTCCCCTGGCCCTCCACCTAGCCATCAAATTAATGCTAACTGCATTCCCTATGCTGCACTCCCCATTCCCATGAGCAATGATCAACTACAAATTTGTATTTCTTTAACCCTTTACTCCATTCTCCTGGCCCTCCAACTCCCTCCCCTCTGTCCATCACCAAATTGTCCACTATATTTGTGAATCTGTTTTTGATTAGTTTGTTCTTTTTGTTTCTTAGATTCCACATATAAGTGAAATCATATGGTATTTATCTTTCTCTGTCTGACTTGATTGACTCAGTATAAGAACCTCTAGGTCCCTCCATGTTGTTACAAAATTTCATTTTTTTAATGGCTAAGTAATATTCCATTGTATATAAGAACCATAATTTTTTTATTAAATTGTCTTTTGATGGACATTTAGGTTGCTTCCATATCTTGGCTATTGTAAATTGTGCTGCCATGAATATTGGGGTGCAGAGATTTTTACGAATTATTGTTTTGATTTTCTTTGTATAAATACCCAAAAGTGCAATTGCTGGGTCAAAAGCTATGTCCATTTTTAATTTTTTAAAGAAATCTCCATACCATTTTCAATAGCAGCTATAGCATTTGCAATCCCACCAACAATGTATGAAGTTTCTCTTTTCTCCACATCCTCGCCAACACTTGTTCTTTGATTTATTGATGATAGCCATTCTGACAGTTGTGAGGTGATATTTCATTGTCGTTTTAATTTGTATTTCTCTGATGATTAGTGACCTTGAGCATCTTTTCATATATCTATTAGCTATCTGTATTTCCTTTTTGGAGAAGTATCTATTCAGGTCTTCTGACCATTTTTTAATTGGATTTTTTGCTTTTGTTGAATTGTGAGTTCATTCTTTATTTTGGATATTAACCCCTTATCAGATGTATCATTAGCACATATATTCTCTCAAAAAGTCAGTTATCTTTTTGTTTTCTTGATGGTTTCCTTTGCTGTACAAAAACTTTTTAGTTTAATGTAGTCCAATTTGTTTATTTTTTCTTTTTGTTTCTCATGCCCAAAGATGTGTGTGTGTGTGTGTGTGTGTGTGTATACATGAAAATATCCTGTTAGTAATATCAGAGAGTTTACTGCCTATGTTTTCTTCTATAAGTTTTATGGTTTCGAGTTTTACATTTAAATCTTTAATCCATTTTGAGTCTATTCTTGTATACAGTGTAAGATGGTCCAGCTTCTTGTGTGTGTGTGTGTGTGTGTGTGTGTGTGTGTGTGTGTGTGTGTATGTGTGGGTATCTGTCCAATTTTCCCAGCACCATTTATTGAAGAAGAGACTGTCTTTACCCCATTGTATATTCTTACTGACTTTGTCATGTGTTAAGTGAGCATATAAGCATAGATTTATTTCTAGGCTCTCTATTCTGTTCCATTGTTCAATGAGTCTGTTTTTATGCCAGTACCATGCTGTTTTGATTACTGTAGACTTGTAGTATAGTTTGATATCAGGTAGTGTGATATATCCATCTTTTTTCTTCTTTCTCAATATTGCTGTGGATATTTGGGGTTTTTATGGTTCCATATAAATTTTAGGATTATTGGTTCTAGCTCTCTGAAAAATGCCATTGGTATTTTGATAGTGATGCATTGAATCTATAGATTACTTTGGGTAGTTTGTCCATTTCGATGATGTTGATTCTTTCTACCCATAAACATGTTATATGCTTCCATTTATTTGTATCTTCTTCAATTTCTTTTTTCAATGACATAATTTTCTGAAAACAGATCTTTTTACCCTCTTGGTTAATTTGATTCCCAGGTATTTTATAGTTTTTGATGAAATTGTAAATGGAATTGTTTTCTTAATTTTGTTCTGAAAATTCATCATTGGTGTATAAAAATGCCACTGCCTTCTGAATATTTGTTTTGTAATCTGCTACTTTACTGAATTCATTGATCAGTTCTACATTTTTTGATGGAATCTTTAGAGTTCTCTGTATATAATATCATGTCATTGGCAAATAACAATATTTTTACTTCTTCCTTTCCAATTTAGATGCTTTTTATTTTTCTTTCTTGTCTAATTGCTGTGGCTAAGACTTCCAGTACAATGTTGAAGAGGAGTGGTGAAAGTAAGCATCCTTGTCTCTTTCCTGATCTTAAGGACAATGCATTTAGCCTTTCCCCATGGAGTATGATGTTAGGTTTGTCATATATAGCCTTTATTATGTTGAGGTATCATCCCTCTATTCCTACTTTGCCGAAACTTTTTATGATAAATGGATATTGTGTTTTGTCGAATGCTTTTTCTGCATCTATTGATATGATCATAGGTTTTTTATCTTTGATTTATTAATGTGGTGTATCACATTAATTGATTTTCAGATATAGTACCAACCTTGCATCCCAGGAATAAATCCAACTTGATCATGGTGTATAATATTTTTAATGTATTGCTGAATTTGGCTTGCTAATATTTTGTTGAGGATTTTTGCATCAATGTTCATAAGAGATGCTGGCTTATAGTTTTTTGTAATGTCTTTTCTGGTTTTGGAATCAAGGTAATGCTGGCCTCATAAAAGGAGTTAGGGAGCTTTCCCTCTTCTTGAATTTTTTAGAATAGTTTGAGAAGAATAGGTGATATTTTTTTGAATATTTGGTATAATTTGCCTATGAAGATATACGGTCCAGGACTTTAAATTTTTAGAAAGTTTTTGATTATTGATTCTATTTCATTGATAGTAATCAGTTGGTTTCGATTTTATGTTTCTTCTTGACTCAGTCTTGGAAGACCGTACATTTCTAGAAATGTGTTCATTTCTTCTAGATTTTCCAATTTGTTGGTCTATAATTGCTCATAGTATTTTCTTATGAGTATTTCTGTGGAGTCTGTAATTATAGTTCTTATTTTATTTCTGATTTTATTTATGTGAGTCTTCTCTTTTTTCCTTGATGGGTCTGGCTAAGGGTCTTTCAATTGTGTTTATCCTTTAAAAGAACCAGCTCTTAGTTTCATTAATCTTTTCTATTGTTTTTCTAGACTCTCATTTATTTCCACTCTGATCTTTATTATTTCCTTCCTTCTTTTCACTTTGGTCTTTGTTTCCTGCTCTTTTT
Organism: Eidolon dupreanum; assembly: GCA_028627145.1. NCBI lineage: Eukaryota > Metazoa > Chordata > Mammalia > Chiroptera > Pteropodidae > Eidolon > Eidolon dupreanum. The sequence goes on along the minus strand of CM053503.1, from coordinate 85,957,710 downwards.
CTAGTTCCTTTAAGTGTAAGGTTAGATTATTTATTTGAGCATTTTCTTGTTTCTTCAGGTAGGCCTGTAATGCTATGAATTTTCCTCTTAGGACTGTTTTCACTGTGTCCCATAAATTTTGAGTTGTTGTGCTTTCATTTTCATTTGTTTCTAGATATCTTTTGATTTCTTCCTTGATCTCACTGATAACCCATTCATTGTTTAGTAGCATATTATTTAGACTCCATGTATTTGTGTATTTTCCAGTATGTTTCTTGTAATTGACATCTAGTTTCATAACATGATCAGAGAAGACGGTTGATATAATTTCAATTTTCTTAAATTTATTGAGACTTGATTTGTGTCCTAACGTGGTTTATCCTTAAAAATCTTCCATGTGCACTTGAGAAGAATGTATGTTTTTCTGCTTTTGGAGTAAAATGCACTGAAAATATCTTATAAATGCATCTGGTCTAGTGAGTCTTTTAGGTCCATTGTTTCCTTGATGATTCTTTGCCTGGAAGATCTGTCCATTGGTGTCAATGGGGTGTTAAAGTCTTCAACTATGAGTGTATTATTATTGTTCTCTCCTTTTATGTCAGTTATAAATTACTTTATATATATATAGGTGCTCTTATGTTGGATGTGCATATATTTACTAGAGTTATTTTCACTTGATTTATCGATTCCTTTATTATTATGCAATGCCCTTTTTTTTGGTCTCTTATTATAGCCTTTGTTTTAAAGTCTATTTTGTCTGATATAAGTATTACTACCTAGACTTTTTAAATTTCCATTTGCTTGAAATATCTTTTTCCAACCCTTTACTTTCAGTCAGTGTCATTTAATCTGAAGTGGGTCTCTTGTAGATGACATATGTGTGGGTCTTGTTTTCTTATCCATTTGGTTACCTTATGTCTTTTGATTGGACCATTATATCAGTTTACATTTAAGTGATTACTGATAGGTACATTGTTACTCCAATTTTATTATTTATATTTTGTATTTCTATTTTCTTTTTTACCCTTTTTTTTTTTTTTTTTTTTTTTTTTTGCATAAGACCCTTTAACATTTCCTGTAATGCTGCTTGTTGGTGGTGAATTCCTTAAGCTTTTTCTTGTCTGGGAAGCTCTTTATCTCACCTTCCATTTTAATTAAAGGCCTTGCTGGGTAGAGAAGTCATGGTTGTAGATTCTTGTTTTTCATAACTTTGAATATTTCTTGCCATTCCTTTTTGGCTTGCAAAGTTTCCATTGAAAAGTCAGCAGACATTCTTATGGGGATACCCTTGTAAGTGACTAGCTTCTTTTCTCTTGCTGCTTTAAAAATTCTCTCTTTGTATTTGGCCTTTAGTATTTTAATTATAATGTGTCTTTGTGTAGGTCTGTTTGAATTCCTCTTGTTTGGGACTCTTTGTGCTTCCTGAACTTGTATGTCTAATTCCTTTGCCAAGTTAGAGAAGTTTCCATCATTATTTCTTCAAATAGATCCCAATCCTTTGCTCTCTGTCTTCCTCTTCAGATACTCTAATGTTCCAGATATTTTTACACTTCATGTTGTCCCAGAGGTCTCTTAAACTATCCTCATTTTTTTAAATTATTTTTGTTGTTTTTGATGTCGTTCTGATTGGGTATATTCTACTACCTTATCTTCCAAATCGCCGATTCAATTTTTTGCTTTGTCCAATCTAATGTTGAATCCTTCTAGTGTATTTTTCATTTCAATTATTGTATTCCTTATTTCTGTCTGATTCTTTTTTATGGTTTCTATGTTCTTTTTTTATGCTGTTGAGCTTCTTATTGTGCCCATCCATTCTCCCTTAAGTTTGTTGAGCATCCTTTTAACCATTATTTTGAACTCTCTCTGGTAGTTTACTTGTCTCCCTTTCATTTAGCTTATTTTCCAAAGTTTTCTCCTGTTGTTTCATTTGTGATGTGTTTCTTTGTTTTCTCATTTCATTAGCCTCTCTGTGTTCTTTTCTATGTGTCAGGAATATTTGTTTCATCTCTCAGCCTTTGCCAAATGACCTAATGTGGAAGGTGTCTTGTGTTGCCCAGTGGTAATCTCTCCTTGATCCCTTATACTTGGGGCTCTAGATGTGATCTTTGTTTGGGCTGTGGGTAATGTTCCATTGTCACCAAGCCTTTATGTTTGTTAGTAGATCAATGGGTTTGATTAATGCTCAGGCTAATTGTGGGAATTGGTTGCACCCACAGGGTAAGAATTATTGTGTGGGGGCTGACCCCACTAAGTGTGATTTGTACTAGCAGGTTTGTGTACCTGTTGCAATCACCCTTTGTGTGTATCTCTAATGGGACTCAGGAGTTGCTCTGTTGTGGTCTGGTACCAGCCTCCAGATGCATTGGTTTTGTGACCACTTGAGAAGGGCTCCTCCATAGGCCAGGTATCTGCTGCTGCTTTTGATTACTCAGGGCTACCCGGTGAGAACTACAAAGTGATACACAGATGGTTGTTGACTATGCTGGATTGGCTTCAGTGTGGTTCCTTTATATTATCAGATGTAGGTGTTATGATCAGCTGGACTTCAGGTGATTCTCCGCATTGATTATTTTATAACTTGGTTGTAATTTCAATGTAGATTTTGGAGGAGATGAATGCTGCTTTTACCTAGTCCACCAACTTTCCTCAATATTTTATATTTTTAAAGTCCCTTGGGTGATTCTTTCACAGCCAGGGTTTTCCTGTTTGGCTCACTGGCTTTTGTAAGCTTACACCTAAACCATTTTTCTTTTCCAAGTCTATAATGCATATGCCCACATGGAAAAATTGTGAAGAGGTATTCGACTGGCTTGTCCAAGGCTATAGAATCAGGAAGTGGTGGATCTGGAGCTTGATCATCCCTAAAGAAGGGTGCAAAGCAGAACATTAGTAATTTTTTAAAAGTATCTCTTTCCTTCAGAGAGTAGCATTCTTCATGTCTCACAGGACACTTAATGAGCTAATTTCAAAGATCACTTTCTGTGTGTGTGTGTGTGTGTGTGTGTGTGTGTGTGCGCGTGTGTGTATGTTTTGGCAGTCGTGACATAGACCCTCAAATAATGCTCAGCTCTGGGGTGCATATTATTTTGTGTTTATTTTTGTTTTGTGGATTTCTGAGTCTTCCTCTTCATGAAATTAAGGAGATTGTTTTTGTGTAGTTTTTTAACTGACCACCTGTTCAGTAAACTATGCCTGAATTCTGTTGACTTTAGGCATATTTAAAATATTAATAAAAATCATGCTGATCACCCAATTTGCAAAGATAAAGAACAGTTTTGTCTTTTAGGGGAATAGTTTAAAAGAAAGAATAAGATGAATACCAAATGGACTGTGACTTGCATATGAAAAAAATAAACTATTGAATTGCCTTTGAAGGAAAAAAAATAGACCACTCAGCTTTAAAATCATGACAGAGGTAGTCTTCTCAACTTTTTTTTCAATATTACATGATTTCCAAACCCTGTTTTTCCAGCACCATTCTCCATGCCCTCATTAATTTATTTAGATTGTTTCTTTTTCTCTGTCTTAGTTAAAAGCAAGGAGTGGGGTTCTAATACAGTGTTGACACCTCTTTTGTATTTGCACCTATGCGATGCCTTCACTTTATCATCATCACTACAACTCTGTAAGCAGGTCTAAAATTAGGGGGAAGTGTGACTTGTGATCCAGAGAGTTAACTGACTGGCTTTTAGATTACATTCACTATTTAGGATTGATACCCATTGAAGAAAGACAAGGTACAAAGTAATCAAAGAAATCAGTCAAAAGAAATACCCGAACTGTTTAAGTTCCATCCAGGAGTCACTCACACTGCATTAATAATGGAGGGGAAATTTGACTTTTTATCAAAGGCTACAGGAGATCCTAAATTCAGGCACGGTTAGGTACCACAATGACAGAGAGCAGTTCTTACAGAGTGAGTATTGGGTGATTTTAGTTTTCCATTTTGAGGGCAAGATGACAAAAGAGAAATATCATTCCATAGAAACTAAGGCAAGAGGGCTATAATATTTCATTAAGGAATTTTTAAAAATTGTGTAGTAAACTGTTATGATTGTTCTTCAAGAAATACATTGAAGAGCCAAATAATATCCCAAAAAAACATTTGTTACCATTAAAATTAATGATGGGATAAAAAAAATTTTGTACACATCTCCTTTGATACATACGAGAATTTCTCTTAGGAGTAGAATTAATATGTCTAGACTTGGTTTATCTTTAACTATGAGAGATATTGTGAAAGTGATTATCGAGAATGTCAGAACCACATTTAAAATGTGAATTTTCATTGTTCTGCAACTTTACCAACACATAATATAGTCAGACTTAATTTTGTCATTATGGAAAGTGCCAAATGTTACCTTATTATGGTTTTAATTTACATTTCCCTGATTACTGTTGATAGAGATATTATTTCTTATGTTCTTTTAGAATTCAATTTTATGTGAACTATTTCTAATATTTTATATCTATATTTTCTTATTGATTTTTGAATTTTAATATATTAATGTAATATTTACTACATGTATTATTTTATTATATATATTACATTATGTAATTTGATTATACGCATTTTCCCAGTCATCTTTAGATGTTTTATGCTGTCATTTATATCAAAGAAATTTTAAAATGGAATGCCATTAAGTTCAAATTCTCTTCTTTCAGATGTGTGCTTTTCTTGCTTTACTATGACCACAATACTGATATATGTTATTCAAAATTAAACACTTAATTATGTAGCTATCTAATGTACATGAAACTGATTTTTTCGGTGTAATATGAGATAAAAGTTTTAATTCATATTTTTCACATGTTTAGGATGAACTCTTTAAATATTATTTATTAAATAGTTATTACTTTCTGCAACTATTTGATCTATACTGGCATCTCAGTAATATATCAGATTCTTATATATATTGGTGTGTCTGGTTTTGAACTCTTCATTCTGATACTGTATTCTAACTTCTTCCCAACCTCTGCTGAAGTTAGCTTATTGTTTTAATACCTATGGCTTCTAAAGAAGTCCTAATATCTCATAATAAGATTCAGCTCCTTTTCTTCCCTTCCCAAAGTGTCTTAACAGTTCTTAAAACTTTAAACATCCATATGAATTTTAGGATCACAATAGCAAGTTCTGTGATTAAATCCTGTTGAGTTTTGGATTAGAATTTTATTAAAGAGTACTTGGATGAAAATTACTGTTTATAATCTTGTTTCTTCTAATGTTTCTTCTAATAATTATGGTATTTACATACGTATTTAGATATTTTTTCATGACTAAACAAAAAGAACCTCCTAGGAGAAAACTTGCATTCTTTCTCTGTATCTTGAAGTTGTGATTTTATTATGGCTGTATAATATAAACAGGGCTTAAGACTGTTTGAGACTAAAGGAAAAAAAAAAGGAGAAGAAAGAGGATTTTTAAAATACAGATTGCTATAGATGTTCCTTTGCTCAAAATCTAGTTCATAGACTCTAGAAGATTACTAGTCAAGGGCTAAAATTTTGGAATGAAAGCTATGGAGACTCTGTGTCTGTAGGCTTATGTATGTGTGTGTGTGTGTGTGTGTGTGTGTGTGTGTGTGTGTACATGTATATAATACATAAAATATATGTGTGATATTTCTCTACTTTCATAAAGTATTGTCAAAATTAATTTCTCGAAGAGCTTTGCTTAACTGGCTTATAGATAAATGTTATAATATCCATACTGTACTTATGTAAAACAAACTTAATTTTATTTTATCTATTAAGAGGACAAAGTTTTCATAGTCTATTCCTAAGAAGATTGTGAAAGGTTTTTTCTTTACCTTTCAACCAGTATGCCTAGAATATGAATATGCTGTATTTCATCAGAATAATTTCCCGTGTTCTTTATTTTGTCTTTGTCAAGCCTTTGATTATGAGAAAAAACTGAGTCTTCTTTTTTAAATAAGTTACTTAATTTATTAACTTATTTACTTAACTTATTCTTTTTTTTTTTTACTTTCCAACCATGCAACTTTTTGTATTTACCACTGAAATCTTTAATTGTCACTTTGGTTAAATAATTAAGTAATGTTTCAAAATGAACTAGGATAGTATTTAATCAAGCGTTTTAAAACCTTTTGATATTTTGACATATTTCCACAAAAGCAAGTTCTAAATAAAGTCTTACTGACCTGAATTAACTCTGGGATTTTCCAGAGGGTCCCTGGAACATCTTAAAAAATTTGTTTTTCCTCCTTATAAAAGAGAGATATTGAACTAAGCTTGTTTTATGTTAAATTCATGGAGCATGTTGTCAAATAAGAAATGTCGAATAAATGTTTTTTAGGATATATTTGTATGAGATTCCTAAAATCTGATGTATCCTGGTATAATATTTTTGGTCATAATTCTAGTTATTATTTTAACATGTATGTATGTCACAGAATCAACCAAATTCCTTGTCAATTACATTATAATGAACTCTCATCAGATTTTAATTATGAACATTTTTAAGTCTTTTGTCATTTTCAGAAAGTTATTGATTTGTTCTGATGCTTTTGCAAAAATGTTCCTGTACACGTGCTTTATCTTTAAAGGTATTATATTATGACTGTGACAAGTACAGGTTTCTGAAAACTAAGATCAATTTTTCTTTTTGTGAGAGAGGTAAAATGAATTTTCAAGTGCTTCCCCAAGACTATCTGCATAGCTCCACAATATGTCATGAGATAGTAGCCTTAGCTCTGTCTCTGCTCTCCTTCCCATATAAGTAAAATGAGCCAATCACATGGATGATATAATGTTAACATGTGAAGATGTGCCTTTGCTGTAGGACACTATGTAGACTTTGCTGGAACATCTGCGAGGGAGAAGATAAGCAATGAGCTCACAGAAAATTCAAGGCCCAGACATGACCATGGGAGTCATTTGGTTGTGTGAGACATATGTTCTCCCAGCAGCTATGATCAATAATGTGTAAGTCTGTCCAATTCCTATGAATGTGATAGAGGTGAAATACTTTATAGCAATTTGGGGGTATTGGAGGACTATTATTTCATCCCTTATACAACCTAATTAAGAAAGGACACATGCAGGACTGGGGATTAGAGATGTAAGCTGCCTTGGCGAAGACAAAAATACTAATGAAGCAGATTAAATCTCTGTGCATTCCCACACAGGACTGTCATTTGAGTTGGATGTGTCTATAACTCTGGAAAATGTGGGTTGGATACTGGGACAAAAACAACAGAAGGGGATAGTACCTCTAGGATTTTGGTTCCAGTTCTGGAAGGGGGAATAAACCTGATATACTCAATATAGCAAGAGTTTTTGCAGTGTATACAATATTTCTCCAGGTAGAGATTCTCATGAAAGAACAGAGCATATGATAGGAAATTCGTATGCTATCAAGAACTGGATTGAGAATATGTTCCATCAATTTAGCTCTGCAATGGCTCAAACCCCACTTTGATTAATTGATATGCTAACCTGCAGCAGAGGAACAAACTGTCCATTGGCCCTTTTTCTCAGAAATGCAGTGCTGTTAGGCCCTGTAGAGTACATAGAGCCTCCAAATATCTTGCCCCTATTCCTGTGGTGCCCCTTGTAGCCTGTAGAGAAAGAGTCAGGGAAATTCCCACTAATGTCTGATATATAGATTCCTGTAAACAGGAGGAAACTGTAGCAGCCAGTGCCTGGTGATCACTCATGAGCCCTGACCCTTAATCCTTTGCACTAACAGTTAGGCTGTTCTAAAAGGCTTAACCCTATGATTTGAACAATGAAAAGCCAATGCACAGATAAACATGGATAAAGACTTGCATTTGTGTTTGCCTGCAAGAGCCTGAGGCAGTCCTCACTGAATATCGTGTCTTAGCTCATAAGGCACTGACACCCCCTGCCAATCACAAAGATGATGCCCTAGTTCATGTATAAACTCTAGCAACAGACTAGTGGATGCAGCAGATTGGGTGCATAGAAAGAGAAGCCACCATAACACCTGGATGCGATGGCATGTACCAGGATACTGATTGCCCTTGAAATGTAGTGGCTTGGTTAATGCAGTAACAGCATGTCCTATATGTTCTAAATAATGACCAATTCAACTGTCAAAGGAGTCTGGGGCTATCCATGGGAGTTCCCAAGTGGTGAAGAGTGGCAAATTAAATATATTGGCCCTCTCCCTCCAAGCGAAGTTTCTAAATATGCCTTGGTGTGGACATTGCATCTGGCCTAACTCAAGCGTTCCCCTGTTGCTACACAAACCAGATTGTCACCACCAGAGGATTAGAGAAGTGAATTAGGGAAGCTGAGTATCATCTACAGATAGCCTTGTCAAAAAGACAATGATCAGAGGTCACATTTTAAAGATCAAAAAATACAATTCTTGGCAAAAGAATATGACATTGAATAGAGGTTCTGTCTCCCCATTAACCCACAAGAAGAAATGTTGATAGAAAAAAAAAAACATAGAATGTTAAACCAGCAGATTAAATTTCTAACTGGTAAAACTGCCTTGACTAGATGGAATAATACTGTTTCAGGCTTTAACACATTTGAATGATCAATCAGTAGAACCTGTTACCTCATAAGCCAGACATGGGACCCCTGCTGAGACACTCAACCATGTAAAGGTATAGACATCACAAGAAATAGTCATTGCCCCGATTCTTACTGTGGATCAATATATTATGCTGCTGAGAATACCAAGCCCTATCATGCCTGGGGAAGCTGTTATCTACCAGAATTTGCAATGAGATGTCCCATCAGAATGGGTGAGTTATTTTGCATTCCTGGGTGAGAGGGAACTACTTAGTCTACTGGAATCCTGTTGTCTTGCTGCAAGCTGGACCTGTTAGAATGCACTATGACTGAAATGAAACAGACACTGTTAAAACAGGGGAAAAAGTGTGAGTTCTGGTCTGGTATATCCCACCACAAATCCATCTTCTCACATCTGACAGTGCTGCTTCCCCTGACCAATGTATATGATATATATAACCCGGTCAAGTTTTCTAAAGCTACCTACTTTCCTCTCCTCAAGACCAGGTGAGCACATTCTGTTTCCTGTTAGTGTAATTACTCAGTCACCTTTTTTGTCCCCTCCATTGATCTGAAGGTCATTATAACACACATAAAGCCCTTACTAAATTCACCCAAGAAGCCTTAAATGATAGCCAACAAAGCCTGTCTTTACTGAACACTGAAATATCTCTAATGAGAAAAATTGTCCTCCAAAATATGATGGCCTTGGATATTATTACTGTTTAGTGAGAAAGCATCTTGTCATCCAAATAGAATGTTGTATGTTTGTACCTGATGAGCCTGCTAATGAATCTTCTTTATTATCTCACATGAGGACTCAGTTGAATGATCTGAGTGATTTAATTCCCTGGCATAGGGGCTTAAAAAATCAGTATCTCAGATCATGGTATTCTTTGTGGGAAAAAAATATTACTCATTTTGACTATTATTATCCAATTCTGTGTTTTCTCTTGTATGTGCCTATATTGTTACTGTGTTATCTTCCTCCAAAAGAGCCAGATAGCTGTCAACAATGAACCACCTTCATGCTAGTAAAACACCTTGCTGATTGCTCAGGGGATGGTGCAAAAGAGAGTGGTGTGTGAGATTGTAGGAGATGGTCATGAAGGGTGGAGTGTCAGAGGAGGTAATCAGGAGGATATAATCTCTAGTTGATCTACAAGGTGAATTTGGACAAACAGAAGGTCCTCACTCCTTTTTCCATTTTTGGAATTTATGCTGTGCCAAGTGTTCTCATAGTGGGAGCTGTTCTAAGGGTATCACCTTGAGAGATTTAGATTTTGTTGAGACTATTGGGACTGAATAAAACAGCTGTATAATTGTGGATGTGTGTTTTTTGAGTGGACATCAGTTTTCAACTTCTTTAAATAAATACCGAGTGCTATTGCTTGATCATATACTGAGTATGATTAGTTTTGTAAGAAAACACAAATTTCTTCCAAAAGGGCTATACTATTTTTCATTCCTACCAGTGATGAATGAGAGTTCCTGTTGCTCCACATTCTTGCCAGCATTTGGCATTGTCAGTGTTCCAGAGTATGGTCATTTAATAGGCATGTTTCTGTATCTCGATGTTGTTTTAATTTGTATTTTCCGGATGACATATTTTGTGGAGCATCCTTTCAGATGCTTATTTTCTTTCTCTGTATCTTCTTTGATGTGATGTGTGTTCGAGTTTTGGGCTCATTTTTAAATCAAGTTATTTTCTATTCATTTCTTTCTCTATTTTTTTAAGTCAAAAGAATATTTATATTGGCTTTATCTCTTATGAGATAAGGGGTATATAATGAGAAATAAATTTTGAGCTCGTAAACCTTGGTCTACAACTGATCCTTAATATTAAATATTAACCAATAATGGTGTATTATCTACAGGCAAATAGGAACAATTTTTAATACTTCCCTCTTCATCCTATTTTTCTAAGGATTTAACATTTCTTTTAAGGTAAAATTGCCTGATAGTCATTCATTTGCATATAGATTTTCTTTAATTCTATCTATTTATAGATCTCATTGCTTTATAAGACATTTCTTTTTTAAAATATCTTTGATATTCTTCTTGCTAATGCCATTTTAAATCCACGATAGACTTTCCTATTATTTTAAAAGCTATAAAACTTAGAATCTTCAAATATTAGATGCCATTTTGAATCATTTGTGGTTCAATAAATTCTGAGGTAGCTTGAAAATGTCAAGATGTGTTTGCCATGACTGAAAAGGCTGGCATTAAAAGCTACACTTTCCACTCTCCACTAGATTGGGAAAATCAGTTTCTGGGTTCTATATAAACCTGGGACAACATGTACTTATTCAATATAATCTTGAGTTATATCCATGAAGTATATTGACTTCTGAAAGATAAGTCTCTATAAATGAATTATGAACTGCCTTTATAGGTTATTTTGACACTGTAGAAACCACACCCTGCATATGGAATGAATGATAAAGAAAGAACAACTAAAGCTACAAATACTCCAATGTTTTTTACTATTAAATTTCCTCATGAGTCATAAAGAAAATTACTCCATACAGATGAAGATTTGTGTCAGATATCCATGGAAAATATTAGTTGGAAACAAAATTTGTCAAGCATTTAGCTTCTGTCAAATTTTAGTAAAATAGTTAATATATTCATGGATCTATATTTATTGAGGAGTATAGGTATGCTCATTTTTGAATGTTTAGATCCAGAAGAAGGGATGTCAGGCTATCATTTTTTAAATTGAGATATAAATGACAGATATGCAATGTACAGTTATATTAGTTTCGGGTGTGCAACATAATGATTTGATATAGGTATATATACAAAAATGATCACCACAATAAGTCTAATTAACACTCATCAACACACAGTTAAAATTTTTCTTATTTTGATGAGAACCTTTAAAACCTATTAGAGCAACTTTCAAATATGTAATACATTATTTTTGTTGTTGTTATTATTATTATTATTATTATTTTATATTACATTCTCATGACATTTATTTTATAACTGAAAGATTTTACATTTTGGCTACTCCTCTCCTTATACTCATTTTGCCCACCTCACCCCCATGTCCCACTTTTGGCAGACATCAATCTGTTAATATGTTCTCTGTATATATCTGTATCTATTAGTTTATTTATTTTTAAGATTTTATTAAAAATATAAGTGAGACCATGCAGTATTTAGCTTTCTCTGATTGATGTATTTCATGTTTTTCACTTAGAAATATTCTCCCAAGATCTATCCATGTTGTTGCAAATGACAAGAGTTTATTCTTTTTTATGACTCTCTCTATATATACATATATAAATATATATCACATTTTCTTCATTTGTGAATCTGTTGATAAACAATTAAATTGTTTCTATATCATGCCTGTTGTAATTAGTGCTGCAATAAACATTGAAGTGCATATAGTCTTTCAGATTAGTATTTCTTTTTCCTTCAGATAAATACCCAAAAGAGGAATTCATGGATGATATGGTAGTTTTATTTTTAATTATTTGAGGCACCTCCATACTGTTTTCCATAGTGCTTACACCAGCTTACATTTCCACCAACAGTAAACAAGAATTCCCTTTCCTTACATCCTCATCAACATTCGTTATTTTGTTGTCTTTTTGATAATAGCCCTTCTAACAGATAAGGCAAGAGAGTTCATTGTGATTTTAGTTTGCATTTCCATAATGATTAGTGATGTTGAACACTTGTTGACCATCTGTATGTCTTTTTTGGAAAATTAACTATTCAGATCCTCTGCTCATTTTTAAATGGATTTTTTCTATTGATTCATATAAGTTCTTTATATATTTTTCTATTAACCCTTTATCAGATACATGATTTGAAAATATTTTCTTCCATTTGGTAATTTGTATTCTTATTTTGTTAACAATTTCATTTGCTGTGCAGAAGCCTTTCAGTTTGATGTAGTCTCTTTTCTTTATTTTTTCTTTTTGTACCTTTGCTTTCAGTGACAAAACCAATAAAAACATTGCCAAGACTGATGTCAAGAAGCTCATTGCCTATGTTTACTTCCAGGAGTTTTATGGCTTCAGGTCTTAAATCTGCAATTTATTTTGAGTTAGTATCTGTGTACAATATTAAATAGTGGCCCAGTTTTATTCTTTTGAATGTGGCTCTGCAGGTTTCCCAATATAATTTATTGAAAAGACTATACTTTCTTATTGTATATGCTTGGTACTTTTGTTGTAATTTAACTGACCACATATACTTGAGTTTATTTCTTAACTCTTTATTTTGTTTCACTTATCAGTTTGTTTTTAAGCTAACACCATACTGTTTTGATTGTTATAGCTTTGTTATACAGTTTAAAATCAAGGAGAGTGATGCTTCCAGCTTTGTTTTTTTTGTTTGTTTTTGTTTTTTTTTGTTTTTTGTTTTTGTTTTTTTTTGTTTTAAATCAAGGTTGCTTTGGCTATTTGATGACTTTAGTGGTTTTATAAAAGTTTTATAATAAGTCTATTTCTTTGTAAATGCCATTTAAATTTTAATGGAAATTGCATTAAATCTGTAATCATATTAAATCTGTAGATTGTTTTGGGTAGTATAGGTGTTTTGACAATATTAATGCTCTCTATTCATAAGCATGAAATACCTTTCCATTTATCTGTGACTTCCTCAGTTTCTTTCATCAATGTCTTCTTATAGTTCTCAGTATAAAAAATATTCACCTCCAGGGTTAACTTTATTCCTACTTATTTTAATATTTTTAATATAATCATAAATGGAATTGTTTTATTAATTTATATTTCTGATAGTTTCTTATTGTATAGAAATGAAAATATTTTTAATATTGATTTTGTGTTCTGCAACTTTACTGAATTTATTTATTAGTTCTAACAGTGTTTTGGTGGAGCATTTAGTGTCTTCTACATGTAATAATCTACAAATGATGATAGTTCTACATTTTTCTTTCCAATTTGGATGTCATTTATTTCTTTTTCTTGCACGATTACTCTGTCTAGGACTTCCAATACTATGTCAAATAAGTGGGAATTCTTGTCTTTTCTCTGATCTTAGAGGAAAATCTTTCAACTTTTCACCACTGAGTATAATATTATTAGCTGTGAGTTTATCATAGATGGCCTTGATTATGTTGAGATATGTTTCTTCTGTACTCATTTTGCTGAGAATATCATAAATGAATGTTAAATTTTGTCAAATGCTTTTTTATACTGTTGAGATGAGCATATGATTTTTATCTTTTATTTTGTTAATTTGGTGTATCACATTGATTGATTTGGAGATGTTGAACCATCCCTGGAATAAATCCCACTTATTCATGTTGTATAATCCTTTAAAGTATTGCTGAATTTCATTTGCTAATAGGTTTTTCATTTTCTTATGTTGAGATTTATAAGTTCTTTGTATATTTCAAACAAAAGCTTTTTATTACATATGTATTTTGCAAATATTTTTACCAGTCTGTGGCTTATTCTTTTGTTTTCTTGACAGACTCTTTTGCAAAGTAGAAATTTTTAATTTTAATAGAGTCTAACTTATCTTTCATTTTTTAAATGGATTTTGTGTCACTGGTGTTGTATTTAGAAAGTTATAACTAAAACCAAAGCTATCTAGATTTACTTCTATGTTATTTTCTTGGTGTTATATAGTTTTAAATTTTATATTTAAAATTTTGAGTGCTCCATTTTGAGTTAATTTTTAGAACAATGTTAGGTCTGTGTCTAAATTTCTTTTTTTTTATTTTTTTGCATGTAATATTTAGTTGTTCCAATATTATTTGCTGAAAAAAAAATATTTTCTTTATGGTATTGCCTTTGCCTCTTTGTCAAAACTAATTGATTACATTTTGAGGGTCTATTTTGGCCTGTCTATTCTATGCCATTGAGCTACTTGTCTTTTTTTTTTTTTTTTTTTTTTTCGATACCACACTGTCTTGATACTGTGGCTTTAAAGAAAGTCTTGAATAGAGCAGAGTCAGTCCTCCAACTTTGTTCTTCTATTTCAATATTGCTGACGAGTTCAGGCATTTGCTTTCTGTATAACCTTTAGGATGAGTTTATCGATATCCATAAGATAACTCATTGGGATTTTGATTATGATTGCATAGAATGTATAAACAAAATTGAGAAAAACTGACATCTTGACATTATTGTATCTTCCCATCCAGTAATGTAAAATAATTGCTTTACTTAATTCTTTAATATTTTTATTGGAGTTTTATAGTTCTTCTACAGATATTGTATATACTTTGTTTTATTTATACATAAACATTATATGCTTTGGATGCTAATGTAAAGTTGATGTGTTTTTAATGTCAGTTTTCACTTGTTCATGAAGACTAATTTTATGTGTAGTTTTGAATAGAAAAAACAGTGGGCTCTTCCATAAAGATGAGCTAGGAAAAGATGTCCTCTCAAGGCAGAGTTAAAAGAAAGAAATTTGAATGCATGATCAACATCATTGACAGTAACCATCTTATGTTTTAGAGCAAGTTCTTAATTCTTTGAAGACATTAATCAAGTAGATCCACTACTATATTATGTCAGAACATATTCTCCTTTCCTGGCATTCTATGGTTTCATGATTCTTAAATATCGGTAAAGGATTGAGTGTTTCTAAAGAATCATATTATTTTAAAGCAATAAAACTTAATAACAGTCACCATACCATGGTAATCTCAATTATTATGAACTAACTATTAGGATATTGTTCTACACTAAGAAGCTACCAGAGCAGATGAGGTAATAATTAAATAGTTCTACAATGATGATAGCTGTCTGGTCAACTTTATAGTGAATATAAATATTTATCCACTTTTCTCGCCAACCTCATTTTTTCCCAGTCCAAAATAATTGACTTTGTGTAACTGAGACCTAAGTAAATATCAAAAGATGAATAAACTCTTCTGTTTAATTTAATAAATAGAACTATATATTCTATTTTAATTATGTAATATTAACAAGAATTTTATTTTACAAACACAAAGCAATATTGATATTACAGAAGAAATAAGAAAATATGAAGAATTTCTTGATAAATTTGCAGTTTATTTTGCTTATCTTTAGAATAGTATTGAAAAATAAAATGCATAATTTTTCCTTTGGTTTTGCTGTACCCTATTAAATTTATATTTAACTTCATTAAGAAAAACAGGGAGAAATTTGTCAGGTTTTTATTTTTGTGATCAAATACATTTTCTAATTAATACAGGAATCTCAATATAATGATGATAAATAGTATTAATTTAACATTTTGTACCTTATTAGGGGCATGTTTATAAAAAAACATCATATTTGGAAGTATTTTTTTAGATCAAAATATATAACTCACCTTCAAAGGTCTTTAAATTAAGAATTGCTATAAAATCATTCATTTCATTATATTTATCTTTTTTAATATTAATTTTTGTTAATTCAAATAATAAACTCTGTATAAATATAAAATACATATATATCATTTATATTCATATTTCTTTAAGAGCATTTTTACAGCAATAATCTAAATGGTCCTTTACTTTTTTTTCTAATGAACAGTTACAATTGGAAATAGCTTCCATCAAACACATTCAAATGTAGTCATTTCACAATCATAGTCAGAAGAGGTTTAGGTGACACCAAATACATGTATACTTGATTGTAATTTTGGGATTTCCATAGGGATTTTCTTGGATCCTTATTTTCACTGTCTTCTTTGAGAAGACTTTTGACAAATTAACTGTTAACTTCTCTTTACTATTCTTATTAAGTGGTTTGGTGCAAAAGCAAAGGAAACATTACTTTCTAAGATGAAGTAAGAGGGAGAACATAGGTTAAAAGTACCTAAGCAGAACCTTCTAAATTCTATTCATAAGTTCCATGATTAAATAAGGTTTTTTCTGGATTTCCTCTGCTTCCATTGGCAACTAATATTAGCCTTACAAGTCATGTGTATTTAAGAGGACTGCTTTAGGAACCACTAGATATCTCTTTTCTTAAACTCTCTCCTATAATATCGAGCTTCTCAAGGGCAGGATATGTTGTTTCTCATTAATTTTGTATCTTTAAAGCCCAGCATAGTGCCTTGCACAAATAAATCTGACTAAATTTTTATTAAATTGAATTGAATTATTGAATGCCTGATTATTTATCCCCACTAATCAGATGGTAAGTTCTTCAAGGTTCATTAAAACTTTAATCAAACACTTTCTATAAGCATTGCCAAGTATGTTTAGTACTCTAGTAATTTATAATACATTTGGAAATGAATCGTCCTGAATCAACCATCTTGAATTCTTAATTGTCCAATGAGAAAAGTTGAAGGCAGTTAAAGATCAAAAGAAGAAAACCCAGAGGATGCCACAGGTCAAACTTTAGATAAATATATCTCATCTGCATTCCTTATTGTCCTTAATCAAATAACATTTCTTTGGTAGTCACCCGAAAAAAATTCAGAAAAATAAGGCATACTTCCATAGGAAAAGAAAACAGAATTTGAAGTCAAAGTTCAATTTTGTCCTTAACGGTGATGACTCTGAAAAAATTATTTAATTCTAAGGACCTCATCCCCTTCATCTTTAAAAAGGGGAAATAATAATCAATACAGAGGGTTATTATTAAAAACATTAAAATAAAATAATGAATATTAAATAATATTTTTTAGTTTTTTTAAATTCTTGAGTTTTCAAATTAAAACTATAAAGTAGAATTATTATTTCATTTATATAAGTTATTAACTTGAAGCTTCAATAACTTTTGTAACTTGTTCAAAGTAAGAATAATGGAGATGAAGCTGTGGTAGGTACTGTAATACTAAATTTTGCTTACTATGAAATGCTCTTCCCAGGTGCTTTTGTACAAATTGATGAAGCAATAAATATTGATTAAAAAAAAAAAAAGGAATCAGTTTATTTCATCATTACATGGGCAGATAACAAGCCTCAGCTATGCCCTTAATTTGGAATTACAGAGATTAAAAACAACTTTTTTCTTATCTTAAAGAAGCCCTCAGTTTAGTGTGTTAGATGGTGGGTCACTTTCTGGAGATTAAAAAAAAAAAAAAAAAAAGAGAGAGACACCTTGTTATGAGGTACCAGAAGAAAAAGAGTGATGAGATGGAGGTGGCATTACTGAAAATAGAATCATTTTAGTGATATGCACACCCTGGGGCCTAATTCAGTATGTGGTCTCTGTGCTGTGAATTAAAGTCCCACTCAAGGCACAGATTCTCAAGATCTAGGAAAGATATTTTACAGGACAGTCTTTGGGCAATCACTACTGCTATCAGAAGCTCATTTTGCACTTTGTAGTCAAATATGCATTGCATCCACAATGGAAATTTGATGGTAAGGTCATTTAATCACTTTCACCATAAAAATATTTATTTTACTTTTCACATATATTATGATAACAACATATTGAATTGCTTCTCAGCTTGGGAAAGAAGGCACCCATTTTCCCTCACACATAATCATAAAATTAAGAAATAAGCCTGGACCCACACTGTTGTCTACCTCTACACTGCAGTCCTGCTAAGCGCAAGAACTCTGCTACCACTTTGGCTGGACCTGAAAACAAATACCACTTAAAATAGTATGAGACATCTTATTAAGTAAGGAGCTCCCAGTGATTCTTTGGTCATCACTTTACAGGGAATGCCCCGCCCCTCAGAATCTGAAAAAGAGATCTTTGTGTAGTTCAGTACATTTCAAAAACACTCCACATATTCTATACCATTGATTTCTGGACTCATAGTTTTCACACATTCCATGCCATTGCTTTGTCAAGTCATGGTTACACTAGAGATGATTTTAGTGCAAAGTTCTTTGCTTTCAAAAACAATACTGAGAGGCAAACAGACTGATTCTATGTGCTGTAACAGAAGTAAATGTCTTGATTTCCTGCTTACAAGGTGGTATTGAGCTCTTTTGAAGGCCATTTGACAGGCTGAAAACAAACAATTTTCTTTTCATCAAGCCCATCGAAGTGACTTTGCTTTGTTTTATTTATTTATTTAATTTATTTATTCCTTTGCACATAAATTCCAATTATGAGCAGTATCAAAGCCAACTGCTTTTGCTCTTTATAAGGATTTGAGATAGACATTCAACTCAAGATCCCGTGTGTACCTACTTGTGAGGTAACGTGAAAGTGAATTTATTTTTTATAATTTCAAAAAACAAAACTAAAACCCAACCCAATTTGTATAGAGTCTGAATGTATGAATCCTTGCGTCCAAATGACACTCTTGAATCTCAGTTTTGCTCTCTTAAAATAAACAGAATAACATAAAATAAATTAGATAATACAAACAAGGAACTTGAAATGATGCTTGGATGGAGAGATTGATCAAAATATGTTAGTTGTATTATTAACATTATTATTTTTTCTTCATCTCCATATTGTCAGATCTTAATGATAAACAAAACCTGGATGAAACAAAAAATGAGAGAGAAAAAAGAGTTGAGCAATATGTCAGGTTCTTATTTCTGATATTATTGGTTTTTGTGGGGGAATTTAACAGAACAAATAGTTGTTTGTCATGGAAGAACTGAAATTTTAATATTGAGCTCAAAAGTAAAGTTTTGTTTTACATCTAAATATGTTTACGAGCAACTTAAAACACTCGCTTAGAAGAAAAGTCAGTGATTATTAATTACATACATCCATCTCAAAAAACAAAACGAAACAAAAAATCATCGGTTGAAAAAAAGGAACAAAAAAATAAACTAAATAAAAAACAAACATGACAAACACAAAAATATTGTTCAAAAATAAAGGAAATTTGAACTCAAGAATAGAGTGGAGTATGTTCTAAGAAAAATAAATTATAGATTTTCCTTACAAATTTTGAACTGCGTTTTCTATCTTTTGGATAAAAGCTATCAGCTCTCAGTTCTAATTTAACAAAACTTATAAATGTATTTACAAAATACTAATAAAAACTATGAGAAAATAAATACATATTTATAGTCTTTCTATTGCTATTACTAATTCAGATGTTTTCTTCATATACAGCAATAATCACAGCATCAACAGCTGTGTCTCATTTCACGTTGACGTTATTCACAGAATGATATTGTCTTCATCTAATCTTTTTAGTAGTTTATAATCTAATTGGCCTTTGAATGGACAGGCCATTATTTTGCTTAGTTGGTACATTTTTGTTTAAGATATTTAAGTTTTTTTCCCAAAATTTTAATGTGCACATTATAAAAACATTTTTATTAGACTATTAAATGTGTGCCAAGGTGAAATGGGACTGTGTGAAGAAAACAAATTCATAGACTAAAAATATTAATTTTAAAAAAGTAAATCACGAAATGTTTGAGAAATGCAGATATTGAGTGCTTTACTTTAAATTCCATTTGAGCAGGGAAATCCTGTTCACCTCCAAGTCCTTCAGGAGTAACCACAGACTTCACAGAGTATTATATATCAACCATTTCATCTCCATTCTCCTACCAGCTAAACATTTGAGAAATCACAACAATTTACACCAGCACAGGACAATGACAAGCAAATCTGTGACACATTAATCATTAAGTGCAGTGATAAACTATGTTAATTCATAAAACTCAAACACTGATGCATTTGAAATTTTATTTTGGCATTTGAATTTCTTTGGTACATAACTGTGAAGCTGTTAGTCTCCTGCATGTTCTTAGCCAGTGCTTTGTAATTTATCTGTCTTTCAAAGCCATCTCCAGAGATGTTTCTGTATAACTTACAAAGACCATCCTAGAATGAAGAGATATCTACTCTTTTGATTTCAATAGTGTGATTGTCTCCAAATACCCTTTATTTACTTACTATTAACATCAATATTTTATTCCTAACTTTACAAAATTAATCCATTACTCTAAATTCAATTGTGAATTTTTTCTCATTTCTTTTTAATAATGGACAAAGCAAAATATCCAGAATAAAATTACATTTAGAAACATTTATGATATGTGTCTCTTGGACACAACACAGTGCTGGACTCCATGGAATAGAAAACAGAAAAAGCAGATATGTACCCTAGATTATTGTGTGACTATTATATAAATAATTCTTAGTCCAGAAAAATGCTTATTTTTGTTTGGTTTTATTTAGAAAATGAGTCTTTGAGTTGCAATTGCTTGCACTTCGCCCTTTAACTTTATCAATCTTTCTTTAATAACAGAAAACCTCAGCCTAATAAAACTTATATGGGAAGAAGGACACGACCATCAACAGAGTATGTATATACAATGTTCCATACTCTCTAGCCTACTCTGTGTGCCTCCTGCTTCTGAGCCCACTGTGGTGCTACTGCAGACTGAACCAGAACTACTAGACACATGTAACAAACAGGATGCTTCTTCAGCCCGGGATGTCTTTGAGGTCACCATTTCCAAGGGCCTGGATAAGTGCTTTGTGGTGCTAGAAGAACCAGGGTTTTAAAACACATTTAGATGTGTGGTGATAGAGAGCAGTTTATTTTTATTCTTCTGCATGTGGCTTTTTAGTTTTCTCAGAACCATTTATTGAAGAGGCTTTCCTCTCTTCATTGTGAGTTTTTGGCTTCTTTGTCAAGTTATTTGCCAATATAAATGGAGGTTTACTTCTGGACTCTAGATTCTGTTCTGCTGGTCTGTATTTGTGTAAATACTATACTGTTTAGATATTGTCACTTTGTAATATACTTTGAAGTTGGGCGGAGTGATAACTACAGCTTCATTATTTTTTCTCAGGATTACTTTGGCTATTTGGTATCTTTAGTGCTTCCACACAAATCTGATGATTTTTTTTGTTCTATTTTTTTTATAAAAGGTCAATGGGATTTTGATGGGGATTGCATTAAATCTGTATAATGTTTTAATAATAAGGTCGTTTTAACTATGTTGATTCTTCTAGTCCAAAAAACACAGACTGTATTTCCATTTCTTTGTGTCTTCAATTTCTTTTAATAGGGTATCACAGTCTTCATTGTAAAGGTCCTTCACATGTTTTGTTGGGTTTATTCCTAGGTATTTTAATATTTTTGTTGTGATTGCAAGAAATTTTTTTTTTCATTTCTTTCCTAACAATTCTTTCTTAGAGTATAGAATGCTACAGATTTATGAACATTGATTTTGTTTCCTAATACTTTATTGTATTTGTTTATTATTTCTAGTAGTGTTTTAATGGAGTCTCTAAGGCCAATTAAAAAATGGTAGAGGACCTGAGCAGACACTTCTCCCAAGAAGATATACAAGTGGCCAATATACATATAAAAAGATGCTCAGCTTCACTAGCTATCAGGAAAATGCAAATAAAATCCACAATGAGATATCATATCATGCCTATTAGAGTGGCTATCACCAACAGGACAAGTAATAACAAATGTTGGAGAGTTTGTGGATAAAAAGGGATACTCATACTCTGCTGTGGGAATGCAAATTGATACAATCACTATGGAAAACAGTATGGAGTATCCCAAAATACTAAGAATTGAATTGTCATATGATCCAGAAATTCTTCTACTGGGTGTTTACCCAAAAAACTTGAAAACATTTATCCAATAAGATATATGCACATGGATATTCATAGCAGCATTATTCATGGTCACCAGGATATGGAAACAACCAAAGTGTCCTACAATAGATGATTAGATAAAGAGGCTGTGGTACATATATACAATGGAATATCACTCAGTTATAAGAATTGATGAAATACTGCCATTTGCAAAAAAAATGGATTGATCTTGGGATAATCATGCTTAACAAAATAAGTCTGACAGAAAAAGTTGAAAACCACATGATATCATGTATAAATGAGATATCAAACTGAAAGCAAAAAACAGCACAAACAAACAGTGACTCGTGGACATGAACAGTGGACTTGTGGTTACCAGAGGGAAGGGGAGGAGGAGGAAAGCAGATATGGGTAGAAGGAGTCAAATATGTAGTAAGGAAAAGAAATCTAACTATGAGCAGTTGTCAGCACTGAGCTGATAAGAAGGGAAGGCTTGGGTGGCGAGATGTCCTGTTGAAAGAATGCACAAGGAGCCGACATGAGAATGAAATGGCAGGCGCCAACTTTATCGTGGGAAGTACACACTTCTGGACTGCATGGGCTTTATACACATCGAAGAACAATAATGACATTCTGCCACACATGAATAATAAACAATAAGCTGAGTCATACTTGTAAAAGTTAGGTGCAGGTGCCTTAGTACATTAATGTAACATTTTAAATCCAGAGTTCTACCCCTAGCTGCTAGCCTAGATCACAGCCAGACCTGGGACCCACAGCAGTAAACGCAATACTGTGTGTGTGTGTGTGTGTGTGTCTGTGTGTGTGTGTGTGTGTGTGTGTGAATGACATATAGTTGAATTGTACACTTGAAATTTGAAACTTGTTGGATTTTATTGATCAATGTCATCCCAATAATATTTAATGATAAAAAAGAAAAAAACATTAAAAATAAAACACATTATTTAAAAATTTTCTTCACAACCTTCTGATGCAATTATGATGTTTGTTTTGCAGGTGCAGATGAAGACATTGAAACTTCAAGATGTTTAAATAATCTTGTTCAAGGTAAAAGTAATATGAAAATGGCCTTGATTATTAGTTGAAAAGTATCAAAAGAAACACTAATATTTAATTTCACAACATTGTCAGTACAAGGTAATTTTTTACGCCTCTACTAAATACCAGTAATGACTCTTTAATTTCTGATAATATAATGGTGATCTAGGTATGAATGGTAAAAATAACAATCCAAACTAGTCAAGCAATGAAGGGCAGAAAAAAGGGCTTCTTCACTTTCTAGAACCTATGCATATTCCTAAGATAACTTTTAGTTCTTGATAGGAAACTAGAACATCTCTATGTTTACAAAAATATTACTGAAACAACAAGGAAAAAATACTCATTGCATTCATTAACACTTTTGATAAATTAATTTATTAATTAAAAGATTATCTTATATGTCAAAAAAAGACATATCATGGACTTGGTTCTGCCATTGGCTTATTGAGTCATTTTTAGACTTGTTGGTTTATGGATTTGGGCCTCAAATTCTTTATTTATAAAATCTGGACATTGGTACATATTAAAATTCCTTCGATCAGCAAACACAGTTTATATTCTCTCAATGAATAAAGGACTTAATATGACTTCGTATCTTCAATTGAGGTGTTACCTTCATAAAAGAATAAATAGGAGGTAAATTAATAGAGGTAGAATCATGAGCTTTTAATTGTGCAAGAGAGTGTGCTGAGTGCTTTACACAGAGCATCTAAATTGATCTCACCAAAACTCTATTAAGTCAGTATTGCTATCTACATGTAGAGAAAAAATTACTAAAATATATGGTTGTTACAGAATTTCAACAACTATGTTACAAAGCCTAAAAAAAAAGTGAAATAATACAGGTAGACAGGATTTTTTAAGATGAAAGAAGAATGTGCAATTAGTGAATCTAGGAATGTCCAGGTTGCAAATACTAGAACTTTCAAAAGTCCCTTACTTGAGGTTGGAAATAAAATAGCTCAGAATGAATCATGGTAATAAGAATTAGGAAATTGATTCTCATACTGAATATCAGGATAAGCTCTAAACTTTAAATGCTTCCTTGGAACTGAAAATAGCATTCTATACAGTCATGGCTTATTTTATCTAGTAAACATCTTTGAATTAATCTTACTGAGAGTCAATAGAGAACTGGATGTTAATCCTTATACTCTCTAACATGTCTGCTTTGGCCTTCAGATCTTTTTTCTAAATAAATGAAATGTTCACTTTTACTTTCACCTCATCATGTTCAAGTGCCTCTTGATTTTCTGCCAAGTAAGAAATATTAATTTGCTGGTACCAATTATTTTACTTCTTTGGAAAGAATCTCCATTAATGTTTGAATTCATGTTTATTGGTATATACAAATTTTTCATAAATAAAGATTTAACTTATATTCTTAAAAGGAAAGTTAAGTAATATGAATAATAAAATATTAAAGATCTGACCTAAAGCTGAAAAATATTACTGTCCAATAATTTTCTTTAGACATCATTATAAAATATAATCAATTCTATAGTCTGATGGTGAACTTAAAACACTTTTCAATGTGAAATGAAGTTTAAATTGTAGTTAGAAGTTTAAAATTATTTGAAAACATTTTGGTTACATGACCTAGAGAGAGTGTTTTGAGAGACATTCATCTTGATAAACAAATTAACATAACTATATGACAGAGGTTTCCAGACATCTGTCTTTGAACTGATGTGTGAGAACAGAAGTGAAATGTGCCCCCACAAAGCTTAGAAGAAAGACTACCTATGAGAATTAAATCCTAAATTTAGTATTTGTTCTGGAATATGGAATTTGAAGGTATGTGAGGAAACACAGAATGGAGAGATAAGCAGTGAATACAGCAAGAAGAATATTAAAAGCCAGGCAGCAGAGTTTAACTTTATTGTGAATTTTATTAAGCACTGGAGAGACATAGTCATTTATATGTCAACACTGGATGGTAAATGAATAAATGAATGAATGAATGAATGAATGCATTTTATTCATTCAGGTTTCTATCATTTAGCTGCTCCTCCTAACTGAGGACTCCTTCCCCATTATGAATAGTATTGGTGGAAACCACTGCCCACAACAAGATGTGGTTAACACATGCAATGGAATATTACTTAGCCACAAGAAAAGATGAAACACTGCCATTTGTGACAACATGGATAGATCTTGGGATAATCATCCTAAGTGAAAAGTTGAGAACCATATAATTTTACTTATATATGGGATATAAAACTGAAAACAATAAATAAACAAGACAAACAAACAAAAAATCATAGACACAGATAACAAGCAGAAAGGGGGTACTGGGGTGGAAGGTAAGGGTAAATGGGGTCAAATATATCATGACAAAAGGAGATTTGACTTTAGGTAGTGAACACACAATGCAATATATATATACATATACATATATATATATGTATATATATATATATATATATGATGTATTATTGAATTATATACTTGGAACTTACGTAAATTTTATTAACCAATGTTACCCCAATAAATTTCATTTTAAAAAAGCAATTCATGCAGTGTGATTATCCTTGGCTTGACAAAACAAATTCACCAGACTAAGACTTTGACATAAAGATATTGGGGTATTTTGGATACACAGCCATTATGTCACTAATATAGGTTGCAACTAGGTAGGAAAATAGCAGTGGTGACATACTGGCTAGAATACTGACATACTGGCTATTTGAAATGAAACCAGCAAAAGCCCAAGAAAAAGATTCTGAACAAATCCCCAAAGGACATGTAGATAGTTACTTGTCAGATGCATCTGAACGTACCCAAGACCTTAGCAATAATGATCCAGGAACAGAGACAGAGTTAGCTGGCAAGCCCTGGATCTGCTTTTGCTGCTAATTAAACAGTGGAGATGGCTACATGTGAAAACATGTTAAAAGTTCTTCATCTCTTGGTACCTTAATTCAGAGGTGTCTAGAGGTGCAAGTAGCTAATCTAATATATCCACAGTACTGGGTACAGTACCTCTGGCTTCTTCAGGAGTCCATCTGGCTGATGAAGTTTTGCCTAGGTATCCATGTCCTGATAAGACCCAAGGGCAGAAGGTGGCTGATGAGAAATGGGTTTTGCAGAGACTGATAGGCGCCCTGACAGATATTGTAGTGGAAATTTTGGGGGCGAGCAAAATGCCAGCTGAGCTGAAGTCTAGCCTCAGAGTCACAACAGCAACCCTTTATCAACAGGCATCTGATTTACTACTTTTGGGACATCATCCTATAATTATTGTATCTTAGTGCTTCTAACATAATTATCTCTGACTAAGATCCTCAGGCAACCCAGAAAAGATTGGTGTCTCTACTTGACTATAAATCATTCACCCAATCTTCAAAGGCTGGGAAAGGAGAGTTACTCTGCCATCAAGAGACCAGTCCGAAAGCCTGAACCCTTTGAACTGAGCTGTAGTTCAGAAGGCCAGATCTCACCCCTTGTTCTCACCCTTTGTTCTACTCCATTTGTAGCAGGTAACAGGGTAAAATATGTATCGATTGCATGCATATCTATTTCCATAACTTTAAAATAAAGTATGTTTGACATTGTCTGTTCCTTTTGCTCCTGAGTAGTTTTGGGTTATGACCATTTTTCTATCCATCGTTCTTTAGTTTCCTCCACTTGTTTTGTAATGTCTCTAACACTTATATTCAATTATTTGTTATTTAAGCTAGCTAGGTTCATGTAATTTAAAAACCTGGTTGATTTAAGGGTTTTTAGCAGAAGGATGACCAATTTTGAATGTAAGAAGTTTTGAAATTCAGGCTGAACTGAGATAGACTGAGACTGAGTCAGGTCCATGACATCAGCACATAAGCAGTGGCATTTGGCAATGAGGAAAGGATGACTTTTTGTGTGATCGTATGGTTACTCTTCCCGAGTAAACTCTATCAGATTTTAAAATGGGAAATATTTTTTATAGTCTATCATCAACTATATCTGATTGCAGATGAGGCATATAGTACACTATATGTTGTATATTTATTCATTCACTTAAAGTTTTAATATGGTCATCAATTCACTAGATTACTAAAGAACTCACAAATTGGTACTCAATTTGTGAAACCATGGCCTGAAATGTATGGTATAATAGTAAGGGTGTCTTTATAATTTTAGGGACTTACGTTTAAGTTTCTATTTAAAAGAGTGGTGTGTGTGTGTGTGTGTGTGTGTGTGTGTGTGTGTGTGTGTGTGTGAACATGCATGCGTGTAGATATTTAAGAATATTATGTTACTACAGAAAAGTATGAAAGGAGAATAGCTTTTAAGGACCTAAAAATAGTCACAAGTGAATGATTCTGTTCTTAAGAAGCAAGATAAGACCATGAGCTATGAAATTTTTCCTATGGAGAATATCCCTATATAATACTCTTCGTGACTATGGTGGGAAATCTTTATTTACTAAAGAAAATGCATTTTTCATGCTTTCAGTATAAATGCTAACTGTATGGGATGTCACTATAAATCAGAGTCTTCTTGGTTGTCTTTTTTTTTTTCTTCTATAACACACAAGAAGTAATGAACAAAAGTGAGATTCTCTTCAATGGACACATTCAGGTTTATATACTACATCTCTTAGTGAACTATAACTCTTCTTCAAAGAAACCATATCCAAATATATATTCTGAGAGTGACATTATTATGAGAAAAACTTATTTATCTATTATCTATCTATCATCTATCATCTGTCATCTCTCCTGTCTCTCTCTACCTGTCTATTGTCTACCTATTTTTTGATAAAAATAATATATTAATTTGACATTCAAATAAAATGGAATTTTTAATGATAAAAACAGTAGTTACATGTCCACACTTTAATGTTCCCAATCTCTCTGTGTAAAGTCAACCACATTCAAATGTATGTCATTGCTTATTTCTTTTCATTTACTCTGTTATAATTTTAATAGTAATTTGGTAGGGTTATGTGACAAAAGTCCAAAATATTGATCATAATCCTCTAATTTTTAAAAGATTTTTATTAAAATATAGCTAATGTACTATATTACATTAGGTTCAGGTGTACATCATAGTTATTCAACATTTATATACCTGAAAAAGTGATCACCATAAGTATAGAAACCATCTAACACTGTACAATACTATCATAATATTAGTGAATATATTCTCTATGCTGCAAACTACATTCCCATGATTATTTGTTATACTCGAAAGCTTGAAACTTTTATTTCCCTTCACCTTTGCCCACTTTTTAATTTTTCAATTACAGGTTACATTCAATATTATTTAAATTAGTATCAGGTGTACAACATAATGGTTAGACATTTATATAATTTTTGAAGTGATCCCCCTAACTAGTCTAGCACCCACCTGGCACTATACATAGTTACTATAATATTATCGACTATATTCTTTATTCTGTATTTCAAATCCTGTGACTATCCCATTTGTATTTCTTAATCATTTCACCTTTTCCATTCAGCCTCCCAACCCTCCTTCCATCTGAGAATCAACATTTTATTTTCTGTATCTATGAGTCTGTTTTTGTTGAGTTTGTTATTTTGTTTTTTAGATTCCACATATAAGTGAGATCACATGGTATTTGTCTTTCTCTGTCTGGCTTATTTTTTTCCCCAGCTTCATTGAAATATGATAAATAATTTGTTGCTAATACTTTCATTGTACAAGTTAATGAGTTTTCTTTTCAATTATGGTTGGCATACAATAATATATTAGTTTCAGTTGTACAGCATAGTGATTAGAGCTCAAGCGATCACCCCACTAAATCTAGTACTCCTCATCCCTTTTACATATTTATTACAACATTGTTGACTATTTTCCTTATGTTACACTTTATATCCTCATGATTATTTTGTAACTATCCATTTGTATTTCTTAACTCTTTTGTCCTTTTTCACTGTTCCCACCCCCAGCCTCCCATCCTATCTAATAACCTTCAAAATATTCTCTGTATCTATGAGGTTTTTTTCCATTTTTGATGTTATTGTTTATTTTGTTCTTTAGATTCTACATGTACATGGAATCCTGTAGTATTTGTCTTTCTCTATCTGATTTACTTCATTCAGTGCAATACCCTCTAGGGCCATGAGGCAATATCTTTTTCCGTGCCTTTCCTTTTAGCTTGTGTGTCTTTTAATCTGAATTGTCTCTTGTAGCAGCATATGTAATGGTCTTCTTTTCTTATCCATTCAGCCACCCTATTCTTTGGTTGGAGCACTTAATTCTTTTCCATTCTAGGTACTTATTGATAGGATAAATATGTAGTTACCACCATTTTTTATTCATGATTTTGATACATGTTTTTTCTTCTTAAAGAAGTTCCTCAAACCTTTCCTATAATATTGACTTGATGATGATAAATTTCTTTAGCTTATCTTTGTCTGGGAAGCTTTTTATCTTTCCTTCAATTCTAAATGATAACTATGTGGATAAAGTATTCTTGGTTGTAGATCCCGGGTTTTTATCATGTCAAATATTTTTTGCAGAGCCCTTCTGTCTTGCAAAGGTTTTTTTTTTTTTTTTTTTTGAGAAATCATCTGCCAGTCTTATGGATGCTCCCTTATAGGTAACTAACTACTTTTCTCTTGCTGCTTTTAAAATTCTGTCTTTGTATTTAAACTTTGTCATTTTAATCATGATGTGTCTTGGTGCGGGTCTCTTTGAGTTCTTCTTTCTTGGGACTCTGTGAGCGTCTTGGGATTGTATATCTATTTCCTTCACCAGGTTAGACAAGTTTTCTATCACTATTTCTTCAAATAGCTTTTAAATTTATTGTTCTCCCTCTCCTCCTTCAGGTATCCCTATTACATGAATGTTTTTACATCAATTTTGACCCAAACACTCCTAAATTATTATTACAATTTGGCTTCTTTTTTTGTGTCATTCTGATTGAGTGTATTTAGCTTACCTACCCTCTATATTGGTAGTTAGATCCTCTTCTTTGTCCATTCTGTTAATTACCTCTAATGTACTCTTCATTTTGATAATATAGTCTTCATTTCTGATTGTTTCCTTTCTATAATTTCCGTTTCCATTTTTATGTTTTTTATCTCTTTGTTAAAGTTCTCACTGAGTTCATCTATACTTCCCCTAAGTTCAATGAGCATCTTTACAACCAGTGTTTTGAACTCCGCATCTGTTAGATTATTTGACTCCATTATTTCTTGATCTCTGTTCTGTTCTCTCATATGGTTTCTGCTTCTTTGTTTTCCTTTTTTGGCTGTCTTTATGTGTCTGTTTCTGCATACTAAGCAAAGCTCCTAAGTCTCCTGGTCTTAATAGCATGGCTTTGTGTAGTAGGTGTCCAGCAGCAGAGTCCTGAGAAGGGTTCAACAGCATGCCAAGTTTAACCCCAGCTTGTGTCCCTCCAGGGCCACCTATTAAGATTATCAAGCAATCTATAGTTGCTATGCTTATAGTTGCCTCTAGAAGCCTCGCCAGAAACCTCAGTCAGCTGCCATTAGTGTGTCTTGGAGCTTGCTCAGCAAGTTGCATAGGACTTACTGACTTGCCAAGGACACAACTGGATGTGGCCTGGGCAGTGAAGTAAGTTGCAGGGAGGAGGAATTTCATGAAATCCTCTGGGTGGAGCAATCTCTGTTATCCAGTTTGATAATGTTTTAGCTATAGCAGTGCTGCGTCCACCTACTGGGAGGGGGAGGACTCAGGAACAATTGATGCTGCCAGCATTTCTGCCCAGGAGAAAGCTTTGCCTCCAGCCCTTGCTCCAACAACTCAGCATACCTTTCATTGACCAGGCACTGGTGCTTCGAGCAAGCAAATCCATCAATGTGGAAGTCCGGTCAGGGCCCGGCCCCTTTAAGAGGTGTCTGCAGCTGCCGGCTGCCACTGTTACAGCTTCTGTCCACTGAGTCACTGGGACAGCCTCGCATCTTTGCCCCCTTCTACTTATTACCTGTTGCTGGTTGATTTCTTATTTCTCTCCCTAGTTTAGGGTTTCTGTTCATCTAGACCTAGGTGACTGTTTGCCTTTTGCTCCATGTTTCTGTCACAACTTTGAATGTGATCACAAGAACAGATGAACAAAGCCACTATCATCTACGCCCTTTTGCCTGGTCTCTTCTCTCACTTTTTAAGTGAATCATCAAAATGTCAGTATGTTTACTGTTCTTAATTATTAAATGTTGTAATTCATCTGAAACCTGATAATACAACAGCACATTCTGAGTCCAAATTTGAGAAATGATAACATGTAAATCCGACTGTGATGCTTCGATCCCCTACATGTTGGCATAGCCCACATTATTAGAATAAGTCATATAGATATATATGTATGAGTCATATATATATGTATATGCATACCAAATGCTTCCAATGAATATATGCATTTTCTATGGTTCACGCATTATGCACTGTCTTCCTTTCATGCCTCCATTTATGATTCTCTCTTTATTTGGGCATATTCATCTTTATTTCACTAAATAATCTGTTCATTCGAGGCCAAAATTAGTTCTCTTCCATAGAACTTAATTTGGCTATATAGATGTGCTAGATACTTTCCTTTCTCTATAATCTTTTAATAATAGTACTAATAAAATCACATATTTATTATTACAATTACTCTTAGATACTCAATAGTTAAGAGAGATACATAGTATATCTTATCCTTTAGTCTTCACAACAATATATGAGCTCAAAATTAGTGATCTCATGTATAGATGAGGAAACTGAGGCATGCAGAGATTTTAAAAGTTTCTCCAGGTCATATAGTTCTGTGATTCTAGGGCTGAGATTAGGGTTCAATTTAGCCTGTACTCAAAGTCTGAAGTTGACATATTCAGTAACCTTTTGCTGATGCTAATTTACTTCAAACTCTGTGTTGCCTTTCCATTAGATAAAATATACTAAAAAATTCATACTCTGACTTCTTATAAATTGTTTAATGTTTCTGAACTCCATATATGTATTCCAACAAGTCCCTCGAAGACAGTGTATCCTACCAAATAATTAATTCTTAATAGGAAGCTCAAGAAATATATGTTGAATAAATATTTGTGCACACTATGGGGTTCATTCCCTGAATGGTTGATATGCAAGGTTAAAGCTGCATTAATTCCAAACTAAAACAACTGAGAAAATTTCAAAAATTTCATAGGCATCACAATAGAAAAAAAGATCAAATAAGGCTTTTTGTTTGTTTGTTTTTAGTTGTTATGTATTTTCTGAATTTACCTGGTAATATATTGAAGATAACTCATAATATCAAAAATGGCACTAATCCAGTGCCTAGATTCTTTTAGATCCTGTTCTGGGGATTTTATTCTGAGTTTTTCCTTTTTTATGACTTCTAATTTTTGAAGGCTGCTTTTTGTAACAGCTTGTAAGAGTTGACACATTGTATTTTTAAAAAGGAAAAAATGTGCTTCAGAGGATCTGTAAATATTATTCATTTGGACTTTAAGAAGATTTTGTATCTATGTGGTGTATAAAAATAGAAGAAAGAAAGCTTTTTAACAACATAAACATACAAGCGCTAAAGCCCATTTCAGCAGAGAAAGCTGTGTGATTAGTGGAGTGTATACAATTATAAACTCAATTATTAAATCAAAACACATCCCAATCACCCTAGCATGTCACTTTTAATGGGCAATACATTCCCCAAGAAGGCAAGTTCTCTGCTAACAATATTGAACCAAATCATCAAAATTCAAAGACGAGTCTATAAAATGTGAAATTCCATCAGCGAATTTCACAGTGGGCTGCAATGTGTAGATTAATGGGCAGCATGTCAAGTATTTTAATGTATGCCTCAATTGTTGAAACACATGTGGTGATTAGTAAAGTATTTGGCCTGAGCACTAAAAGATATAAAATAAATTAAAGTCATGACACCTTCTGAATTAATAAAGCATTTGGTTAGGCTGTACTGATAAATCACAAGCACAGGTTAAAAATGCCCATAACTGGATATATTTTCCCCCAGGCACACTGAGAACTCACACTGGCCTCTTCCTCTGGCTTCTTCCTAAAAGAGGATCTCTGAAAGCTCAAATGCTACCTCTCCGAAGAATCTCAGAATATGAACAGTCACTAGTTTAAACTTTGAATATAAACCAATATCTACAACTGATGTTGCTCATATTTCTTTTGGGTTCCAAAAGGAGATTTTTTTTTTCCTAAGCCTGTTTCAGAACTACTTTCACCTCAAAAGCAATTTTCTTTATTTTCTTTGCAGCATGTCACAAAGAACATTGCAGCTTTTGGTATTTTACACCAAAGCTGAAAAATATGCAGCAGAATAGAAACAAGAGACTAAATAAATTCACTTCCACTTCAGTTATTGGTATATATTATGAAAGCTGGAGGAGGTGAAATGTTAAATGTTTATCAGGGCAGATTCATCAGCATGTTCAGGACAACAAAATCTAAAGAGTCAAGGAGAATCACCCTGTACTCAAGTGGCAGGCTTGGGAAGTGAAGCTACAATGATTATTAGGTTACAGTCTCTAATGCTCAGTGCATAATTTGGAGAGGTGAAAGTAAATCTTAATTTTTAAATATTGTCCTGTAGAAGTAGGCATTTCTAGAAGGAGAGGCACATTGCTTTCCACTGAGGGATGAAATTTTATTTATGATTTGTTTTTCAAAGTTTGCTATCCATTCCAAAGGTCCATTCAATCCAGCACCAGAAGTTGAAACCCATGTGAGGTATTTTTTGCACAGAAAATATAAAAGTAAACTCACGGTCATTGCCCTTTAGGACTCCACAATTTGAAACATGAAAGTTACTTACAGCAATCATACAGCATGGAAAATGTTATGAAAAGACAGTCTATATTTCTATGAAATTAGTGGGATATTTCAAAAGGTAGAACTAGTCACTGAAAGTCATTTTTAGAGCAATTGGAATTCACAGTGTCCTCATTACAACTCATGGTTCCCTTTTACCATAAAATTTTCAATATTCTTTTGCAAAAGATACATAAATATATTGTCGTATATTTAGACATCTTATCATATGTGTAAATACCTTGTCTTTGTCCCAGATAATGAAAAATATGTTTACATTTCTGTTCCTATGTCTCCTCTTTAATAAATTTGTTTAGATTAGGCAAATTGATAAATTATTTTAGTTGGCCAATGGTTTGAGCAAATCAAATTTGGATTATAAATAAGACAGCTAACAGCTGTCATAGCCATATAAAATAAAATTGTGTGTTTTTTTAAATTTATTTATTTTTGATGATTGAAACAGATAAATGACTACTGAAGAAAATGTTGAGAACAAAAGAAGAATACACATGTAAAAATTTTTCTTTTCTGTTCTAGTTAACAGCTACTTTTTTCCCTATGATACGCATAGTAATTTGTAATCACCTAGTTTCCATATTGTTTAGATATACTTTTATTTCATATTATATAATAATCACCTTTTTGAAGTAAAGCATTAGTGAAACAGGTATTTTTAAAAGCTGTACAATGTACAAAGTTTATCCTACATTTGTGCCATGATTTATTTAATACCCATTGTTAAAGATTTGACCACAATGTAATCTAATTTGTATTTGAAATATTTTTTAAAATTCAAAATATCCTATTTTTTAAATATTTTTATGTTTTTAGACAATTTATTTTATTATTACTTTCAAGAATACAGTACATTGGTTAGACATTTATATAGTTTACAAAATGATCCCCCCAATTACTTTGTCTTCCCTCTGGCTCTACACATAGCTATTACATTACTGCTGACTGCATTCACTATGCTGTGCTCCTCATCTCTGTGACCATCTATTAGCTACTAATTTTGCAATAACATAGATGGGCTCAGAGATTATTATACTGAGTAAAATAAGTCAGACAAAGATAAATACTATATGATTTCACTTATATGCAGAATTTAAGGAACAAAAAGAACAAACTAATTAAAACAGACTCACAGATATAGAGGACAATCTGATGAAGACAGCTAGAGGAAGGCAGGTGGACAGGCTGGGAGAATGGGGTGAAGTGTTAAAGAAGTACAAATTAGTAGTCAAACAACATTTTTAATTTTAACCAATCAAAATTATGTTTTTTTATATTTCATTTTACTTAAAAATGTAGAAGTACTAAATGACCACACTCTCATTAAAAAAAAAAAAAAGATATTGAGATGACTAGAAAATAAATTCCATTATCTTTTCCTGAAGTAACGATTCTCAGGAAGAGAGCGATCATGCATGTGCCAATTTATATCTGCTTGTCTGGTGTAGTTTTAATGTTATGGCAACATTTTCAATTCATAAAAACGTACCAGTTTGAATGACAAATCATGCAATCACCTTAGTTAACAGTTTAAAGTGGGGATTTCTTCTATATATTCGCATTTATATATTTACTACATATACAAATTTTAAGATAGAAGTTACTAATGATATTTTTCAAAGAAACTTTTTATATCAAAATATATGACAGACTCATTCCTATTAATAGAGATAAATAATAATTTTCCAATTAGAATTATAAAAGATAATTTTTAGATGTTAGTAAATGACTTAGAGAAACATAAAGTAAAAACTTGTCAAAGATTTTTTTTAGCTCGTTGATTAATGAGACCAAAAGATGTTAAAACTAGTTCAAAGAATTCGACACCCATACATGCATATGTGCGTTTGCACACGCACACAGTCAAACGTGCCCAAATCAACTTATAGATGCATACAAAATTACAAAATTGGTCAATATTTACAGCTGCCCTGGACACAAGTCATTTGCATTTATATGGAAACAAATTATTTACTATCAGTTCTCTACAACTTATAGGGTTTTTCAAAGGCAACGATGGGCAGAAATAACATGAAGGGTGAGCTAGACTGTCCTGGAGTTATCTTTTTATTCCCAGTTTTGAGTCTTTCACAGCTTTTTCTGCC
Organism: Eidolon dupreanum; assembly: GCA_028627145.1. NCBI lineage: Eukaryota > Metazoa > Chordata > Mammalia > Chiroptera > Pteropodidae > Eidolon > Eidolon dupreanum. The sequence continues at coordinate 85,921,871 of CM053503.1, read as the reverse complement.
GATGGAAATTTGGATTATATTCAGTATATTTGTATCGCGCAGAATGCTACAAGAAATGTTTTTGACATGTAACATTTTCTCATGTAGACATATGTTTCTAAGATAGAATTAGAGCTACTATGTCAAAAGTTCACATTTTTTTCTTTTTTCCTTCCAACCTCCCTCCCTGCTCTGCACCCCCTTTCTGTCTGTCTGTCTGTCTGTCTGTCTCTCTCTCTCTCTTTCTGTCTTTTTTCTTCTTTACTTTTTAATGCTATGGCCAAATTGCCTACAAAAGTGCTATTCCAATGTATGCTACTCTGATATATTTATAAATATACTATTTCTCCCACACTTAAAAAATTGGATTTATTATCTCATTTTTTTCTTTAATTAGATTATTATTTTGATTCTTATTACCTCAGTTACTAATAAGATTGGGCATCTTTTCACATATTTATTGGCCATTAAGATATCTTCTGTTTTAGATTTTTTATTCATATACTTTTTATATTTTTGGTTATTTCTTATTTATAGAGAACTGTTTATATATTTTTGATAATAATTATAACATTGTATATAAGTTAAAATATCTTATAATTTGTAAGTTGTATTTTTAATATTTTTATTATTAAATTTTTGTGGTAACATTGGTTAATAAAATCATATAGGTTTCAATCGTACAATCCAATAATATGTCTTACATATACCTCATAGTGTGTTCATTATCTAAAGTTAAATCTTTGAGATGTATCATTTTCATTGTAGTAAATATACAATTTATCATTTGAATAATTTGTAAGTGTATAATCTAGTGCCATTAAATATATTCACAATGTTGTGTAACCATCATCATTATCTCTACCCCAGTTTTTCATTATCTTCAAAATAAACTCTGCACTCACTAAACAGTAACTTCCCATCTCTTTCTTCTCTCTTCTCAACCTCTATTCTACTTTATGTCTCTATAAATTTGCCTATTCTACATACCTTATATAGTTAGAGTCATACAATATGCATCCTTATATGTCTACCTTATGTATGTAGCATTTTTAAAATATTTATCCATGTTGTAATATATACCAAATTTCATTTTTTATGGCTGAGTGATAATATTCCATTGTATTATATACCACATTTGGTTTACCCATTCATCTGATGGTGAATATTTGAATTTTTTCCTACCTTTGGCTATTGTGAATAATATTACTATGAACACAGTGTAAAAATATGTTTGAGTCCCTGCTTTCAATTCTCTTGGATATATATATATATATATATATATATATAGAGAGAGAGAGAGAGAGAGAGAGAGAGAGAGAGAGAGAGAGAGAACTGTCATTGTTTGATCAATTGCAGTTCTATGAATAAGTTTTTAAGGAACTGATAGTTTTCCATAGCACCTGCACCATTTTACATTCTCACCTTCAATACATGTGCTCCAATTTCTCCACATCTTCGCCAACAATTATTTTTAATAGCTATTTCAATGGATATAAAATTGCATCCTATTGTGATTTTTATTTACATCTTCCTAATGACTAATGATGTTCAGCATCTTTTCATATGCTCACTGACTATTTGTATATATCTTCTATAGAAAAAGATCTATCCAAGTCTTCTGTCTATATTTCAGTTGGGTTGGTTTTTTCTCATTGAGTTTAAGGAGTTTTTACATATTCTGGACATCAAATGTTTGTCATAGATATAATTTGTAAATATGTTCTCCCAGTTCATGTATTGCTTTTTATTTACTTGATGGTGTTCGTTATGCACAAAAGTTCTTATTTTTTTTTTATTAAGCCCAATTTCTTTTTCTTTTATCACTTGAGATTTGGTGCCACAACATGAAACTTTTGTCAAATCCAATGTCTTGAGATTTCCTCACACTTTTCTTCTAAGAATTTTATAGTTTTAGCTCTTCAGTTTAGGTTTTGATCTATTTTGAGTCATTTTTTTAAATATGGTGTGAAGTAAGAGCCCAACTTTATTCTTTGGCATATGGATCTCCAATTTTTCCAAGATCATTTGTTGAAAAATAATTATCCTTTTCTAATTGAATAGTCTTGGCACTTTTGTCAGAAATCCATTGACCATATATGTGAAGGTTTATTTCCATGCTTTCCATTCTATTTCATTGGTCTATCCTTATATGAGTACCATGCTCTTTTAAGTACTGTAGCTTTGTAGTAACTTTTGAAGTGAGAAATTATGAATTCTCCAATTTTTTTTTAAATAATATTTTGTCTGTTTGGAGTCCCTTGAAATTCAATGCCAAGCAAAGATCAGCTTTTCCACTTTTGCAAAAAAAAAAAAAAATGTAGCTGGCATTTTAATTGGCAGTGCATTGAATTTGTAGATCACTGGGGAATATTGATATTTTAAAAATGATGTCTTCCTATTCATGAACATGAAATGTTGTTTTATTTTCCATTTATTTATTATTTTCATGAGTCTTTTAAAAAATTTTTGGAACTAATATGTATTTTTTTTCTTTATGGATTCTAGAATTTATATTATCCACATAATGTCTTTCTTTAACACATTTTAATTAAATTTATTGGGGTAACATGGGCTAATAAAATTATATGAGTTTTAAATGTACAATTCAATAATATGTCATATATAATGCATTGTGTTCACCACCCAAAGTTAAATTTTCTTCCATCACCATTCTTTACTAATCTTGTGTTTTATAACTTCTTATAATTAAAAATGTGTTGTTTTTTACTCCATCTCAATTTTTAAAATAGTTGAAAATTAATACATATATTTGACTTATTTTTCTTCAAATCCATACTAATTGGTTCTCACAATATTTATTGACTGGTTTATCTCATACCTACTATTTTGAAATGTCATATTTAACAAGTGTTGCATTGATGTATACTCATAGTTTGATTTCTGGATCTCTAATACAATTTCAGTCTACTTACTAATTCCAGGTGAACACTAGCCTGTTTTAATCACTCTCATTTAGAAGTAGGTTTTCGTTTCTGGTATAATATTTTAAATTGTTTTTCATTATTATTTCCTATTCCCATTTTTTTGTGTGTATTTTTTCTTTCAGACTACCATTTAAATAAGTTAGATTCCTTTAGGAATTCTGATATTGTTAAAATTGAGATTTTGTTGAATTTATTAATTAATTTTTGGAGAAATAACATCTTTCTAATATAGATGTTTTTTATTTAGGAACAATGTAACTTTCTTCATTGATTAAGGTGTTTTACTTGCCTTAAGTTTTTTCCCCACAATGCAGTGGTTTGCACAATTTTACTACATTTTCCTTTTCTGTGTTTTATAGTCCTTGTTCCCTTGTCCCTTTCTTCCTTCCTTCCTCTTTCCTTTCCTTCCTCTCTCCCTTCTTCCCTTTCTTTCTTCCTTACTTTCTTTTTTCTTCCTCCTTTCCTCATTTTTATTATTCTAAATGAAAACATTTTTATTAATGTTTTCTATTATAGATTGATCATTCTACCTGCTAAGTTCATTTTATTTAGAATAACAATGATTTAAAAATGTTTAATATAAAAGTAGGGAGATTTAGAATTTCACACAATTTAACAACCCAGTGGCTGTGTGTTTTCAGAAAATACTGGAATCAGAGATTTGACATATTTATATGAATCAAGTTTCTTGTATTTCCATTTCTTCATTTTGCCTACATTTTGTTGTTCTATTTCAGGCAGCCTTTTTACCCCTAATGATAACAAAATGGCTTCTAGAATATCCTAGGCTTTCTCCTTTCCTTGTTAAATCAGCATAAATTAAGGTGAATGATTCTACCTCAGAACGCCTAGGAAATATCTAGATATTTCCTCTGATTGACTCGCTCTGAAGCAATTAATTCCTAGGTGACCATGAAGAGGACATTGGCATAGACTTCATCTCAAAAGCTGTAAGGAGTTAAATTTAAGAAACACAATAATGGATGCATGATGTAGTGAAAGTAAAGGAGAGGCATTTTCATCAAAATAATTCAGAACTATAGACAATAAAATAGAGAATGGATGCTGAGAAGACAAACAATAATTATATAGAAATTGGAATATAGGAGAAATATATATTAATTTTTTTTTGTTTTAATATTATATCTGTCTACATGGCAAATTTATTTATTCATTAACTGAAATCAAAGGAAAAAATAGCACAAAGGGCTAAGGAACTATGCCCCATTCCATTAATTCTTTCTAGCAATCTCACAATGCACAGCTACTTCCATTTTGGATCCTCTGTTGGTATTCTTCATAATTTTTAGTTATACATTCTTTATTTTCTGATTTATCAACTCTTGGAATTATTTCTAGGTTCCCCATCTTTAAGTATAAAAAATAGACTATTTCATTCACTTTTATAAGTTATAGAAGTTTCATTAGTTTTAGTTCTGCTTTTTTTGTTATTGTAGTTTTAAGTACTTAAATAATGTAATTAAATGTTTTTCTCTTGTTCTTTTAATTTTAATTAAGATATAATTTACATTTAAATTTTACACCATGTGTACAATTTAAAGATTTTTAAGTATACTTAAGGAACTATAAAACTATCAACATAATCTAATTATAGAACACATCATCACTGTCCCCCACACAAAAAATATTCTCCATTAGGAGTCTCACTAAATTACTTTGCTCTTTCTGTGCTAGGCAGTCACTAATCTTTGTATCTCTATATGATTTTCTTATTCTTCTAATTTTATATAAATAGAATCGCTTCTATTATTCAAATAACAATTTCAAGTTTCATTTAGTTTACAACACATATTTAATTTTTCATTGTTGCCAAGTAATAATGCATCATAAAGATATACCACATTTTGATTATCTATTCAACCTTTGATTGATATTTGGGTTGTTTATACTTTTTTTCTATGAAGAATAATGATGCTATGAACATTTGTGTATAATTTTATGTGATTATATATTTTCAGTTATCTTGAATATATACCTGGAAGTAAAATTGCTGTTCAAATGGTAACTCTAAGTATAGAATTTGAGGAATTGTCAAACTATTTTTGTAAGTGGTTGCACAATTTAAACTGATCAGCAGCAATACATGGGAGTCCTAATTTCTCTTTCTCACTGAAATTTGTTCTTTTTTTCTGTATTTTTGATTAAAGCCATATTAGTAAATTTCCTTAATAACCGAAGATGTCGAGCATCTTCTTATGTCCTTATTGTTCACTAGTGTATCTTTTATGGAGAAATGTCTATTTAAATCCTTTGCCCAGTTTTTCTTTTTTTAAACTGAGTTAGTTTTCTTTTTGATTATTGAATTGTAATAGTTCTTTATATATTCTGGAAATAACTGTCTTATTAGATATATAATTAGTAAATAGTTTTTTTCCTTATCTTGTAAATTTTCTTTTTACTTTTTTAATAGTATTATTTAATTTTTTTCTTTTGTGGTTTGCAATTGTGATGCTATATCTAAAAAAACAAATGAACAAAACCTTGCCTACCCAAGGTCATAAAGATTTATTCTTAACCTTTTTTTCATTGAGTTTTATACTTTTATCTCTTATACTTATACTTATTTTTGTGTATAATGTTAGGTAGGAGTCTACTTTTAATATTTTGCATGTAATAGTCAGTTGTTCCAGCATCATTAAAAACAAAACAAACAAAACAAAACAAAACAAAACAAAACGAAGCAAAACAATTTATCCCCATTGGATTATCCTCACACTTTTGTTAGAAACCAATTAACCTAAATGTAAGGTTTATTTTTAGACTTTCAGTAATGTTAATAATCTGTATGGCAATCTTCATGCCAATACCAAGCTGTGTGTTGACTACCATAGCTTTATAGGACATTGTAAAACTGAGAAATGTAACTTTTTCAACTTTGCTCTCTTTTCTTCAAGATTGTTTTGGCCTTGTTGGATATTTTTCATTTGTTTTCAGCTGAATTTCAGGATAAGCTTGTAAATCTTTGCATGCACAAAAAAAAGACAACTGGATTTTTGGTAAGGATAATATTGAATCTGTAGATCAGAAGCATTATCACATTAATTATATGAGAATCTATTTTGGCCTTCTTATCTTTGAAAATTCTTTCCGCTCTTTTCTCTTTCTCTCTCTTCTCTCTCTGGGGCATTCTTTATGTGTATGTAGGTACAGTTGATGATGTCACAGATATGTCTGAGGCCTTTTTTATTTTTCTTTATTCTTTTCAATCTCTGTTCTTCATACTGAAGGATACTAGTTTGCTAATTTTTTTCTTCTTCCAGCTTAAATATCCTCATTAGAAAATTTTTTATTTCAGTCTTCTACTTTTCTATTTTAGAATTTGTATTTTTAAATAATTTATTTCTATTTATATCCCATATTTGGTAACAGTGTTTCCATAATTTCATTTAATTATTTAAATAAAACTTTCTATAATTTTTTAAATTGAGTACTTAAATATTTATAAATATTTTTTGAATTTTTTTTTTTTTGAATATTTATAAAAGCTGGTTTGAATTTGTCTAGGAAGTCTTACCTCTGTTCTCCCTTCTGGACAGTTTTTATTGATTAATTTTTTTGTTTGTTTATTTTTATATGACATAATTTTTGGGAGGTTGAAAAGTAGATATTTTATATAATATAATATGGTGACTCTGGAAATCAGACCCCAAGTGCCAGAGTTGCTTGTCATTATCACTGTTCATATTATTATTAATATTTGTTTTTTAGATTCTACTATATTTGTATTCTCTATAATATGCTATCACCGAAGTCTCTGCTTGGTTAACTTACTTATAAACAAAAGATTGTTTGCAACTTTCTTGAACAAATAAGTTCTTGAACAAATCATTTCCATCTTTTAATGAAGAGCACTGCATGTGTGCTTAGGCACATCTTTAACACTCAGAAAGTTTACAATTCTACTTTAGTCTTCACTTTCTGCTTGTACAGATCCTCAAAGGCAACAAGAAATTTCAACTGAAAGTATAACAGAGTGGTATCAGTTCTCATCTGGGCATGAACATAGTCCTATAAATAGGCACAACCCCCAGGTTATACCAGAACTTTTTAAAGCTAACTATTGACACATAATTGCTTAAATATTTCTTTTAAGATTTCTTTTAACAAGATGTTATTTTCCCTAACTCATATCATAGCCTCAGGAAATTGCAGTGTTAACAATTACCTCTAATTGATTCTGAAAAATGCCCTAGGGACAATAATTTTCCCAGGTAGTGAGCTCTCAATCAGGTCCAAAATTACAAGGCTCAGAGACTACGACTACCCAGAGAGCTTCAAAACATGTTGACCTTTTTGAGAAGACCACCAGTTTCTGGTTCCAAGTTAAGGTGCTCTACTTCATTAACAAATAAAAACCTGAACTGTAAGTGGCAAATTCTTGGAGCGACAGTGTGGACAACTCTGAGTTTAAAAAAAAAAAAAAAAAAAAAAAAAAAAAAAAAACTACAGTGGAAACTAGTTGTAGCATTGACAATAAAACGGAGCAATAATAGTCTTTTTAACAAATGGAGCTGGATCAAACGAACATTTACAGAAAAAAAAATCTGTACACGAAACTTGCATTTTTCAAAAATGAATCACAGACCTAAATTCAAATTTATAAAACTCTTAGAAAATAACACCAAAGAAAACCTAAATGACTTTGGTATACAATAAGTGTCCTACTCTGGTGAGTAATATGGATTAATAGGGGAGACTATGCAAGTGTGAGGAAGAGGGTTATATAGAAAACCAGTGTACCCTTCTCTAAATTTTGCTGTTAACCTAAAACTGCTCTAAAAATAGATTTAAAAAATAAATGCTAAGTAACTATGCAACAAAAAAATAAACAATAACAAATTTACCATGAGCCAGCATAAGGGGAAAAGAATAATGATACATACTTCTAAAAGTAAAGTTGTAATAGTCTTGAACATATGTTTTGTCTAACTTTACCACTTACTATATGTCAGTCAACAACTAAAGAACTATGGTAAGAAATAGAAAAAATTAAATGTCAAATGTGGCTACATAATTAGATAAATAGCACTGTATAATTTAAAATATACTAATCTAAATTCATTAGATTAAGAAGACAAAAATAAATAAAAATTAAGATTTGAGTAACATGATAAATAATCTCTATCTAATGTGATGGACTATATATTATCTTCAAGCAAGCATGGTACATTCATAAAAAGAAGTTTTGAGAGACTGGAAAAAACATTTTTATTTGTAATTGACTTTATTTTCATAATAGAAACCATAAAAGTACTTGAGAAACATTTTTAGAAATAATGAGACTTTGGTCACATTCACTAACACAACACAAATATCAATTCACTTTGTTAATAAACACACAAACAAAAACATCCAGACACCCCTCTGAGAAGAAAAGAGAGTTTTACTCAGATGTGGTTTGCAAACCAAGGAGGTTGCCCTTGGCACTATTAAAAAATATGCTCCCAGGAGGAGAAATAGGGCAGGGCTTTTAGAGGAAGTTATAAGTAGTTGATAAGCAATGGGGTTGCTAGGAGAAAGCAGACCATAAACATACATTGTTCATTTTCTGATTGGTGGGAGCAACTGAACTTTAAATATTCAGCTGACTCAATAGTCAGTAACTGAGGGTTATGAGATAAGAACAATGGTTAACATATGATTAAGCATAAACAATATCCTGATGTTTGTTTGGCTTTTAAGACAAAGGCTTTGTTTTCAAACAGTTACAGCACAGGGAGTATGGTTGTTTATCAACAGTACAGAAAGGCTGTTTTTTCCAGTTTCAAAGTTTGAGGACCAGAATCACGCTTTTGTAAGCAGTTTCAGAGTTTAAATTGTAAAATCCTAAATGTTATGTAAATTATGATATTAAAGTTCTAAGGTCTCAATTTATAAACAATATCAAAAACAGAAACTGTAAATTTTAAAATATAACTTACTAAAGTTTCCTTTTCTCCACATCCTCACGAACACGTGTTAATTGTTGACTTACTGATAATAGTCATTCTGACTGGTATGAGGTAGTATCTCACTGTGGTTTTGATTTATAATATTTACCTGATGATTAGTGAGTGATGTTGAAAATCTTTTCATATATCTGTTGGCCACCTGTATGTTTTTTTCAGAGAAATGTCTCTTCAATTCCTCTGCCCATTATTTGATTGGATTTTTTTTATGTTGAGTTGTATGAGTTCCTTATATACATTTGATATTAACCTTTTATTTTTAATATTTTCTCCCATTTAGTAGGTTTTCTTTTTATTTTTTTAATGGTTTCTTTCACTGTGTAGAAGTATGTTATTTTGATGTAGTCCTATTTATTTATTTTTGCTTATTTCCCTTGCTCAAGGAGGCAGATACAAGATATTACTAAGATTAATGTCAATGAGCTTATTTTCTATCTTGTAGGAGTTTTATGGTTTTAGGTCTTACGTTTAATTCATTTCAAAAATATTTTTATATACGGTGTAAGAGAGTGGTCCAGTTTTATTTATTTGGCATCTATCTGTCCAATTTTCCCAATACTACTTGTTGAAGAGACTGTCATTTCTTCATTGAATATTCTTGCCTCCTTTGTCATAGCTTAGTTGACCAGATAAATGAAGATTTATTTATGAGCTCTTTATTCCATTCATTAATCTATTTGTCAGTTTATGTGGCAATACCATACTGTATTAATTATTAAAACTTTATAATATAGTTTGAAACCAGAGAGTGTGATACCTCCAACTTTGTTTCATTTTCTCAAGATTGCTTAGCTATTTGTGCTTTTTTATTTTGTGATTCCGTATAAATTTTAAGATTATTCTTTCTAGATCTGAGAATAATGATATTGATATTTTCATAGGATTACATTGAATCTGTAAATTGCTTTGAGTAGTATGGACATTTTAACAATATTAATCCTTCCAATCCATGAGCACAGTAAATTCTTCATTTGTGTCCACTTCATTTTTCTTCTTCAGTGTCTTATAGTTTTCTGAGTACAAGTCTCTCATCCTTCTTGGTTAAATTTATACCTAGGTTTTTTTTATTATTTTTGGTGCAATTTTAAATGGAGTTATTTTTAAAAATTTCTCTTTCTGACCATTTATTATTATGTATAGAAACAACACATTTATGTATATTTGTATCCTGAAAATTTGCTACATTTATCTATTAATTCTAATAGTTTTCTGATGGAGTCTGTATGGTTTTCTATATATAGTATATTGTCATCAGCAAATAGCGACTCTTTAACTTATTTCTTTCCAATTTAGACACATGTTTTTTTCTTGTCCAATTACTGTGGCTAACATTTCCAATAATATATTAAATAGTTCTGTGCGAGTGGCATTCTTGTCTTGTTCCTGATCTTGTAGAGAAAGCTTTCAGCTTTCCACCATTGAGTTTGATGTTAGCTATGAGTTTGCCATGTATAGCTTTTATTTCGTTGAAGTAAGTTCTTCCTATACCTGCTCTATTGAAAGTTTGGATGCTAAATTTTGTGAAGTGCTTTTTTTTTTTTTAATTTATTGATACCATCATCTAAATTTTTATCTAGGGTTTATTGATGTGGTATATGAATATTAACCCATCCTTGCATCCCTGGGGTAGAAAACATTTCATTATGATGTGCAATCCTTTTAATGTACTGTTTAATTAGGTTTATTAGTATTTTGTTGAGAATTTTTACATCAATGTTCATCAAAGATATTGGCCAGTGATTTTCTTTTTTTGTAGTGCTTTTGCTTGCTTTTGGTATCTGGGTAACTGCTGGCCTTGTAGAATGAATTTGGAAGCATTCCCTTCTCTTCAGTTTTTTGAAATAGTTTGAGAAGGATGAGTATTAATTCTTCTTTAAGTGTTTAGTGGGATTGACTTGCAAATTTTTCTGGTCCTGGACTTTTGTTTGTTTGGAGTTTTTTGATGACTGCTTCAATTTTATTAACAGTAATTGGTCTTTTAGATTTTCTCTTTTTCCTGGTTTATTCCTGGAAGGTTGTAAGCTTTTAGAAATTTATTCTTTTATTCTAGGTTATACAATTAGTTGGCATATAATTGTTTATTGTATTCTTTAATGATTCTTTGTATTTCTGTGTTGTCATTTCTAATACTTCTTTTATTTGTAATTTTATTTTTTTGGGCACTCTTATTTTCTTGATGAGTCTGAATAAATATTTCCAATTTTGCTTATCCTTTTAAGAAATATCTCTTAGTTTTATCTATTTTTTATTGTTTTTTTAATCTCTGTTTTCTTTACTTCTCTGATTATTATTATTTCCTTTCTTCTACTTACATTGCATTTTGTTTATTCTTTTTCTAGTTCTTTAAGTGTAAAGTTAGATTGTTTACTTAGGATTTTTCATATTTCTATAAGTTGGCTTGTAGAGCTATAAACTTCCTTTTTAAAATTCCTTTTTCTGCATCCCATAAATTTTGGAAAGCAGTGTTTTCATTATATTTCTCTAAATGCATTTTTAATCTGTTCGATTTTCTCTTTGATCTATTTGTTGTTTGGTAACATGTTGTTTAGTCTCCAAATCCTTTTCTTTTCTTTTTTTTTTTTTAGTTACTTCTTATAGTTGATGTCTAGTTCTAAACCATTGTGGTCAGGAAAAAAAAGATGCTTAATATGATTTCAATCTTCTTAAATTCATTGAGGCTTGTTTTATGGTCTAATATATTATTAATCTTGGCAAATACTCCATATACACTTGAAAAGAATGTGCATTCTGTAGTTTTTAAACAAAAATGTCCTGCAAATATCTATTAAATTAATCTGGTCTAATGTGACATTTAAGACCATTGTTTTCATATTCATTTTCTATCTGAATGATCTATTCATTATCATGAGTAGAGTATTAAAGGCCCCTATTATTATTGTATACTGACAATTTCTCCCTCTGTGGTTATTATTTGCTCTATATATTTAAGTGTTCTGATACTGAGTCCATAGATATTTTACAAAGGTATCCCATTTTTTAGCTGCTATTATTGTCTAATTTTTATAATTTGTTAATAATGTATTCACATTTTAGTTTTTACTTTTTAAAAATTATTTTATTTAAATAGTAAACATAAAACAATAAATTTATAATAAAAATATTTATTTTTCAGGGTCTTGCTTATAAATTCCTTGACGTCCTATCGAAAGAGTAAAGTTAGTAAGTTTTTACACTAAGTAGGAAGATTTGGTTATCTGATAAATTAGTGAGGAACCCAAGTTAGCCAAACTCAACTCTGTTATCTCAACATCAGTGATAAATTTTTATATTTTTTTTTTTAAAATGAGAATAAAGACCCTATAACGAAATTTTAAATATATTTGTATAAAGTGATTGATGCTTTATTATTATTATTTTAAACTATATGTGATATCAGCAAATATATTTTTAGCTTTCGGTTTTTGTTTACTTACATCTTTTTGTTCAGTTTTGTTTCTTGATCAGTTTTGATAGAGACATATCACTCTCCTCAATATTTTCAAACAACCAGATAGATTTTATTTTTTCTGTTATTCGTTATTTGTCTCTTGTTTTATTATTTTTACTTTTCCAATTCTCTGAACTTAATCCATTGCTTCTCCAAAAAATTTATTTTTGTACATTGTCAACTTTTTTCAAATTGAGTTGTTAATTTTTTATATCTTTTAATATGCAAAAGGTCTGTATCTTTGCTCTTTCATTCCTATGATGGTCAATTCATTACCTCTCTCTTTTCTACCTTAAAGAAGTTTATTAATTCTATTAATCTTTATTTTATAAACCATTTTTTTGCATTGTTAACTTATTGTATGCTTTGTTCTTTAGTTCATTTGTTTCTGATCTTATCTTTATTACTTACCTTTTTTCACTTTTTGGAAATAATTTTCTATTTTATTCTAATTTCTAAAAAAGGAAATTCAATCATTGGTATTAAACTTAAATAGTACATTCAGTAGAAAATGAAAACTACATAGATTTTAATCAATGTAGTTGCTTCTTTCACAGATGGATCTCTTTTCATTCCTACCTGTTTTTGGTTGTTCTCCAGCAGTTTCAAGCTGTTGTTTATGTTTTGTATTGACTTTACAATTGTTATTAGCATAATATTTAATCTCATATAAGCACCTATGATATTACACAGCATATATTTTGCAAGCAATTGCAACTTGATAAACAGAGCTAGGTTATAATTTTAGTTTTGTGTTTTGTATACTTTTGCATAAAATTATACTTCTTCATTAAATTAATTTTGGATTTACTCTCTTTCCAAATCTCTGGAGTAGTTATCTTACTACAATAAGAATTTTTTTCCAGGGATGCTTGTGAAATTGACCCTATATCATTTTTTTTGTCTAATTTTATTCTTTTTATGACTGAGTAATATTCCATTGCATATTTGAGTCAACATAGATGCACCTAGAGAATATTTTGTGGAGTATAATAATTTAGACAGAGAAAAACAAATACCGTATGGCTCACTTATATATAGAATCTGGAAAAAAGTAAAGCAAAACAAAAACAGACTCATAGAAACAAATATCAAATTCCTGGTTGTCATAGGAGAGGGGTTAGGTGATGGATGAAAAAGGTGAAGGGGAACATAATCAATAACATTGTGATAAGCTTGAACAGTGACAGATGATTACTAGACAGTGTGGTAATCACATGATAAAGTACATAAATATTGAATCACTGTATTCATTATATATTGAATATATATTAGTTTTAGATGTAAACTAATATATTGTATTCAAACTATATTTAAAAAACACAACAATATTTTCATGTGGTGTTGAATGGATGTGTATATAAGTGAATATTTTTGATAAAGGGATTATAATTTTTGAATGATGATGGTTCTCTTTAATTTTCTATATAGGATATCTATTACCACTTACTACTAAAGTTATGGAAGTTGTCAATTTACCACAAAATCCTTAGTATTCAGAAATTGAGGAAAACTCCATTACCCACATCCCAAATGTAAGTAGTGTTACATCAAGAAGCTTAATGAATGTATTAGTCTTCAAATAATATAACTAAAGTCTATTAAAAGTCGTTTCTTATGCTTTCTGAGACTGGTACTGTCAATTCTGATGTATGGTCTTCCACTAGTAATTAACTATAACCTTCAAAATGCAGTTATATGTCCTTTAGCACAATATCAGAGTTGAGTGAATCTAAATTCTAGTTCAAATGCAAACTTTAGCCTTCATTTGTTACTGAAGATAAGAGTTTCACTGCATTCTATTAACAAATATTATGAAACATCCCTGAAGAATGAAATGAATTGTTCATTAGTTCAATGTTTCAAGTAAGATTTTATTTAAAATTGTCGTAAATACTTTCATTGTAATTTATATTAAGAATATTTGTCAGTATCCTTATCAGAATAAGTATTGACATAACGGAGGACAAAGGATGATAAATAGTAGGAGCAAAAGAAGAAACCCTTTTATTTTGAGGCCCTTCATATATAGACACATAAAAATTATATGACTTCTTCAGATCTTCTTGTTTTTCCTTAATATGTGGATTTTCGAAAAATGAGTAGCTGATTGGGTTGTGCCTTTTATTGTTCAGTGTGCCTAGAGTAGAGCCCATAAAACTATAAATGTTTCAAATTTTAAAACATGAATTAAAATATTATCCATAGAAGTTATCTTTAATAATATATAGGAAACATATATTGAGATAAGATGATTAAAGTACATAAAACACTGGAAATCTATCCATGGCACAGACGAAGTGCATGAGCATACTTTCTGACTGACTGTGCTCAGTGTTATACATACTGTGATTCATGACATAAAGGTAGATCATCCACATTAATTTTCACCTAGAAGTTTTGTAAAATACATCAGTTACCTTCCAACCAGAAGAATGGTGGCCAGAGCAATATGGGTGCTTTTCTGAACACCTGTTTTTTCATGTCTAGGCAAACAAGCATTATCATTTTATCTTTTTTTCTCTTCTTTCTATCTCTCCATATAGTGATCCTAAAATGATGTGTAACACAAAAATGGACTATTGTCAGTACATTTACCAGTTTTTCAACATGGAGTTAGACTTTAGCTTTCTGAACTCTTATTTTATAAAATTTTGCAATGACACATGATTATAATAATTGTGTATACAATGCCAATTATTGAAACCAATCAATATTTATTTGATTTTTCAGAAATTAATCATTTGAATTTGTTTTCATGCCATTTGATGATAAATTGTTATACATCACATAATCTAATGAATGAATAAAAACCAATTATAAATGCTTTACATAAACCATGCAAAGTATCAGTAAAATTTCAAGAAATAAAAAAATGAACTGTTGATTCATTTATGGACAAGAATTAATTTAGCCTATTGCCATGTTCTATGTTGTCTCTTCTAATCTGCTTTCATACTTGCTGAAATTTCCTTTCCTATTCCTGTCCACTACCCTCCATTTGACAAAGTTATGTTTATATTTAATATATCAAATTCTAGCACAGATGTTTCTCCTCTACCAGTTTTATCTTCTATGCATACATAATATTTTATTAAAAAAAACTTTTCCTCACTATTCTTTCCTTATGACTGTCTATCTTTCTCCATTATCACTAACTCTTGTGGAGGGGGCCTTATTTATATCCATAATGATGGAAACTTGACTGCTGAATATTAGATACTTTTATATCTGTCTTAAATGATTACTATTACTATCTATTTCTTGTGAGTATTCTGTTTAGATATCTTGAAATGTCCAATGCTATTGGAAGAAAGTGAATGATTCCAATAACATCCTTTAGAAAAATATGCTTGTTTACTATTAACTAATAGCACAAGTAAAGTGAAATAAAGTTCCTTAAAGATTTATGATCAACAATCCTTATATGACAAAGAATGATTGGACTTTATTTATTCTTCCTCTAATATTAAGATGATATGTCATGAAATCTCCCAGTCTTAAATCAGTCAATATAACTGTAGCTGAACTTTAATTGAACTGTTTCATTGGGCAAGGTAAATTTATAGCTTTTGCTAATTAGTATTTAAAGGATATATGAAAGAGTGAACCACAGAATAAAATTACTTTATTGCTAATTCACTATTTTCTCTTTAGCTACTGTATCTTACTCTTATCTCCTAATTTATAACCAACTCTCCAAAACAATATATAGCTTAACTCTTAAAGGGTATCCTGCAAGTCACTTCAGGGATAGAAATTGTACTGCAACCTTTTTTTTTTCCAAGTAAGACTAGTAGACTATCATACAAGAAATTTCTTAATACATTATCAAAGGCTAGTGTTCTAGTTGAGTCAGAGATGACATAACTCAATTCTTCAAGATCACTTCAGGGGCAGATGTGGTCCATGATAAAATTGAAAGAAGATGTGACAGAATGGATAACTTTGAGATTTGCAATGTATTTTTTATAGGACTACCTTCCCTGTGGAGAGTGGATTGTAAGCTGACAAGTTTCTTGCAATCTGTGAGGTCAATCAAGGGTTGCCTTGCCTCAATGAATTCTCCTAAAAATGAGGAAGTACGAACTGTTCAGAGAACAATGTGGTATTGATCCGAGGCAAGGAAGTACACTCATAGCCGCGAGCAGACAGAACTGCAAAAGATCATAGCAAGGTGTGGATTGGATGATTGTGCAGAGGATGATCTTATCTTAGCCAGCAATTGTATGCTCTTATATAAAAGCAGGTTGCAAAAATAAAACTGCACCATTGCTCCACCTTCTGTGGGCAGTGGACCTCCTAATCCCAGTTTTCTGTCTTCTTTCTTTTCTTAATCTCCCACCATTCCCACTCAGGTACATTCTCTACAGCTGCGCTGGACATGGCAGGATTTACCACTTGCTGGACGTGGCACTTGCTCCTGGCATATCCCTGGTCACTGGCTATCTTACATTCTCTTGCTCTTAACTATAGTAGTATACTCTCTCTTTCTCACACAACTAATGTCTTGTTTTACACAATCATAGCTGCTTTTATTAAGTTTCACCAAATATTTTGAATACCAATTCTATACTAGGAAACATAATAGTATCTTTTTTAATATATATTATTATGAAGATATTATGATACCCATTTTATATAAAGTAATGGAGGTAGATTACCTTGTCTAACATCAAATAGCTAGTTTTTGATAGGAATCATTTTTTTTTACCCTGTCTGGTATGTTTTTCCACAAAAATTGTTATTCTATTTTGATCTTACAAAGTGTAACATAAAAATGACTGTTCCAGCTATTGTGGTTTTATTTTAATTGAAGGGCATCTCTGGAAAACAAGGGTACCTCTCTGACTATGCTTTTCTTAGAAGTAAAGAGATATTTTATAGGTAAATACAAGACAACTTTATATCAATAAAATTTTAGTTTGTTATTACCCAAGTACTTTATCCATTTAGGCAATCATAGAGCTATGAGCTTATAGTTGGGACCTCAATGTTACCTACAACGCTAGGAGTTAATCTTTTCTGGGTTTCCCACACATATCTGGCCCTATGCTTACACTTATGAATTCCACATCAGTTTTCATTTTTCTATGATAATCATTTCTTAATTTGATTTCAGCACTATCTACTGTACCCTTCCCTCAACACACACAAGTGGCCCCAATTTCCATAGTCCCCTACAGGGACCCTGAGTCATAGGCTGCACCATGAACTTGTGTTCAGAGAAGAGTTGGGCATAGTATGGAGTCACTTATCATCTTTATAAGAACAATTCTGAAACTCATCCTTCACAAATTTCTGCTCATGCAAAAGAATTAGAAATTCTTTGAAAAAGTAACATGTACAAACTGTAAAATCAATTAATGAGACTGAAGGTAGGAGCGGGAGATACAGACCCATTTCTGCAAATGTATGAATTAGTCTTCTCTACTCATTACATGTTCTCTTTTCTTCTTCTCCAATAAGAACGTGGTATCCAAAAAAAAAAAAAAAAAAAAAACATGTACTTCACTCTACGGATCCTGTCTATAAATTGTCTCCTAAAATGTAATCTTAGAAATAGAACTCCCCTTGAAAAAATAAATTATGAAGCTGAATAGTCACACCATGGAAAGTGAAGCTTTCTCAAAAGTCACATATTTGGCATGTAGTTGAGCTCTCAGATGCATGGAAAATCTTTACCCAGAATGGCAGGTAGAATCAGTCTAACTTCATCTCTATTCTGTTACTTAATGACCTTGGAAATCAAGAACAACTTTTCTGGGAATTTACAGCTACAGAAAAGGTCAACAATTTCATAAAAGTAGTTTATTTCTTCCATCTCCTGTTTGATTTCTGTCCCTTGATCTGATTATTATTCCCACATTTCAAAGGTCAAAGGGTTTTGTTGCATTTGATCTTCAATAGGTAGGAAGCATGCTTTTAAAAGTTACCATTTCCAGGACACCTACAAAACAGTGAATCTAAAAAAGTTCTAGAGAGAATGATTACAAAGTCAGACCTTAAAGGTCTGATTTACTTGCTAAAGAGCAGAGAGATAATAGTTGTGGGACAGGAACAAAACTATCCCACAATGAAAATGGCATGCTTTTTTAAAATGCCTAATAATTATCATATTTTTGAGACTTAATAGAAGTCAGCATGCAATCCTGATGATTTATGTGGCTCTCTCCTATTGCGATGTATTTCCATTAACCACACCAGTATTCTTCTATTCTTAGCCTTCTGTTTTTTGTTTTTCTTTTTCTTTTTCCTGGAGAAAAATCAAGAGTGTGTTGGCCTTAAATTTAGTAGATAAATGAAAAATATTTAACTATTTGAGAAAAATCTTTAATAAATCATGTGTTTTTTAAAATGAGACTTAAATAGTAAGCAGTAACTCAATGCCCCAAGAATTAATGTCATATCCTCTTCTGATCCACTTGCAACTTATTTCCATAGAATAAAGGTGCACATAAAGGAATTGGTAAAAAAAAAAAAAAAAAAAAAAAGAGGTAAATGGAAGCAACTTTTCTAGTATCATAAAACAATTATGGAGTGGGGTACACAAGTACCTTGAACAAGTAGACATGATTTTTTTTTATTTTGAAGTCTATTATATCTGAATTTATTTTTATTTATTATTTCATATACTTATTATATCCCAAAGCTGTGTCACTCACTATCGAATCTTGACTCACTCTTCCATTCTCCAAAATTACAGTATAACAGTTAACATCTATTTAATTTTTATTATGTATCAGACACCTTGCTGAGGTTATATGTAATCATCTTAATTAGTACAAAATTGTATTATATAGCATTGTGATTTTGTTAAATTAGCATTTTTCTGAGATCAATGAGGACTTCTGTGACTGTCACTTTTATACTTCATCAGGTAATTCATATACCTCCTTTTTTGCTTCAGTGTTTTAAGACTTATTTTGTCCTTTAATTGAGCTATTTTCTCCAGTTGTTTCATTTTCCTTATAATTTGTGTTGATGTCTCTGCTTTTGAAAAAAGAGCCACTTTTATCAGTCTTTATGGACTAGCTTTGTACAAGGAATGGTCTTCACCAAACAGTCTGGCTGGAGATTCTGGGGGCTTCTCAATTTTTTTTTGTAGATCTGTCTTCTCTGGATGTGTGAATGTATATTCTAACTAGAGGGATTGTCCAGTTTCTTTTTTTCATGAGCTCATAATCTATTGTTCCCTCTACTCTCTATCTTCTGCATCATGGGTCTTCTGAAGCAGCAGCATGCTATTCACTTCATTTTTATTCTCAGCAGCCCCAGGCACATAGTTTATGTTGTCTTTCAGCTCTCTGAGACAGGTGAGACAAAAACCAGTCCCTTGTAATTACAACCCTACTATTCTCTTTCCTGCAAAGGGAGAGGCTCTCAAGTTATACTGGTCTCTGCCTTCTGTACCACAGGTTCTCTGGAGCAGAAGCATGCTGCCAAGCTCTATTTTATTTTCAGTGGCTTCCAGGCATCTAGAGTAGTTTGGATTCTATAAGCACTCAAAGGCAAAATATATGAAAAGTAGTACAAGAGTCCCCAGAGAGTCAGAATTTTGAACATATGATCCAATCTTCTTTTTCCTTGCCCAAAGATAAGCTGAGGGCTTGCAATTTCTCCCTGACTATGTGGTGCTATGCCAGGAAGAAGGATTATGTCAAGAGGATACCATAAATTTTTCTACCAGTTTTAATAGAGCTGGTTTTATGATTGCTTGAGATCTTAACTGGCTTCTGGGTTTCATGTGATGGGAATCGATTTGTGTATTGCTGTGAAATAGTGTCTCTGAGGGATTAAGAAGAGTCTGGAGTTTCTCATTTTTCCATATTGCTAACATCACTCCCCCACACACAAACACGCACACACTCAGCTAAGGCTGAGTCTTCTTACATGAGAAGCCTTATGTAGGAAGGGTAATTAGACAAGACCACAAAACAGTGATAGAGTACAGTTTCAAGCAGATTCTCTCAGACCCTCAAAAACCTACTTTATCAATCACAAGATAGTCTACGAACCAAAAAGCTTGAATAGGAGACATCTTTGAATTTTACTTTCCCTGAAGATTAATTCATACTCAGCCACCTTGCTTCCTTAATCAGTGGGAGTTCCACTCCAAAGTTCAGCTTCGCCAGGAGGCAACATTTACTAGTTACCAACCACAAACTGTGTTTCCTAATAAACACTTCCACCCCTCACAGTATCCACTTGGTGTCTAAAATTCTTACTATTTGGATGCTTTTCTATTTTTTAATTTAAAATTAATTAATTAATTAATTAAAAATTTAGTTGTTTTCTATTTTTAATTTACATTTAATGGGTAAATAATATCAAATGATCTGAAAAATGAGGCCAGCACTAACATATACAGAGAAAACTTATCATCTAATTATTGGTTAATACTCTGTTCCTTAGGAGGCCATTCACAGATGTAACAGGTAGTAACAATATAGGATTGCAGGGTAAAGCTAGGTATATAAATTACTAAGATTCTACTAATTCCATAGTTGTATTTTATGTTGTTTCATTTAATCTTTTTTGTTGATAATTAAAACAAAGTCTCAAGGTACATGACTTGTTCAGATTCACACACCTAGTGATGTGTTTGAGCTCCGATTTGAACACAAAAACTTGGCTCTATTCTGTGTTAAATAACATTTTGATAACAAAGAATGCCATGATAAGTACCAAGCAAACTAAAACAGAATAAAAAGAGAGAATATCACACCTTTCAACTGCAAAAATACTAGAACAGGATATTAAAATTATTTATTATCTACTATGAATCAGATGTTCTGCTAGGCATTTATTTTATTAGTTTTAATGTAACTCTTTGAAGGAGGCATTGTAGCATTTTTATAAATAATTAAAGTTTAAGATGTTACAAAACTTGTTGAATATGGGTTGAAGAACCAGAGGAGCCACAAAAACGTTGAGAATCTTTGTATAATTTTCTCCCATACTTGTCATTAGCATATAACACACTGGGCATTAATGTTTTACTTTTCCCCTAAAACAGTGCTATCAGTGATCTAGTTTGTTGCCTGATTTACATGTTACACTGGTCAGGAGTTCCTAGCACATTTTACTATACAAAACATCAACAGAATTGACCTTGACACTATGACTGACATTTATTGAAAATTTTCAATGTACTGGGAACAGTCTTAAAAACTTTACATATCTCCTCCTTGTGGATATTCAATCACACACCTCAAATCTTTCTTCGTAAACTCAAATTTGCCTGAAAATTATTTAATTAATGATTTTTTTCTTATATTTTAAACTGTCCCACTTCTCATCTTCTCTGGAAAGACTTCTCTGTCCATACCAATTGCCAATCTACATCTTTCTTGTTCTTGCACACCAATGACACATATCATTTACTTAAACATTTTATTATTTTAAACAATTACACAGTGATATTTAGAATAATTTAATGTGTAAGTGTGTGTGTCTGTGTGTAGAAAGCAGCTTCAAAAGCAGCAGGATTTGATTTCTTATCACAGGAATCACTCTGAACTGGAACATATTGAGAGAACATATATCAAGAGAATTCAAGTAAACCGATTCTGTTGAATTAACATGTTATTTGTCCAATTGCCTAGGGGTACAAGATACAAGAGGCTGGGAAACTAGACTAATTTGTGTATCCATGAAGATTATTGGAGATGGCATGTTTTATAGATCAAAATGAAGCTACCTACATTAGCATGTTCATGTTAGGGTACTTTACACATCACATAATGTTGCGGGCTTACTTATTTTCTAAAACATAAACTGATTCTTATGAATCTCCTTCATGATGAAACCTAAACTCCAAATGATAATCTGGCCCCTACCTCCCTTTTGAATTGTTTTATAAACCAACTGTCTCCTCCAGCCAATTGAAATGTTTATATTTTCTGGAAACTGTTATGGTGGTTAAATATCCATGTTGTGAGGTATGTTGTTCACTGTGCTTATAATATATATTTCTCAAATATCGAATGGATTTTCTTATACAGGACTTCCTTTTATTCTTCTACAGGAACATAACAACATTATTCCTACTGAGAAGAAAACAATGCAAATCTATTAATTCTTTATCATTTGAAAATATTGAGGCACGCTCATTTATTTCCAGTAAGAATGCAAAATAGTACAAACACATTAGAAGACAGTTAAGTGGTTTCTTACAAACTATATATACAATCTAGCAAAAGCACTTCTTGGTAGTTTCCCAAAAGAGTTGAAAACTTATGTTCACACAAAAACCTGCACACAGATGTTTACAGTAGCTTTACTCATAATTGTCAATACTTGGAAGCAAATAAGTTGTCCTTCAGTGTGTGAATAGATAAATAAACTATGGTACACAAAGAATGAATTATTATTTAACACTAAAAAGAAAAGCTATCAAGTCATGAAAAGAAAGGAGGAACATTTAATGCAAATTACTAAATGAAAGAAGCCAATCTGGAAAGAGTACACAATATATGGTTCTAGATATATGACACTCTGGGAAAGGAAAACTTATAGAAATGGTAACCAGATCAGTGGCTGCTAGAAGTTGAGAGGAGGAAAGGATACATAGCTGGAGCACAGAGAATTTTTAGGACAGTGAAAATAGTCTTTATGATACTATAATGATGGATACATGTCATTATAATTTTGTCCAAACATATAAAATGTATAACACCAAGAGTAAATCCTAATATAAAATATAGACTTTGATTATAACGTGTCAATGTAAGTTTACTGATTATAAAAAATGTACCATTCTGGTGGGGAATGTTGATAAAAGGGGAGGCTCTGCATGTGTGGGGCAGGGGATACTTGAAAAATAGCTAAATCGCCCTCTTAATTTTTCTGTGAACCTAAAACTACTCTTGATAAATAGTATTAAAAAGAATCCCGGAAGTTCAACTTCTGAGATGACAGTGTGAGGATTTCTGCAGACCCACTTCATAGCAAAACAAGCCAAATTGGTGAAAACCATTCAATAAAACAACTATTTAAAGTCTCTCAAAATTGTCATAAGGATATACAGGAAATAACATTTATTCAGAAAATCTTAAAAGTTAGTAATAATGACAAGAATCTGTAGCATTTGAAACACAGCATAATTTTGCTCTCTCCTCCACCTGTCTAACTCAACTCAAATGGAGCTCTAGTTTAGAAAGATTTAGACAAGAAGACAGAATTCCTTCCAGTTCAGACAAGTATAGCCAAAAAAGATATGGTTCCCTTTAGCTCCCAATCAAGGATTACTGAATCTCACTGGGAGCTAGGAGGAATAAAATTCTAGTACTTAATTTCTTCTTCAATAATAAGTTGAAGAGATTAAAATTATGGTAAATGCAGACAAAAGTTCAGAGGTTCTCTTCCCCCATCAAACCTGAACCCAAACCTGAAGAAAGCCTTTATTCCATGTGCCGGAGGCTGAGAATATTGGAAAACAAACCCCAGCTTCTCTCAATCTCACGCATAGTTTAGAGTTTCCACACTGAAAAAAGCAAGCTGAGTTCAGAGGCTACTGACATGCCTAGATTAATAGTTAAAAGAGTCTTTGAAATAAAGATTTTTCCGAATCAACAAAAATTAGAAGAACTCATTGTTAGCAGAACTGCCTTATAATAAATAATAATGGAAATTCTATAGGTTGAAAACAAATAAGCCCAGATGCAAATCTGAATCTACAAAAAAATCAATGAACACCAGTAAAAGTAATTTTGTAATTAGAAAAAGACAGTATAAATGAATATTTTTCTTCTTCCTTAACTGATTTAAAAACTAATTGTATAATCCTATTATGTATGGTTAAATGACTTTCAACAAGCATATCAAAACTCTTTAATAAGGAAATGACAGTCTTTTCAACAAATAATGCTGGAGAATATGGATATTCAAATAAAAAAAAAAGTTGATACCTTACTTCATATACAAAAATTAACTCAAAAGTGATCAAAAACCTCAATGTAACAACTAAAAGTAGAAAACTCTCAAAAGAATTTTTAGAGGAAAGGCTTTATGATGTTGAATTTGGTAATAACCTATTGAATATAACCCCAAGAGTACACCAAAGAGTACATCAAAGTTAAAAATTATGCATCAAATGATACAAACAAAGAAGTATAAAGGCAACCTATGGGAAGAAAAATAAATGTTTCAAATAGTCTATCTGATATAGATTAATATTCAAAATAAAGAACTGCTACAACTCAACATGAAACACCAACCAACCCATTACAAAATGAACAAAGGACTGGAATAAACAACTTTCCCATAGTAAAGTGCAAATGCCTAACAATCACTTTAAAATATGTTTAAAAATCACTAATCATTAAGGAAATGTAAATTAAAACAACAATGTGGTACCATCACATATACAGTAGGATGGCTCTTATCCAAAACAAACAAACAAACAAACAGAAAAACCAGAAAATAATGAGTGTTGGTGAAGATGTGAAGAAAATGTAGTCTTTGTGCATTGTTAGTAGGAATGTAAAATGGTGCAGCCATTACGAAAAACTGTGTGGAGTTTTCTCAAATGATGAAAAATAGAATTATCACATGCTCCAGTAACTTTACATCTGAATTTATACCCAAAATGATTGCAAGGAGGGTCTTGGACAGATATTTGTGTATTGATGTTTATAGTAACATTATTCACAATGACTAAATGGTGAAAGGAACACAAGGGATTATTGATGGATGGATAAACAGAAAGTGGTCTATATATACAATGGAATATTATTCAGCCTTAAAAAGAAGGAAATTCTGACACATGATACAATATGGATGAACCAAGAGGACAATGTTCAAAGTGAAATAAGGCAGTCACAAAAATATACTATATGATTCCAATTAAATGAATACAAAAAGTATCAAAAAATTTTGTAGAGACAAAAAATAGAATGGTGGTTTACAGGAACTTGGGAAAGAGAGAAATAGATAGCAGTTGTTTAATGGTATACACTTTCAGTTACGAAAGATTAAAAGTATCCTAGAAATTGGTTGGACAACAATGTTAATATACTTAAAACTACTAAACTGTAAAATCAAAAATGATGAACATGACACATTTTATGTTACATAAATTTTACCACAATTGAAAATTAAAGCAAATTAAGTGAGTTTTAGAAACAAGATGTATACAATTGTATCATTGGGTCTATATTGACAATAACTGCACAATGGAGATAGAGGAAAGTAAAATTATATAGAAGAAAGAAACTCATAGTATTTATAATTTGAACCCATATAAACAGATGAAAAAGTCCAGAAAAAAATAAATAAGAAGCAAATATAATAAATTATATGAATATATACTTGCTCTCATTCTTTTCCTCATCTTCTGCCATCAATAGGAAATTATATGACATAACAATGAAAACAATGTCCTGTTAGGTTTGTAAGATATATAAGTGCAATACAAATACTGATATTAATACAAAAAGGGGGAAATAGAGTTATATTGCTCTGTCTCACTACAATTAATTTATGCTATAGATGAACTTGATTCTGTGTTTACCTCCTCTTACGACATCAAAATTACAACTAAACTACAGAACAACAATCACTGAGACTTGCCTGAATTCTAGCTGAACAAGTTCTACAACTTGGGACACAGAAGAGGCCATTTCAAGATTGGTAGGAGGGGCACAGACATTGTTAAGAGTCAGGAGGCATCTCAGCTGCAGAGGTCCCTGAGAAGAGCTAGGGGTCCTGGCCCCACACTGGGCTCAAATAGCCCAGGGTTCTAGTGCCAGGAAGAGAAGTCCCCATAACTTCTGGCTGTGAAATGCAGTGGAGATTGTGGCTGAGTGAGATAGAGGGCAGCAGGAGTTGCAGATGTTCTTCTTAAAGGGCTTGTGTGAGGACTTACTCACTCATGGACTCACTCGCTCTGAGCTCCAGTGCTGGGGCTGCAGCTTGAAAGGTGTCAGAGACATAAAGAATTAAATTGAATTGTCTGACTTCAAGGAGAGTGCTGGAGGTGCAACTTTCTTCCAGACAGAAATGCTGGTAGAATCATTTGTTTCTTTGTTGAACCTCCCCACTCCTGGCCTGCAAATGCAGGTGGGCACTATATCTGAATCTCCACAGACTTGGCTAACAATGGTTGCCTCATCCTGGAGATTCCCTGAGACTTTGCCCACTCAAATTGTGGGCCCATCCCAGCCACTTCCAGTGACTTTTCCATACAAATAACCTGTCTTGGTCCAAAGAGTGGACTTTCCTAAAATTTCTTGAAAGTTCACAAAACCCAAATAAGCAGCATCTGGCTTCGGCATGCCCCATACCTATTGCTGAGCATTCTCAAGCCTGGCACTAGTAGCAGTCATTCATGGTTCACAGCTTTGTCTCTTGAGGCATCTCTAAACCTAGCACATGCGGTAGCAACCTGTGGATTGCTTGGTGAGTCTTGACAGGTGGCCTCAGGCAGAGCACAGGCTGCAGCCGAACTTGGCCTGTGGTGGAGCCCCTCCTAGAAGGCCCTCAGCTGGCACACACAGTGACCAGCTTCAGATTGAGATAGAGCACCACCCCAGGCTGCACCTGAGGATGACACACCCAAAGAGCAAGCTGAGAAGGCATCAGAGCCCTGCTAAAGCAAATCTTATTCCATAGGATCAGCCCCTTACTAACCAGTCCTCATAACCAATCAGCCCAAGAGTTGATCATTCTCACTGATGTGAAACAGCAACCAAGAGTCAAATACATTGGGAGGACACAGACAACCCATATGAGAGTCACACTTGGAGCACCAAGCTCAAGTGACTAGGGGAGACTATGCCACTGGACCCTACAGCACACCTAGTACATAAGGTCACTTTATTAAGACTGGGAGACATAGCAGCCCTATTTAATAAATAGGATCAAAGACAAATAGGCAGTCAAAATGAGGAGATAAAGAAACATGTCCCAAGTTAAAGAACAGAACAAAGCTCTAGAAGAAGAACTAAAAAAATAGAGACAAGTAATTTACTAGATGCAAAATTCAAAACACTGCTTATAATGATGCTCAATGATCTTAGCAGAAGAGGAGATTAACTCAGTGAGAACTTTAACAAAGAGGTAGAAAACAAATATGGAAACAAAAAAAAACAACAAAAAAAATGAACCAGTTAGAAATGAAGAATACAATAACTGAAATGAAGAATACATGAGAGGAAATCAACAGTGTATTAGGTGAAGCAGAGGATCAAGTCAACAATTTAGAAGATAAGGTAGCTGAAACATTCAGTTAGAATAGCAATAAAGAAAAGAATCCAAAAAAAAAAAAAAATGAGAATAGTTTATGAAGCCCCTGGGACAACATCAAGCATACTAACATTCACATTATAGAAGTACCAGAATGAGAAGAAAAAGAGAACAAGGAATTGAGAGCTTATTTAAAGAAAAAAAATGACTGGAAATTTTTCTAACCTGCAGAAGGAAAGAGACATGCTAACCCAGGAAGCACAGAGATTTCTAAACAAGATGAACAAAAAGAGGCCCACACTAACACATTACAATTAAAATGCCAAAGGTTAAAGATAAAGAAAGAATTCTAAAAGTAGCAAGAGAAAAGCAGTTAGTTACCTACAAGGGAGTTCCTGTAAGACTGGTAGCAGATTTCTCAATAGAAACTTTACAAACCAGAAGAGATTGGCAGGAAATATTCAGTGATGAAAAACAAGGGCCTACAACCAAGACTACTCTACCCAGCAAAGCTATTATTTAAAATTGAAGGACAGATAGTTTTCCAGACAACAAAAAGCTAAAGGAGTTCATTAGCATCAAATAGTATTACAAGAAATGTTAGAGGGACTTTTTTAAGAAGAAGAAGAAAGGGGAAAAAAAGGTAAAAAATATGAATAATAAAATGGTAATGACTACATACCTATCAATAGTTACTTTAAATGTAAATGTTTTAAATGCTTCGATCAATAGATAGGGTGAGTGAATAGATAGGAAGACAAAATCCTTATATATGCTGTTTACAAGAGACTCATTTTAGATTGAAAGACACACACTGAAAGTAAAAAAAAAAAATGAAGAAAGATATTTCATCAAATGAAAACAAACAAACAAACAAACAAAAAGCTAGGGTAGCAATACTTATAACAGATAAAATAATCTTTAAAACAAAGGCTATAACAAGAGACCAAAACCAAACAAACAAACAAGCAAACAAACAAACAAACCATGACCCAGTAATCTCACTTATGGGTATTTATTTAAAAACCAAAAACACTACTTTGAAGGGACATGTGAATTCTAATGTTCATTGCAGTGTTTTTAGAATAACCAAAATATAGAGGCAACCTTAATGGCCATCAAGAAATGAATGAATAAAGAAAAGATGGTACATATATACATTGGAATATAATACAGCAATAAAAAAAATGATTGGGGACTTGACATCTGCAATAACATTGGTGGACATGGAAGGTATTATGTTGAGTGGATTAAGACAGAATACAAATGTCATATGATTTCCCTTACATGTGGAATCTAAAGAACAAAATAAACAAACAAACGAACAAAACAGAAACAAAAACAAACTCATAGATGCAGAGAAATTTTTGATGATTGCCAGATGGTAAGGTGTTTGGAAGTGTGTAAAAGGTGAAGGGATTAAAAAATACAAATTGGTAGTCACGGAATAGTCATGGGAATATAAAGTACAGCATAAATAATATAGTTAATAATATTGTAAAATCTATATATGGCAGGAGTCCCCAACACCAGGGTGATGGACCAGTATCAGTTAGTGGCCTGTTAGGAACCAGTCGCACAGCAGGAAGTGAGCAGTGGGTGAGTGAGCAAAGCTTTATCTGTATTTGCAGCTACTCCTTAGCGCTAGAATCACCCCTTCAGCTCCACCTCAGATCATCAGGCATTAGATTCTCATAGGAGCACTGGTCCCTGGTTCCAAAAAGATTGGGAACCACTGATATATGGTGTCAAATGGGTAATAGATTTATTGGAGTGATCACTTTGTAAGTTATATAAATGTCTAATCACTATGTTGAACACCTGAAACTAATACAGAATTGTATGCCAATTGTAATTGAAAAATAAAATATCTATACATTAAAAAAAGAAAAAAGAAAAATGTGAGGTTTATAAAAAATAGAAGAAAAATGTAAGATATATATTTAACCATATCCAAATTAACATTAAATTGTCAGATTGAATTAAGAAAACAATATGCTGTCAACAGAACATAAACTTTAAATACAAAGATAACAAGTGGATAGTGTTTAAAGAATGAACAGAGATATATCTTGCAAATGGCAACCATATAAACCTGTATGGTTATTCAAATATCAGTCAAAATAGACTATAAAGAAAAAAATCATTATAAAGACTGATTTTTTATAAACGTCAATCAAATCTGGTAGTTACAAAAAAACTATACCTAAGATATCAAAGCCAGACGAAGACATATAAGTAAAGAAAATTACCGACTGTTAGCTTTTATGAATATGGTTGAATAAATCCTCAACAAAATGCTACCAACTGAATATAGGACTTTTAAAAAGAATTATACGCAAAAACAAAGAAGAATTTATTTTAGAAATGCCGGTTTGCTCAACATCAAAAAAGTCAATGCAATAACAGATTTATAGAATAAAAAGAAAAACCACATTATTATTATCTTAAAGAATGCAGAATATATTTAACAAAAAAATCATTTCATGAAAAAACACTCAAAAAATGAGGAATACAGATGGAAACTTTCTCAGTTTAATAAAGGATATCTTTGAAAAACTCAGTTAGTATTCGTGCTTAATGGTGAAAGACTGAATGTTTTCCCCCTAATTTCAAGAACAAGACAAGAATCTCTGTTCTTGTACTTCTAATGAAAATTATAGTAGAATTTCTAATTAGAGGAATTTGACAAGAAAATGAAATTAAATTTATCCAAAGTAGAAAGGACAAAGTAAAACTACCTCTGTTTGCAAATGACATGATCTTTCACATGTAAATATTAAAGATTCTACCAAGAACTATTAAAATTAATGAAAGTTAATCAATATTTCATGCAATTTAAAAAATTAATATGTGAACATCAATTATATTTCTGCTCAGAGTAAAACAAAAGAAAATTAAAAAAAATAATTTATTTTAAATAGTATAAAAAAGAATGAAATACTTAAGAATATATTTAACAAAGAAACATAAAACTTTTATTCTGAAACTTAGAAAAAATGTTGAAAGAAATCAAAGACTATCAAAACAAATGGGAAGATATTTCCCATTCATGGATTGGAAGATTTCATATTGTTCATATGGTGACACTTCCTACATTTTCAATGTCATCCCTATTAAAATAAAAGCTAAGACATCAGAAATATGATAGAGTGAGAAATGTCCCCAGTTCTCTCTCCTTGAAACAACAATAAGCTAAACATCTAAAACTCAGCAAAAAATACCCAAACTTCACACCAGCACATCTGAGCATGAGATCTGCGCATAAGAGCTACCACAGGTCAGAAACCCAGGTGTCAGGCAGTGGACTGAGAGAAACAAAGTTGCCTCTTGCAACTGGAGTTCCCTGTAGGAGGAGGGGGAGAGGAGAAGGTGCAGGAAGTTCCCTGAACATCCCTGCCTGGGAGAGCTGTGAGCTCCATGCGGCCCATGGCAGTGCCCAGAGATCAAGGCAGAAAGCAGAGAAGTAGGGATGGCAGACAAACAAGGACAGCAGAGAAAAAAACAGTTGATTTTTACAAGCATGTTACAAAACCAAGGCTGAGCCTCAGTCTCCATCCCTGAACCCAGAGGGTCCTCGGCATATTGTTCAAGACCAAACCCAATGGAGCCCTAGGGGAATCTGAGCAAACACTACTGAAACTGTCACTAACACTGACAGGGACTGAGACTGATGGTAGCAAGCATGATTGAATAGTCTAAAAGGAAAAAAAAGGCATTATTGAGACTTTAGATAAAGTAGAGATCCAAGAGAATAGACTCCACCTACTGAAAACCAAAAGAAAAATGCTTTCTTTGCAATAGGCTAAAGAGAGACCTTTATATAATAAATCTTTCTGGAGAAACAGCAAAATACACTTACATTGATGCCCAGGCAGAGAAATAATCCATTAAATACCATGAAGAACAAATCTGACCAGGCATCTCAGAAAGAAAGAGAAAATCTTCAGAAAATAAGCTTACAGACAAAATATATGCACCTTAAATGACAGAATTCAAGATGGTACTTCTGAAAAAACTCATTGAGATCCAAAACAATTCATATCAATGATTTCAGGAACTGAAATAAACAATTATATGGGCAGAATGAGTTCTTTAGCAAGGAGGTTGAAACCCTCAAAAAGAACCAAATAGAACTTCTGGAGATAAAGAACACACTGCAAGAGATGAAAAAAATGAAATAACAAGCTTGGAAAATAGAGTTGAACAAATGGAGGGAAGGATCAGTAATATCAAAGGCAGAAATCTAGAAATAAATCAGAAGGAAGAAGAGAGAAACCAAAGAATCAAAAATAATGAAAGGGAAACACAAGGACGAGCTGATACCATCAGGAGAGGTAACATAAGAATAATGGATATTCTTAAAGGGGAGGAAAAGGAGCAGGGATTTGAAAGCATTTACAGACAGATAATTGACAAGAATTTCCCAAATCTAAGGAATGAGCTAGAGCTTAGAATTCAAGAAGTCAACAGAATATCCAATTATCTGAACCTAAAAAGGACTTCTCCAAGACACATTATATTAAAATTATCAAAAATCAATGACAAAGAAAGAATTCTCAGGCAGCCTGAGAAAAAAAAGATGATAATCTTTAAAGAAAAACCCATTAGCTTATCATTGGACTTCTCAGCACAAACCTTACAAGCAGGAAAGAAGTAGAATCAAATATTCAAACTATTAAATGGAAGAAATTACCAGCCAAGAATAATGTATTCAGCTAACCTCTCCTTTAGATATAAGGAGCAATAAAGACATTTCCAAAAATACAAAAAATTAAGGGAATTCTACATTCTGAGGCCTGCATTACAGGAAATACTGAAAAGGGTCAGCTCACCTAAAACAAAATAAAATAATTAAGAGTAAGGTCACTAGCAGGCAGATAGAAGCAGAAGAGTGCAACCTTTACTAAGAACCAAGCATTATAAGCTTAAATAACAAGAAGAGATTTGCTATTGCAAGATAATAATGAATGTTCAGCATACATAGGGACAAATTGAGACAACAATGACTGAAAAAGAGAGGATTCAAAGATTCAGATTCGCAAAGGGGAACATATAGATAAGGCACACAGAAAATGGACAATTGTGTATGTGTGTGTATATATACGTATACTCTGCAGTAGGAACTCTACTTTGCAAGAAGTGGACCACCACACCAGGTATAACAACTAAAACAAGATAGCTGTGGACATTTTAGAAAAGTCATTTTGGATAAAGAAGCTGTGGTACATATATACAATAGAATATTATTCAACTATAAGAAGAGATGAAATACTACCATTTGCAACAACATGGATTGACCTCGAGATAATCATACTAAGCGAAATAAGCCAGATAGAAAAAGATGAAAATCATATGATATCACTTATACGTGGGATATAAACCGAAAAGTAACAAATGAATAGGACAAACATACAGAGACTCATGGACATGAATAATAGACTAGTGGTTACTAGAGGGTAAAGCGGGAAGGGGGAGGTGGGAAGTATATGGGGTAAAAAGGATCAAATATATGGTGACAGAAAGAAATCTAACTATGGGAGGTGAACAGACAATGTAAATATATATTTGCCTTAATGTTAAAATGTACAGCTGAAACTTATCAACTTGTTAACCAATGTCACCATAAAAATAAATTGATTTAAAAAATAAAAATAAAATAAAAATAAAATTTAAAGCTGACTTCCTTACAGAAATATACAAGCTGGTCCTAAAATTTATATAGAAATTCAAAATCTCTAAGACAATCTTGGGAAAGAGGAACAAGTTAAAGGACTTACACTTCCTAAATTCAAAACTCACTACAAAGATACAATAGTCAAAACAATGTAACACTGGCATTAGAGTAGGCACATAGATCCTTGTAATATAATAGAGGGCCCAGAAATAAATTCTCTCATTTATGTCAATTGTGTTCTGACAAGGGTGTTGAGATAATTATATGGAGAAAAAATAGTTTTTTTTCCAGAAATGGTGCTTGATATTCATGTGCAAAAAAATTAGTTGGACTCCTATTTTTATACAGAAAATTTAACTCAAAACATATCAGAGACCTCAATGTAAAAACTCTAACAAGAAAACACAGATGTCAACCTTGTGACCTTGATTAAGGCAACATTTGTTTGTTTGTTTGTTTGTTTTGCTTTTTTAGATACGATATCGAAAATACAAGCAACAAAATATAAAACAGAAAAGCAGGACTTTATCATCATTAAAATCTATTGTGCTTAAAGGATACCATCAATACTATTAAAAGACAAAGGACAGAATGAGAGAAAATTTTTGAAATTATGTATCTGATCAGGGACTTATTTCTAAAATATATGAAGAACTAATACAACTCAAAAATGAGAGGTAAATAATTTAATTTTAAAAATGAACAAAGTATCTAAGGAGACATTTCTTCAGAGAAGATATGCAAAAGGCAATAAGGACACAAAGTAATGCTCAACATCATTAGTTACTAGGAAATTGCAAATCAAAACTGCAATAAGATGACACTCACACCTATTAGCATTATAATTATAAAATCAAAAACACAGAAAATGTATTGGCAAGGATACGGGAAAATTTGAACAAGCATATACTTCTGGTAAGAATATAAAATGGTGCAACCGCTTTATAAAATTGGCAATTCTTCAAATGGTTCAACATCATGCTACCATATGGTTCAGCAATTCAACTCCTAGATATAAACTCAATAGAACTAAAAATGTGTTCACACACAAAAAAACTTGTACACACATGTTTATAGAAGCATTTTCATAATAACCAAAAATTGGAACAAACCTTAATGTACATCATCTGATGAATGAATAAGTAAAATATGGTATACCATATTATAAAATATTATTAGATAAAAAACATGGAGTACTGATACATACTGTAACACTGATGAACCTGGAAAACATGCTAAGATAAAGAAGCTAATCATAAAATACCACAAAATATATGATTTAATTGATAAAAAATATTCAGAATAAGCAAACATGTAGAGACCAAAAAGAAATTAGTGATTGCTCAGAGATTGGAAAATGGAGGAATTGAGGGATAATGGCTAAGGAGCGTAGGATTTACCTTTGGTGTAATGAAAATATTATAAATTGAGTATGGTGATGGATGCACAATTTTATGACTATACTAAAACATTGAATTATAGACTCAGCTGAATTTTATGGCATGTGAAATATTTCTCAATTAAGCTGTTAAAAAATATATGGTTGGCATAGTGATAGTTTTTGTTTTTGCTTTGATTGTTTGATTCAGTGCTTTTATTATGTTTTGAAGGATGGCATCAACCTCTTGGGATTTTGCTTCTGAGTGAATGCTTCAACTATATTTTTAGCATATCAGCTCAAAACTCCATCCCATGGCAGATTCTGAGTAGTGATATGACCATTGGGTCCTATGATTGTAGACCTGCTCCCGTACCTCTTTTCTTGTAAAATTACATTATTAGACCCAATATTGTGTAGGAGTGTAGGATTCCATTATTATGAATTAAGCACACTTTATATAATTGAAGTGAAACCCTGCAGGCAAGAAATGTAAACTCATATTGAAACAATTCTGTTACACTTCACTACATTTTAATTATTATTATAGACTTTCTAGTTGTTTTTTGTAAGGATGCCAATGTGCTATAAAATATTTTTCAGAATTGGAAGTATAAGTACCTACTCCTCTTTGAGTCTCTGTGACAAGCTCAGTGTCTGATAATAGTTGATATTCCAAAATGATAGTATATTTTAAAAAATGATGACTAATCTCAGTGTTATATGAACTTTGTGGAATTTAATTCAAGTCATAAGAGGAAAATAGAACTTGACCAGGCTGAAGTAAGAGGAAAAGGATCCAGGTAGTGATAACATTCAAAACAAAGACACAGGGGTATGAATATATAGGATATTCTAAGATAATGAGATTATCTTGATTAAATTGGAAAAAATAAAGTGAGAAAAATAGTTTAGTACCACGTTGGATATTCTAATGGTAAGCAAAGGCTTTTGGATTTTATACAATGGAACAAAAATTCCCAGCCTCCTGTTGGTAAGTAGATATAAGAATGCTCATGTGCTGTAGGTGCTGGAAGAACTCATTGAGAAGATTTTGAAACCAGCTAGTCTTCCTGTCTGCTTCAGTTGGAGTTTACAGATACCAATGATCATCAGATTTCCAAACCCCATACTCTGAAAAGATATTGAAATTTCAGAAAATTAGTGAAGTGGAGGAATCATATTCTTCAAGTATAGCAGAATGCCATGAAAATTGACATAGAGTTTGTGCTAGACCGTACTGTGAGTGGAAAAATAACAGTTGCATTTTCCTATCTCACATTTTGAAGACATATCTTTGTATCATTTGCTTCACTCTAAATGGATCTTTTCTCCCTAATTCCTGTATTTATGCTATCTCATTCAATACAAGGATGCTGCGTGGTGCTGGAATGGTTTCTCCTAGAAATATTTTTGTAGCAACGAAATAAACTAATTCATATAAATTTTTTTTGAAAAATTTTGATAATTTT
This sequence comes from Eidolon dupreanum, assembly GCA_028627145.1. Taxonomy (NCBI): domain Eukaryota; kingdom Metazoa; phylum Chordata; class Mammalia; order Chiroptera; family Pteropodidae; genus Eidolon; species Eidolon dupreanum. Next base: position 85,885,811 of record CM053503.1, on the reverse strand, counting down.
TTTGACAAAACATAACTTTCTACTTTTTTTTTCGTTATGACACTGTTGGTGATGATAAGGCATTGGGCAATATTTCTTATGGGTATAGAAAATTTCCTTATGCTTAGTCAAATGCCAGCCCATATTTTCTTTCTTATTGTTTGTTTCTTTATTTCTTTTCTTCTTTTCTTGCCAGCCCATATTCTCAGTGTAAGAAAATTTATTGGAAAGCATATGAGAATGGTATTATTTTAAGAATAAATTTATTTACTCTGTTTTTACATGTATATCTTTGCAAACTTTGTCATGATTCAATTCATCAGATAAGAATTTTTATTAATCTGCATTAAACAGTAGAGCATTTATTTTCTAATGAATGCAAATGCAGAGGGAGTACAGAAATTTCATGACACCATCAGCTACTCAAGTTTCTTCTATTTTTCTTCTCTGTGATTTTTTACATGTATTTTTCTACTATGCATTCCCTCGTGTTCACAAGAAGACTTGTTTTTTTGTTGGTTTTTTTTTGGGTTTTTTTGTTTTTGTTTTTTGTTTTTTGTTGTTTTTGTTTTTGTTTTACTTTCTAATGTGTATTTCCAGCAGAAGAAAAGGAAATGGTGATGGACAAGTGATAAATGTTAACAGAGGTTTCACCTCTTACCCCAAATAAGACTTATGTCTCACTAGCCAGCAACATCAAATCTGATTTATTTCCGAAATGGGTATAAGAAGTGAGTTGGGGGGTTGGAAAAGGATTTGTTAGTGTGAAGCAAAGGGAGAAAGATATTAGGTAGAGCACAAGAAAAATGAGCTGATGACATCAGTGAATGAAAATTACCATTTGAACCCATCATGAGAATAATTCTTATCAATTCAGTGCATTTTAATAAGCACAATTTATAAAAAAGAAGAAAAAATTAGGCTCCCTTCCTATTCTACCCTTTGCCATTCCTCAGAGACCACCACATTTCACCATTTCTTTAATCTCAATGTCACTAGTACAATTCTACATTCTCATATATAATTATTTTTTTCATCAAACTTAAATGTTGTTTACTGATATAAAATAAAAGAATGGATATTTAGCTCATTTACATTGTCCTTCCATTCTACTTTCCAGATATTTTTAGTAATATTTTAAATTTTTATAATTATAATGAATTTAAGTCATATACAAAAACATTTTTTTTTCTTTTAGAGAGTTTATATTTTTCTTTGAGGTATATTTTTAGATTATTACCTGCCAACATAAATGTAACAGAAATCTGAAACTTTCCTTATACTTTCTTCGCCAGCTTCATTTTCCCAAATTCTGTCAACTGTTTAGAATGTCTGCTCTGTAACCATTATAACTCTTGCCTTTTCCCTCTGTTAGTTGCTGTGGTTTGCTTTATTCTCAGATTATCCATTTCTTAAACAGTGTAGCTTTTTTCCTAGAGTTTCTATTTTTTAATCAAATTTTGTTAAAGAAATTCTACGTCATTCTTACGGTATTATTGCAGACCATCATATTCTTATTATACATTTGAATTCCATCTCTTGCTGGAGACTTTCTTATCAGAGTCAATGAACTCCTGATCCAATTTGTACTGTTTTCTAAGCCTGACTTCTCTCCAGATGGACTTTTTGATAAGTTGCACTCTTTCATTGTCCATGTCCATGTCCATGTCTACCTTTCTCTTTGTTTTGACACTTTCATTTGTTGTGCTGTGTTGTGTTTTTGACCAAGGTATAGCAATTTCTTTAGAAAGTGCACATGGAAAATATATTTTGTGAATCCCTACAAGTTTGAAAAATGACTTTATCTTTGCCCTACCAAAGTTAATATTTTGTGATGATATTGAACCTATGTACAAAAAGTATTTTCCCTCAAGAATTTTGAAGGCTACTTTATTTATTTCTGGCATCCAAGATTGTTAATGAAAAAATTAACATCAATTGTTTCTCTCTATCTCCCTCCCTCCCTCTTTTCATTCCTCCTTCCCTTGTTCTCTTTCTCTCTCTCTTTTTTCTTTAATTGTTCTGATTTCCTTGGAGATTTGTAGGATCTTCTGGTTAATCTTGGTGTAGGTATGGGTTTTTCTCTATTCATCCCACTTAGTACTTGGTTGCTGCTGTCTTCACTATGTTTCACCATTTAGCATGTTTCTTATAATTTTTAATATTTTGATGTCTTAAAGTATATAATTTACTGAGGAACCCCAAGTATACCTGTATTAGTGTCTTATTCCTGCTATAATAAATTAACACAAACTTAGTGAATTAAACAACACAATTAATTATATTACAATTCTGGGGATCAGAAATCTGAAATGGCTTCAGAGAGCTAAAACTGAGATGTCTGAAGAGTTGCGTTCCTTCTGGAAGTTCTAGGGGATAATACATCTCGTTGTCTTTTATACCTTCTCTAGGCTACCTGCATTTCTTGACTCATGGTCACTTCTTCCATCTTCAGCCTTGCAGGGTAGCATCCGTAAATCTCTCTCTGTCTCTCTGATGACTGTTTCCATTATCATAATGCTTTCTCTGTCTCTGACATGATTGTCTCCTTCTTATAAGGATGCTTATGATTGCATTGAGTCAACTAAATAATTCAGGGTAGTCTATCCATCTGAATATCCTTAATTTAATCACATCCACAAAGTTTTTTCTGCTATGTACAGCAATATATCTATAGATTCCAAGGATAAGTGTAAACATTTTTCTTGAAAGGGCATCATTATTGAATTAGCCTCATTATATTGTCACAAGTAATTTCCTTTCCAGTCATTTCTTTATTTCATCATAATGAAATATTCAGACAGAGGTAAAGATAACATTTTAATGCTACCAACTTTATGGGAGAAAATTTAAATCAGTGTCTTCATCCTAATACCTGTGACTTATACATCTTTTGCTGTTAACATATTTCCTGGCATGAAATAAATTAATAAAATACAATATATTATTAATTTTATGTAACAGATATAAATATTATAGTATTTATTTATATGACAGTCAATAATCAGAAAATAAATTTTACTGTATATGAGGTATTTATGTACATGTATTTATGTGTGCTGTTCACAGGCTTCTAAGATCTTTAAGTTGTGACTGAGCCTCTTCTCATGTCCCCAGCATCTTGGATCATGTACTTGGCACATAATGGGTACATAGAAAAAAATCAGTGGAATAGATGACTTAAATTTACATGAGTAGACTATCACGCTCTGAGGGTCAGTGGATGTTCCATCTGTGGGAATAGCCAAGCCAGGTGAGCATCCATGTGATTATAGACCATACTGAGCAGTAAATTCTGGTTTAATTTGTTAAATTGTGTAGTGCTTTCTTCACAATAGGCTATTTGTATGCATGATTTTAGTTAATGTTCAGAGAAAACCTATTACTAATTATCATTACCCTTCTTTTTATGAAAAGAGAACTGAAGTATAGAGATTTTAATCAACTTTTTCAAATTCAACAACTAAGAAGTAGCTGAACTGACATTTTAGGCCAAAGATTATTGGTCAAAGTTCATGTTTTTTTTCTCCTATACTACACTAACATTTCTTTGTTAATTTTGAATATTGAGGTGGACAAACCCCACTCAGGGTTTATTTTAAGAGAGTAATAATTAATGCAGAAGTATTTCAGTAGTCTGGTTATTACAAGAGGCACGTGCCTCAAATAATGATCTTTTCTGTTATAAAAATCCAGGGGGAGGCACAGTGCAGGAATATAAAAGTTTGTTATGTTTGTCTTTGTTCTTTAACTTCAGACTCAGGACAGACTCCACAGATTAGTCCTTGCCTCTTTCTTACTGAATTTTCTCTGCCTGATGTGTTGCCTTCCAGGTAGCTATCTCCATCCATCAGAATTGTTGTGTGACTTGAATTCTTTGCCTCTTGTGTTTGCTTGTGTTATCAGCAGATGTTTTAGCCACATATCTGTAACATCATTCATTAGACAAAAAGTATTGATAGCCTAGAATGGACTAGACCAGCATGCCATATTGTTGGGTTAGAAACATAAAGAAATACAAAGAATTTTGGCATTGATGATAGAAACATATTTAGTGTAGGAACAAATAAATACTTATTTATCTCTAAGAGGAGGTAATATACTTCACATCAATAAAGGTGAAACAAGTTAAATTTTGAACAATAAAGAGAACCAGTGGGACAGAATGACTAGAGATTGCAGTATTTTGATATAAAATGCTATTTAGGGATATGGCTTAAATCTACCTGTCTCATGTTGCTTATCTTCCAGTGGGGAAACACAGAAAACTAGTGTGTGTGTGTGTGTGTGTGTGTGTGTGTGTGTGTGTGCGGTTCCATTTAGTAAAATGCTAAAAACTAAGTAGAATATCTTTGGATAAAAATTAAAGGCTAGTTTTGAACAGTTAAGTTTGAGATTATTATTGAAGATAACCAATAGAATTATTGAGTAGATAAGTGATTAACAACTTAGCATTTGTGGTATAATTGGTAAAGGTAGTTATAAATTTGGGGCTACAGGTATATAGATAATATACAAGGCAATGGGACTTGAGTGACAGAAAATATGAAAGACGAAGCTGAATCTTGAAAGGGGTATCCAATATAATAGACTGAGGACAGCCAACAGGAGTAGAAGAAACCAGGAGAGGGTAACATTCTAGGATCAAAATGATATTTATGCCTATAGAAAAAGAAAGTAATTTCTTGGGTCAAAATTGTGATGTTAACTGAGAAACAAACATGAAATGTAGTAATGTGGAGACTGAAAGTACACAGAATTATTTAAAGAAATGATAAAGCAATAGGTACTGTTTTATTTATTGCTGATTGCGCCATTCTGTCTAATTTAGAAAAAAATATTCTTTGTTCTCTCTTCCGTTCTGTGCTATGAAAACTCTACTCTCTAGCTATATCACCCAGGTCGTCTTGCTCTCTGGATTGGAATTCTGGTGCATTTTATACAAAATATAAAACTTCTGACATTTCATTAAAACACACACACACACACACACACACACACACACACACACACACACTAATGTATCTAGAATGTGGGCTCTACTTTAGTGTGGCAATGATGGGCAGGAACTGAGAAGCAGATACATCTTTTAAATAAGTCATGTACTGTTCAGTTGGCCCAGTTGTCCATAGTTCCCAATAGTTACCCTACATACAACTAGGCACATATTCTTGAATTACATAAACAATTTATATTAACTATTATTGGGTCTCTTTGGGCATATACAATTTAACTGCTGCTATGTGGACCTTAATGAAGAATTTGTATTTTAGAGTTTTCACTAGAATAACCAACAACAAAACCACCCATCCTGTATTCTTTTCTTATCATTTCCTCCAAATGAGAGCAACGCGTCTCAGTACCTAAAGTGTATGTTCTCCATACAGGTACTCCTCACACCAGATTAATTGGGGGGCCTCCTAACTCCCTTTTTATGACACCCTAGTATATCAGCTCCAGTACAACTTCAATTGCTTCAGTGAGACATCGCTGGTAATACGGCACAGGAAAGGCTGAACTGGCAGAAGGGCACTTCCATTCTACATTAAACTTTCTGTCATTGGGTCTATTTCCATCTGCAAACTTTCGAAGCCTTACACTTTTCAGTTGCTGCCTCCATATGAACTACAGGGAAATGGGGTTGCCAAACAGGATTCCACTTTTGTTTGTTCCAAGTCTCGGTGAAATTAATCAAAGCAAGTAATGCTGGAAAGACTGAGAGACAGTAAAGGAGGATTAGTAAATAGGGTCTCATTCCAACAAACCACATAACCTAAGAGAACAATTTGTGAATCTGACAGTAGATATTGCAATTCAATGTAATTTTGCAGAAGCAGAATTGCTGCTACTGCTGTGAGTACACAGCAGGTGGTTGGAAGTTGGCAATTTTTATGAAAGTCATTTATATTACAGTACATTTTGTGTAAACAGTGGCAATAAAAATCTAAACCATTCCAGAAAAAAGATGCAAATATTAGAAATGAGTTTGCTTCAATAAGAATTTGGGCAATCGTGCCTGAATTAAAATAAAGAATAACTAAAACACCAGCGACATATTAGATATAATTTTAGCTCTGATTGCTACTGGCAAACTATTCACCACAATTACCACACAGAGGTTCTTATTTGGAGGCTGCTAAAAATATTATTCTATTTTTTTAGGTTCTCAATTGGTTCAGCGCTTTTGAATTTTGGTAGATATAGTCTATACATATATGTATTTTTTCAGTGACAAACATAAATCATAGTACTAGTCTTAGGAATATTTAAATTATTTTACTGTTCATCCTTGGGAAGTTTCACTTTTAGTGGTCACATAACTTGGTAGAGACCAGACACTTCTTGAAGATTTTTTTGAAGTAAAGTAATATCATTTATTAAAGTACAAGTTAGAAACAGATAAGGTTACAATAGTTTGAATTCTCTGGTTTATCTCTAAACCTCTTTTAGTTTCAGTTAGTAAAATTTAGTAAACTAATCCGAATCAATTTCAAAAATTTAAATATAATTCAAAGCACCTAATAATAATAATAGCTATATCAACTGCACTAATATCAAATAACAGAAGAAAGTATACAATATATTCCCTGTATCAAGCTGTGTATAATCTTAAAAACACATCAAAATGTGCTATTATCGTGCTGTTATTTTATATTTGTAAGTTATCACAAAATTTTTTTGAAACAATTGATTTTTTTGTTAGAATGAAGACAAATTGCATATTAATTTTAATTTCAAATTTAAGCAAATTTAAAAACTAGTTATTTTAAAAAACAGAAAATGAGATTGTGAAATTTCAAATAACTTTCTAATGAACTTATATATAATATAAAGCCTAATTAAGATTCAAGCCAGATATGTGTGTGTCTCTCTAATTCTCTTTCATTTTCTTGCCTCTCTCCCTTTTTCCTCTCCCCTTCTCCCTTTCTTTCTTCTTTGCTCTCTCTCTACCTTTCTTCCCTGTTTCCTCCCTCTGTCCCATCTTTTCTCAAGACAGCCCATCTCATTTCATCCTTTTTAAAGTTGAATAATATTTAATTGTATGTATATACCACATTTTGTTTTTCTGCTCAACTGTTGGTGGGCACTTGTGTTATTTCCACCTTTATGTTATTGTGAATAATGCTGCTACAGACACAAGTGTGCAAATATTTCTTTTAGATCCTGCTTTCAAATCTTTTAGGTATATTCCCAGGATAAATTAGCAGAGTTATATGGTAATTCTATTTTTATTTTTATTTTTAAAGAAATCACTACATCATTTTCTATAGTGGCTACACCATTTTATATACCAAAACATAAGGTTTCTAATTTCACCAGATTCTTGCCAACATTTATATTCTGTTTATTTTTCTTGGTAATGGCCATTCTAATGTGTGTTAGGTGATAGCTCATTGTAGTGTTATTTACATTTTCCGAATGCTTGGTGATGTCGAGCATCATTTTCTTTGCTTTTGGGTCATTTGTCTGTCTTCGTTGAAATATTTTCTTGGCTTTTGGGTCATTTGTCTGTCCATTGAAATATTTTGTTCATTTAAGAAAAAATTTTTTTGATAAAACAAAAGAGTTCTTTACATATTCTACATATTAACCTCTTATCATACACATGATTTACAAATATTTCTCCCATATTATAACTTGCCTTTTCACTCTGTTGATTGCATCATTTAACACATAAGACATTTTACATTTTTATGTAGTGAAATTTTTCTATTTACTTTATTTTTTCCTGGGTTCTTTTTGTGACATATTCAATAAATCATTGCCATAGCCAATGTTATGAAGTTTTTATTCTATGGTTTCCTTTAAGAGTTTATATTTTTAGGAGTTAGATTTAGGTTTTTGATACATTTTGAGTTAATTTTTGTATATGGTGTTAAGATAAAGTTCCACCTTTATGTATTTGCATGTAGATATCCAGTTTTCCCAGCATTTGCTTGTCGTTTTCTGGTGAAAAGTTTTGGCGCTCTTGTTAAAAATCATTTGTCCATATATCCAATAGTTTATTTCTGGCTTCTATTCTACTTCGTTGATCTATATGTTTGCCTTTATGCCAGTACCACATTATTTTGATTACCATAGATTACTAATGAGTTTTGAATTCAAATGATATGAGACCTCTAACTTTGTTTTTACTTTTCAAGATTGTTTTTGTTATTCATGGTACCTTGATGGATAAATTCAATAAAGATGGACTTTTTGAGGAAGATATCACTGAAATTTTTGTTAGGATTACATTAAATATGTGTAATATTTGGATAACATTGACATCGCACTAATATCATCTCCCTTCTGTATACATGAGAAGACTTAACATTTATTAACATCTTTTTAAACTTATTTTAGTGTCATTTGTAGTTTTCAGTGTACAAATAAAAATCTTAGTTCAATTTTTTCTAAGTATTTTATTCTTTATGATTCTATATTTAATGTAATTGTTTTCCTAATTCATCTTCAAATGATACATTGTTAGTCTAAAGAAGCACGATTGGTTTTTGTATATTTTGAATAGGGCAACCTAGCTGCATTTTAAATTAGTTCTAAAAGTATTTTGTGGATTCTCTAGTGTTTTCTACATATATGATCATGTTGCTGAGAACAGAAATTATTTTGCCTTTTCTTTTCCAATTCAAGTGCCTTTTTTTTTTCTTGACTTTTTGTTCTGTCTAGGATAGAAATGGTAAAAATGGATAGAAATGGTAAAAATGGATGTCCTTGATTCGTTCCTCGTTTTAGAAAAAAACCTTTCAGTCGTTCATTATTGAGTATAATATTATCTGTGGACTTAATAAATGAGGTGTTTTCCTTCTATGACTATTTTATCGAGTGTTTTTGTCATGAAAGGTTATTATATTTTTCAAATTCTTTTACAACATCAACTACTTTTTAAAAATATTTTAATTAAAATAAAAATATATTTTTTATTACTTTTTCTTCATTCTGTTAATGCAATTTTTACACTGATTGATTTTCATGTTGAATCATCCTTACTTTACAGTAACAAATCACAATTACGGTGTATAATTCTATTAATGTACAGTTGAATTCTCTTTATTAGTATTTTGTTGTAGATTTTGCATTAATAATCATCAAGAATAAAGGCATTGGACAAATGCTGGTTTTATAGAATATATTTGGAAGTTTTCTTTCCTCATAATTTTTGGAAGAATTACTATTTAATCCTCTTTAAATGTTTAATAGAATTTGTCAGTAAAGACTTCTGATCTTCAGTTTTTATTGTTTGATAGGTTTTGATTACCAACTCAATCTCCTTACTAGTTATAAGTCTGTCAGATTTTCTTTCAATTCATAATTCAGTTTTGGTATGTTATTTTTTCTAGAAATTTACCAATTTCATTTAGATTATATAATTTTTCATTGTAGTAGATTATACTATTTTACATTTTTTAACTCTGTAAAATTATCTATAGTTTCTCTTTTAATTTATTATTTTACTTATTTGAGCCTTCTTTTCTTAGTTTATCTTAAAGTTCATCAGTTTTTTCAATCTTTTTGAAGAATCAACTTTTAGTTTTATTTATTTTTCAATTATTTTTTTCTGTTCTCTATTTTGTTTATCTCTGCTTTACTATGTTTTATTTCCTTTCTTTTGCTAACTTTGGATTTAGTTTATTCATTTTTTTTCTGGTTTATTAAGGTAAAATTCAAATTGTTGGTTTGAGATCTTTGTTTTCTTTTACTGAAAGCATTTACAACTATAAATTTTCCTTATCAGCACTGCTTTCACCGCATCCAATAAATTTTGCTATGTTGTGTTTTCATACTCACTTTTCTCAAAAAATATTTTTAATCTATTTGTGCTTTCTCTTTTGAACCATTAGTAATTTAAGGTTATGTTAATTTTCATAGATTTTTGGATTTTCAGCTTTATTATTGATTTATAATTTAATTTCATTGTGATTGGAAAGATACTTTGTTTCAACTCAATGTTTTTCCATGTATTAAGAATTGTTTTCTGACCACTCATATGGTCTATCACAAAAAATATTTCACATGAATTTGAGAAAAATATGTCATCTACTGTTGTTGAATGTTCCATAAACGCCTTTTAGGTTCAATTGATGTATAGTTTTGTTGATGTCCATGTTTCAGTAGGATATTGAAGACTTCTATTAGTATTGCCGGGCTGTCTATATCTACGTTCAGTTTTGTCAATGTTTGCTTCATATATTTGGGAGCTCTGATATTTGGTGCCCATATAAGTATAACTGTTTTTATCTTTTAAAAAAATAGTCTTTTCATCATTATATCAAATTTGAATTTGTCATTTATGAGAGTTTTTTTTTTTACTTATAGTTTTTTTATTAAATCTTAATATAGTCACCCTTGTTTTCTTTTGGTTACAATCTGCATAAAACATATTTTTGTCATCATTTCGTTTGCAACCTGTGCTTGTCCTAAGACCAAAAGTAAGCTTCTTTTACATAGTATAGAATTGAATCCTGTTTTTATTTTTTATTTTTCATATTTACTCTGGTAATATACTCCTACTGATTGGAAAGTTTAATCCATTTATAATTTAACATAATTGATGATAGAGAAGTACTTACTATTGTTACTATGATTTATTTTTTTATTTCATAGATTTTTTATTTTTTCTTATCTTCTATTTTTTGCCTTTCTTAGTGCTCAGATTATTTTTTGTGATATATCTCATATATCTTTTCTTTGTGGCTATAATGAGGATTATATAAAACATCCTAAAGTTATATAAATCTACAATAATTTGTAACAATTTAACTTCAATTATGTAAAAAAAAATCTACCTTTTTATTTATGTCATAAGTTACATCTTTATATATTTTGTGCCCATTAAAATGGATCTGAAACCGTATTGTATATTTTGTCTTTTAAATTCTATGAAAGAATAAAAAGTAAAATTAAAAACTTACAATAATTCAGATTTTATATTTGTTTATAAATTTTATCAGAGAATTTTATATATTCACATGGTGTTTAGGTATTATCTATATCTTTTGTTTCAACTGAAGTTCTCTCTTCAGCAGAAAGCAGGTAACATATTCCCTCAGGTTTTATTTATCTGAGAAAGTCTCAAATTATCTATAACTTTTCAAAAACATTTTTGCTAGATACGGAATTATTGGTTTTCTGTCACTTTTTCTTTCATTCAATTGCATTGTACCCTGTAAAATTTCTGCTGAGAAATCATCTGGATATTTTACACATAAATTAACTAAGTGTGAGTACTTTATGCTTTTCCCTACTTGAATTTTGATACCTTCTTATATTTGTATTTGTCTTCCTTCAAATTTAGGAAATTCTTGATTATATTTTCAATGTTATCTACCCCTTTCATCCCCCCTTCTTTTTTCTGGGGATCCTATATACATATGTCAGTCTTCCTGATGGTGTCTCAGAAGTTCCCTAGACTCTGTGTATTTTTTTTTCTTTCTTTCTTTCTTCTTTCTTTCTTTCTTTCTTTTTCTTCCTTTCTTTCTTTCTTTCTTTCTTTCTTTCTTTCTTTCTTTCTTTCTTTCTTTCTTTCTTTCTTTCTTTCTTTCTTTCTTTCTTTTTTAATTTTTGCTCCTCAGACTCAATTATTCCAATTAACTTAAGTTAATTCTAACTGACCTATCCTGCTGTTGAACTTCTCTGGAGAATTTTTCAATTTAGTTATTGTGTATTTCAGCTCTAGAATTTTGTTATTTTTAAAAATAATTTCTGTCTGTTTATATTTTTATTTTGTGCATATGTTTTGTTCCTCTTTATGTTTAAGAATTTTCTCTCTCTAGCTTATTGAGCATATTTAGGATAATTTTTTCAAATTTCTCATTGAGTCAGATATATGAATTCTCTTAGAGTTAGTTTCTGGAAATTTATTTTGTTTGTTTGAATAGGTCTTGCTTCTCTGTTTCTCTATTTGCCTTGTGATATTGTAGAAAACTGAACATTTGAAAAATCAACCACTTCTTCCAGTCTTTTTAATCTGGCCTTCACTAATCAGCTAGGGTCTCTTTCAAACTTTTTCTGAGGATGTTTATTTTTTAATCTGTGCTTGTATTTTTTTTTCTAGTTCCCTCGTATGAAATGTTGTTTTTCAATGTCTTAATTTTTCTAACAGTATTACTCTTGCTTCTTCTCAGAGTCTCAGTTGGTCTACTATATATCTCTGCTCATAATCTCCTGCCCTTAGACGTTCAAGTATATGCAGTCCCCTTGCAGTTCTTATGTGCCTCACTGCTTTTTACTGCATTCAGTGGATGCCATCCTAATACTCAAACTGACAATATTCCCATCAGTGTTCTAATTTAGGAGAGAGAGACCAGTCTCTCAGGCACCTCTTAAATAAGCAAGAATATGTAAGCAAATTTCATTTCTTTAATTCCATCTTGAGGGAGGAGCCAGGAACTGGGTGTCTTCTTTCTGACCTGGCACATTGTTCTGGGCTCGGGTTAGGCTAAAGGTAAGTAAAAATGTTACAGCATAACTTGCTATATTAAATGTGGCTTTCTCTTGGTTACACATTTACTTGGTTGCTACAGCTTCATTGCCTTTCATGAATATTCTGTAGATATTTTCTGTGTGGTTACCATGGGAATTACATATAACATTCTAATTAAAACTATATAATTTGAATTGATACTAACTTAAGTTCAACCTCAAACAAGAACTATACTTCTATAATACTTCATCCCCTTTTCTTTGTTACTGATGTCACAAATTATTTCTATATATATCACATACCTGGCAACATAGATATATAAATATTTTTATATATTTGTCATTAAAATTTAGCAGGAAAAAGAAAGTGGAGTGACAAATAATATTTAAAACAATAGTGGTTTTTATATTTGCCCATATATTTACCTTCACTGGGGATTTTATATCTTCATTTGTCAGAGTTACTTCCTAGTACCCTTTTATTTTGAATTAAAAGATTCTCTTTTATATTTCTTGTAAGCAGGTCTATTGGTAATAGACTCCCTCAGCTTGTATTTATCTTGGAATATTTTGTTTTCCCATTACTTTGAAGGACAGTTTTGTTAGATATAAAATTGTTTTATTTTGTTTTGTTTTCTTCTTTTTAGTACTTTAAATAGATCATCCCATTGCCTTTTTATTTCTAAAGTTTCTTATGAGAAATCAGTTTATAATGGAATTGATAATTTCTTCTGTATAACAAGGTTTTCCTGTCTAGATGTTATCATAATATTTCTTTGTCCTTATCCTTCATCTATTTGATTATGTGTCTCGTTGGGTGTTCCTACTTAGAGTTTATTGCATGTGTTGGATTTGTAGGTTCAAATATTTCATCACATTTTGGTAGGTTTTATATATTCCTCTTCAAATAATCTTTTGCCAATTTATTGTTTTCTTCTCCATGTATATCTGGATATGTATGTATGTATGTGTGTGTGTATATATGTATGTAAAAAGAGAAGCAAATTGAGAAAAAACTTTCTCACATTAAAAGTGACACAGTTTTTGTTCTCTTTCTAAATTTCACAAAATGTGTTTGACTTAACAGATGTATGATGGCCTCCAACAAATTTCCAGCTAAAAGATTCAGACTTTAGAATTGCTGGAAACTCCCTCCTAGTCATTCTCTGGAATTATTTTATCTCTTTACAAGAAAATACACAGGGTAAGGTTAACTACAGGTCCGTGTCTGTGAGGATGACTTGTCTGTCTACTTGAAATATGTAATAGCAGTGTTCAAAAAGTTTATTTTCTCTCTTGCACAATTGACTAGGTTTCATCTTCAGCATAACAAACACTGAGACAAAAACACCTGGAATCCTTAAGGGAATGTAAATGAATGGCACCTGCATCACAAAGAATAATAACCAGCATTCATTTCCCAAGTGAATTTCTCTAATCTGAGGAAAATCAACAAACTTATTGTGTGTTTTGCTTTGTTTTTAAATACAATGTGTTTAGAAAATGGGAAATACCAGAGCTTAATAATGACCATGAGCCACTTTATATATCTGTATTCTATAGAAAACATTACTATTCTATAATGGTGAGCTCTCTGTAACTAAGAATTATATTTAGTTAATAAACTCTATTTATTGGTTTAACCACTGTGCTTTCCACAGCATAAAATATCAGTCTTCATTCAACAGACATGTAACACTATACCAATTGTTATGCACAAAGTCACAACAGAATTAACACACCTCTGCTTGTAAGCGATTGCTAATGATAGAGGTAATAGAGGTGAACCTACAAATGTGTCATCTGATTTCCTCATGTGTAATTCATAGATCATAGTATAAATGTTATCTAGTTGTGAGATTTAAATGAGGCAATGCATATGCAGTCTAAAATTAAGCAGTTGCCTAATAAATGTAGTAATTGTCTTCAATAATTGCTATTACTGGCAGGTAATATAGGAATTAATAGGACCCAAGGGCTAAGTAATGTTAGTCAGTAAACACAGAGATGAAAAGTAAAGGAAACTGAAATTATACATTAAAATATGTTAGCTTTGTGATTTTGGCTAAATAAATTCCTTGCACATATGTTTTCTCAACTGTCAGAAGGGAAAAGAACCAGCTTTGCCATTCCTGGCTTTAATATGAGGATCAAATGAAAGGATACATGAAGAATTTTAGAAAAAATGTATTGTTCAACAGATTTAAGTTACAGTTATTATAAAGATATTAGACATCAGGAGCATAGATATGTTCTGCCAAAGGACTCTAAAGGGGCCTTGCAATTTGCCCATTTTGTTTTTACGTTTTTAAGTTTTCAAAAGTGTTTCATCTTAACTTGAAAGAAATTTATGAAGGATAAGACAAGATGGATCCAAACCACGACAATACATTATTAAGTCTTATATACTTAATTCAAAGGGTAATTTTACAGCTTTATTTCAGTCTGTAAAACTGAATCTCTAGTTTTATGTAAAACTGTGAGTAAAACTGTATATCCATCATAACAAAACTTCTGGTGGAAAATATAGAGCCATTTTAATAGAGCAATAATTTTCCAAACACCTTCAAAGCACCTTGGAAAGCATCCTAACCTTTGGGTACAAATAAAGAGTCAAAAAATTCATATTTTGTAACAAAAACACTTTTGTTGCATATCAAATAATTTTCAAAACTGTGATATATTAACCCAAAGGGCAAGTGGCTACTTCTTATGGGGAAAATTTGTACAGGACAAATAACATTTTTTTTAAATAAAACTTTTATAAAAAGGAGATAATTTCAGATACTATCCTAAAATATTTGGTATGCCAGTCAAAGATAGAGGAATTAGCATCTTTACACTACATGATAAAACGAAAGGTGTTTTCATATTTTTCATAAGTAATGTTATTATATTAAAACGAATTTAAACAGATCTATATTTTCTAATAAAATCTAAAGTAAAATTAATAACTCTTGCTTATTAGTTATGCTTGAACTAATACTTCAAGTTATCATAGCTGTTGTGAAAATTTCAGTTTCTTATTAGTGTATTCACATAGCTTATGAGGTAAAATTTGATAAGATCATGAATTCTTGGATTACTAAAAGATTATAGATTATAGAAAGGTTTTCTTCTCAACTTTCAGAGCCCGAGTGAATTTTAAAGATTTGGGGAAGATTTTGAGAGTAAAAGGCTTTATATCTCAGAACAAAGAGCATTATGATTTAATAATAGACAACAAAATTTGCCAGTGTTCAAAAAGCATTTTTTGTCTTTTTAAAAATATTTTTCTATTTTTTAGTACACTTGTCATACAATATTATATTATTTTTATGTATACAACATGGTGATTAAACCTTTATATAACTTACAAAGTGATAATCCCTATAAATTAGGTAATCATCTGATGCCATACATAGTTATTACAATATTATTGAATATATTCCTTATGCTATAATTTACCTCTCCATGACTATTTTGTAATAATCAATTTGTACTTCTTAATACCTTCTCCTTTTAACTTACCCCCTCAACCTCCCTTCCATTGGGCAACCATCAAAATGTTTTCTGTATCTATGAATATTTTTCTGTTTTGTTGTTTATTTTGTTCTTTAGATTTCAAATGTAAGTGAAATCATATGGCATTTGTCTTTCTCTGTCTGACTTATTCCACTAAGCACAATACCTTATAGGACAATACAAGTTGTTGCAGTTGGCAAGATTTCATCATTTTTATGGCTGAGTAATATTCTATTGTGTATATATACCACCTCTTCTTTATCCATTTATCCATTGATGGACACCCAGGTTGCCTTATATCTTGACTATTGTAAATTATGCTGCAATGAACCTATGAGTTCATGTGTCCCTTTGGAAGTAGTGTTTTGGGTTTATTCACATATCCAAAATTGGTATTGCTGGGTCCTTCATGTCTCTTTTTTTTCCTTTGCTTTAAAGGCTATGTTGTCTGGTATAAGTATTGATACCCTAGCTATTTTTTTTTTCCATTTCGATGAAATATCTTTTCTATCCCTTTACCTTCAGTCTGTGTGTGTCTTTCAATCTAAAGTGAGTCTCTTGTAGGCAGCGTATGTGAGGATCTTTTTTTCTTATCAATTTAGTAACCTTATCTTTTGATTGGATTCTTGATCCATTTACATTTAAAGTAATTGTTGATATGATGCAGTTATTGCCATTTTATTATTCATATTTTTGATAGTTTGATAGTTTTTCTTCTTTTTCTTAAAGAATTCCCTCTAACATTTTTTTTGTAACAATGGTTTGATATTAATAAACTTCTTTAGCTTTTTTTTTTTTTGTCTGGGAATCTATCTGTCTTCCAGTTCTCCAAGATAACTTTAGTGGGTAGAGTAGTCTTGGTTGTAGGTCACTGCTTTTTATTACTGTGAATGTTTTGTGCCAGTCCCTTCGGGCTTGCAAAGTATCTATTGAGAAATCAGCTGACAGTCTTATATGAACTTTCTTGTAGGTAATTAATTGTTTTATTTCTAACTGCTTTTAAGATTCTCTGCTTGTTTTTAACTTAAGGCATTTTAGTTATGATGTGTCTTGGTGTGGACTTCTTTGGATTCATCCTGTTTGGACTCTGCATTTCTTGAGCTTGTATGTTTATTTTATTTATTTATTTATTTTGCCAGGTTAGGGAAATTTTTCATCATTATTTTTTCAAATAAGTAATCAATTTCTTGTACTCTCTTTTTCCGGTACCTTATGATACAAATGTTGAGACCCTTAATATTGTCGCAGAGGCTCTTTAAACTGTCCTCAATATTTTCTGAATTATTTTTTCCTGTCTATTTTCTAGTTGGGTATTTTCTGTTACCTTAGGTCTTATAAATAGCTAATTCCATCCTCTGCTTCATGTAATCAATTGTTGATTACCTCCAATGTATTCTTTATTTTAGTTATAGTATCCTTCATTTCTAACTTTTTTTTTATGTTTTCTTTCTCTTTGTTAAAATTCTCACTGAGTTCCTTTACTCTTCTCTTAAGTTTATTGAACATCCTTATAACCAGTGTTTTGAACTCTGCATCTGATAGATTGCTTGTCTCCATTTTTCTGGAGTTTTGTCTGTTTTTCTAACTTGAGGCATATTTCCTTGTCACTCATTTTGGCTGCCTTCTTGTGTTTATTTCTATGTATTAGGTAAGACTGTTATGTCTCCCAGACTTAGTAGAGTGGCATTATGTAGAAGGTATCCTGCGGGGCCCAGTTGCAATCTTTCCTGGTCATCTGAGCTGAGTGTTTCAGGTGTGTCCCTCATATGGATTGTGTACACCCTCCTGTTGTAGTTGAATCTTGGTTGCTGTTTGCACATTAATATGAGGGATTGACCCTTAGGCTGACTGGTCGTGAGAACTGGCTGGTGAGACACTGACCCTACAGAGCAGAATTTGCTTTAACAGGGCTCTGGTGCCTGCCCAGTCTGTTCTTTGCTTGTGTAATAATTGAATATTGCGGTGGGTAATATTATGGTTCATTCTAAAGCTGGTTCCTGGGCATACCAGTCCAGGGCCTCCTGGGAGAAATTGTATCACAGGCCAAATTCAGCCACAGCCTGTGCTCTGCTGTGGTACACCTGGTGAAACTCACCAAGCAATCTGCAGATGGCCATTACTCATGCTGGACTTAGATGCGCCTCAAGAGGCCAAGCTGTGAACCAAGCCTGGCTGCCGCTAGTACTGGGCTTGGTGTTGCCCAGCAAGAGGTATGAGGCATGCTGAGGCCTGATGATGCTTGTCTTCATTTTTAAAATTTTTGAGAGATTTTGGAAAAGTCTGCTGCATGGACCAAAACAGGCCACTTATATGAAAAACCCTCCGTAATTGGCTTGGGTAGGCTGGCCAATTGAGTAGGGCAGGGTCTCAGGGAATCTCCAGGGAGCAGTGACCAATGTTAGCCAGGTTGATGAAGATTCAGATATGGCAACCACCTGTATCTGCACATCAAGAGGGAGCAGGGTTCAATAAAGAATCAATGGCTTCCACTAGTATTTCTATCTAGAAGAAAACTGCCCCTCCAGTCCTCTACCTGAAGCCAGACAACTCAGCTTTTCCCTGCATGGTTCTGGTGCCTTCCAAGCTGCTGCTTCAGCACTGGAGCTCAGAGTGAGTACGTCAGTGAGTAAGCCCTTTGAGAGAAAGCTCTACAACTTTAGCTGCCCTCCATCTCACTCAGCCAAAATCTATGCTGGTTTTAACAGCCAGAAGTTATAGGGACTTCTCTTCCCAGTACTGGAACCCTGAGCTTGGGGCTGGGACCCCTCTCTCCTCTAAGGGGGACATCTGCAACTGAGATATCCCTCTCTATTTTCAATTGTCACATGCCAGTATGGAATCAGCTTGTTTCTCATCTCTGCCCCTCCTACCAGTCTTGAAGTGTCTCTTCTGTGTGTCCCAAGTTGTAGGACTATTGTTCAGCTAGACTTTAGATGGCTTCCAATGAGGGCTGTTCTGTAGTTTAGTTGAAAGTTTGATGTGGTTGTGAAAGGAGATCAGCACAGAGTTTACCTACTCTGCCCTCTTCACTGGATCTAGCTCAAAAAGTTTTATAATTGCATTTGTACAATACGGTTCTTTCTTCCACATATATTTATACACATTTCATTACAACATAAATTTCAGCAATTTACCCTTGAGGTAATTAATTAATGAGAATATGTTTAATTATCTTTATATTTCACATTAATCTATATTTTACTGCTTCATGGAAACTATGTTGCTTTAATATCACAATAGATACATGAGCTAAGTGAGGTAGAAAATGTATTCAGCCTGATCTTGCTCCTATTTCTCTAAAGTACAAGTATAAAGCAAGGTCTAGTGTCAGGCTTCTGGAGACCTCTAATATTTATTTGCAATATTACCTTAGACAACTCTTCTAAGACTCTACTACTTACCTGTGAGTGATGATAATTAGTACATTAAAATCTCATACATTTAAACATTGAAAAAAATCTGGGTAAATCACTTTAGTATAATTCATGATGCAAAAAATGCAATCAATAACATGATGATTTTGATGATGATGATGATAATGATGATGATGTTAATGAGGAGGACAAAGATGGCAACTATATGGTTCTTAAATGTTGAATATGACATTTAAAAAAATAGAATCTCTTTAGGAATAAACTATTTTGATTTGAACAGTTAAGGTCTCAAAATGTTCAGACTTAGACATGAGTGGCCTGAAACAACTGGCCCAGACTATACCAAATGAAGGTAATGATGAGAATATTGTTTCCATGTGAAACAAGGTTTTGTAAATAAACATCATCAAAATAAAATACTGGAAAAAGTAAGTCATTTGAATTATTCTTTGTGTATCATGTTAAATATAAATTTCTAATTTAAAAGATTTTACCAAAAGACAAGTATTTTATTAAATTTTGTATCAATTAAGGAAATTTGATAATAAATGGCTTTGCATTAAAAGTATGTATATAAAGACTTTATTGTTATCTTTGTATATTTCAAAATAAAACTTGACAATCCTATGTTGACCAGCACAATATTATTTTGTTTCATTTTTCCTAAAATCTAAATTTCGGAGAACAAAAGTTAGCATTCTAACAACAAGTTTAATCTAATTTTGTACTTATCTGATTGATACCATGTTTTTGCATTTTGTAAACACAGTCATGAATGGGTGATAAGATACTGACTGCAGAACAAGAGTTATTAACTTTCTGTATTCCTTATTCACTCTCACTTATAATATAATAATAAACCCATAATAAGTTCTCCTCACATATAAGTGTGAATGAATGAATGAATGAATGACTTTCTCAGATGACCAGAGAAATTAGGGGTAAATAAGATGTTTTTTCTTTCTTACTCTAAGAGAAATACATTTTTATTTAGGAAAATTTAGATACTGAAAATATAAATTAAAAAATATTATCCAAAATTATAATGTCAACATCAGATTGTAGTTTATAGCTTTTTAAATACATATTTAATTTAGTTTTCTTAGCCTGTGTTGTGTGTGTACACATATATAATTAACATTTAGTCACACCTTGTTTTAATAACCTTCATGCTTATATATACTCTTTAAGAATAGTACAGGTGAAACATTTAGAATGTTTTAAAATTTTGTAATCATAAATAATGTTAATTATAAATAATTTTGTGTCTCCCATAGATTTTCGGAAGTAGAATTTTGGGGAATAAGTATTTTAAATATTTACATCTCTATCTATCATCTATCTATTTAAGTTTATCTAAAATATTCACTCCAATTTACACAACCACAAGCAGCCTATGAGAATATTACTTTCACCATAAACACATTAGAATATTTTAAGTGTGCATTCCATACTGAACAAAATATTATTTTTAAGTACATTTCTAAGCCTTTACAATTTGGATAAATTTGGGGAGAAAGAGATACCAAGAGATAGAGATTTCAGATTCATTAGGATTAATATATAGTTGTTATAATTTTCATTTTCCCAATTGTTCTTCACTTTACCCTTTTTCCTTTGTATTTTGTTAATTTATTTTCAATTATCTTTATTATGTGACAATTCTGCTTCAGATGTGTATTTTTGATCAAATCATATCTCAAGGAATGCTGTTTTTATCTTCCAGGTACACTGCTGTGTTGATTTTGACAATATTTCAACTAGGAATGTGAAAGTCTTTGTTTTAATTAGCTTTAATTGAATCTAAGTGAGCATACAATTAAGTATAGAACTGCATGGATGCAAACATGCTTTCAATGTTGTCATTGTTGAATTCATCCTTTTAAACTAGAACTAGCTGAAATGACTGTTTACAGATGTCAAATCCAGTTAATATGAATCTTTACCAAACAGAATAGTCCTGTTTCAAAAACAAGTTCAGATGTGACATTTGGTGATCCATCAATCATTTTATTCAGTTCTTCAATTATAGCAATGCCTCATCTATCCAGCAGTGATAGAGAATGGTGTGTTCCATACACATTAGTTTTTCAGATAACCAAGGCTTCATATTTTAGACAATAGAGATTTGATATTTGTATTATTTTTGATGAAAACTTAATTAAATGCATTTCATGTCTTTCTGCTTTAATAAGCAGTATATTTTTTTTTCTGGAAAGGTAGCAAATAACTATAAAAAGCATAGGGATTTGGAGTTAATTACACATAAATATTAATTTCAGTTTTTTTATTTTCCAACTTTATGTATTTGACAAGTGTTCAACCTCTTTAAGGGCTTTGTTTCTTCATGTGCTAAAAGAATAAATAATGATTATTTTTAACAATATTCTTAAAATTAAGTGAGAAGGTAAATGTAAAGGACTTAGTGTGGTCACTGACACATAGAGGATATTCAGTAAATATCATTTCCTTTATCATTTTGATTCATTTGTTCTTGTCTCCCAACATCAAAAATGTGTTGCCTATCTAAATACAAAATGAATTTTTCTTGGCTTCATGAAAATAATGAATAAGAAAATTCAGTAATCCTTAGCCAGAGAATAAGTTCAGAACAGTGGTAGAAGCAGAAACATAATTTCAACTATGAGGGATTATTGTAGGGAAGGCAAAAATTTTACTTCTACCTTCTTTAGGCTTTCAGTTGGGCATGAAAAATTAAATTGACATTAGAAAGATTAGCACAAGAAAAACATACAAATTTATTTAATATGTTTTACATGACATGAGAGCCCTCATAAAGAAATGAAGACACAAAGAAGCTGCAAAATCTAAATTATTTTATACAAGGTTGAACAAAAAGAGGCAATTCTGAAAAAGTAACAAAAATATATGGAGAGGTCAAACAAAAGTTAAAATTATTTAATGTCCTATTTCTGCAGAATTTTCTTAGATTTGACTCCCTGTCAAAAATGTTTCTTTTCTCCTGGTTCAGGGAGGTAATATTTCACATAGGAGCCTTTTTTTGTTTTAAATGCCTACAGCACCTGGTATTCTTAGGTGGTCTCCCATTCAAGTATTAACCAGGCCTGACCCTGCTTAGCTTCCAAGATCAGACGAGATCACTCATGTTCAGGATGGCATGGCCATAGACTCATATATGAGTCTTATCTCCCAATTCAGGGGGGAAAAAAAAGAGAGATTAGAATAATTTTCTTGTATCTGCTGCTTTTTGAGTGCCTTTCATTCAAAATAATTCTCATGACCAAATGGCATATTTTTGGGTGGGATATTCTGATGTCATTCACTATATTATAGTACAGTTCATAGTTCTGGCACAAAATGTTATCTCTGGACTTAGAAATCTATCTTATTGATTCAGCTCATGCCTGGAAGACTAACCCTTGCTCCCTAAAGGTGTAGCAGATTAAAGGTGGTATACACTTATCTTTTCATTATCTCAAATTTTCTTTGAAAGCAGCATATATTTTAATCTGCTTCTTCACTATTGTGAAAACTATAGCATCATTCTGTACATGAGATGTGAAACAGGAGAGGGAGCTGGATGAGTCACCTGGTAAACTTTTGATTTATGTTTTCAGTTGCTCTGGAAGGATGGATAATGAACTTCCATTCTCCAAAAATGTCTTCAGAGAGGCAAACTACCATCAGCTTTCAAAGTATGCAATCCAGTGTTACCCTTGAGCGTTGTCCTAACTGTGACTCTACCCTGTCCAACTTCAAAATGTACTAAAAATTATGGTGTGAGTCAGAAGTGAAATAAGAAGTAAGTTGGATGAAGGTGTGTGTTGCTCATCCCATACGGTACTAAAAATTCTGAAATGGTCATACAGTTTCTAAAATGTTCATAGAGTAGACACAAGGACCAAAATGACTTGATTAAAATTTCTTGTCATCTAAATGCTTTCCCCCCATCTGTTCAGTTTCTTCAGATATATGACAGGCCACAAGGAATAAGTTAAGGTATAAGGAAAATAAGAGATATTTTTTTGAAATATTTGTTCCTTAAATAACTCAAAAAAATAAACTATTCAACATAAAATATCCTGGTAATGTGTTTTTTAATCTGTGTTGATGTAACCATTGAATTGATTGCATGGTTTGCATACATTTTTTAAATCTATTTTCATCCACACAAATATTCTTGTAAAATCAACTTACTTTCCAAATGAAAAAAAATGAAACTTGGAAGATCTGGTTTCTTGTCCAAGGTCACAGTTATTAATTTGTTGTGTTGGAAATTGTCACCTACTCTTTTTCTGAATCTTTACTTAGTTTTTCAGGATAAGACGGCAAATCGACTCATGATTTGTTTAAAAACACTGGGCAACTTACCAAAGAGAAATATATTGAAAAATGCATTGTCTCAATTGAGCAGAAAATTTAATCAAACAGTACCAAATAGTACTATTTTTAAGAGATTTTTGGAGTTTCCTCCAATTTGGAAAAATCTGATTCTTTCTCTTACTTCCCTCACTACCAATGTTGATGGCAACAATTTTATTCTGTGGACTTAGGAATAGTTTATAAAGACAGATGATGTTTTTATTACTCAGATAGATGGAATGGAAATAAATTGTGTTTATATGAATATTTTTATATAACACAGCCATTAAATATGGATTAGCTAGACCTATCTGAAGTAATGTGGTCACTTCTGAACTTGACCTTTTAAAGACAACACAGAAAAAAACACAAGTTTATTAAAGAAATTATGTTTTGAAAACTCTACCTTGTTATGGTTAGACTATGAAACACAAACATAATGCAGTACATAATAACATATCCATATATTAGAATTATCAATTGTTAAAACATATATTACAAGTTGTTCTAGAACCTAGGGGATTAGAATAGCATCATTATAAAGAAGGGCAGGGTTAAGCAATTTAGAAGCATTTAAATCTGTCCAACCACACATGTTATGTCCTGATGAAGTTATCTTCTTATGTCTCTGTGGGTTTGAACCAAAGTGATGTAAGCACATCTGGATAATGTTGAAGAAAGGATTGGAAGAATATTGAATGACTAGTTATAGACAAAATAAACTTCAAGTTTTTTTCTATTACTAATACGGCTGTTTGTTGGTCTCTGGCAGGGATTGTTCCCAGAACTCCCACAGATACTTAAATCCAGAAATGTTCAAGTTCATTATATAAGGGGATATGGTATTTGCATATGACCTATGTACACCTTTCCATATAATTTAAATTATCTCCAGATTGCTTATAATACTTAAGATAGTATAAATACCATGTACATACTTGCTATATTATTTATGGAATAATTACCAAAAAAAGTATGTACATGTTCCATATAGACACACCTCTTAATTACATATATACATCAGCAGCAACATAATATAGTTTCAGATATTTTCCATCTGTGGTTGGTTAAATATATAGATGTAAAACTGATGGTTATAAAAGGTTGACTGTATTCTATGAATTTCATGTAAAGACTTTCTGATAAATGTTTTCTGAGTAGGCAATGGTAAGAATGAGAGATATTTGGACTGGATCACATGTTTACTAAAAAATTAAGTTATTGGCATGACCGACACACTAGCTGACAAAAGGTGGCTAGAGTAACACCTCAGTCAGAGGAAGACTTCAACCTTGATAATTTTTCTATTCAAAATATGACTTTTTCCCTTGAGCTGTAATATTTTAATAAAGAATTCTACTTATTTAAAATTATTAACCAAATTAAATCAATACCACTTTTTATTAAGTGAGCCAAAGATATACAATACTAGATTTGCACAAGAATTCAGTTTCCATTTCCCTCTCAAACACTGGTTTGCATTTGCTCATCAAGAATTGAGTTTTAAGACTTCAGTTGAAAATAGAAGAATTGGTAAACTATGTACTTACCTCTTCCCACAAAGACATCAAAAATATAACTAAGTTATAGAACAACAACCTTTGCAAACTGCTTGAGGACTAGCTGAACAGAACTCCTCTAACTAAAGATATAAAGAAGAAGCCACAACAAGTCTGTTAGGAAGGGCAGAGATGAGAAACAGGCTGGTCCTACACTCATGTATTGTGGTTAAGAATCATGAGGGATATCTCAGCTGGGGGGTCCCCCTGAGGTGTGAAAGTTCCTCAGCCTAAACAATCAGCACCAGGAAGAGCAGATATCACATATAGGTATAAAAATCAGTGAGGATTTTGTCTGGGAAAGATGGAGGACTGCTGGAGTCCTTGGCATTCCTCTTAAAGGGCTTGTGCATGAAGTTGCTGACAGACTTGCTGGCTTTGAGCTCAAATACTGGGACAGCAGCTGGAAAAGTACCAAGTACATATGGGGAAAAACTGAATTGTTTGGCTTCGGGATGTGGGCTGGAGGGGTGCTATTTCCAGGACTAAAGTGCTGGTGTCATTGTTCTTTTGTTAAGCCCTCCCCCTACCCAGTCTGCAGATTCAGGCAGGCACCAAATCTGAGTATTCATCAAACTCACCCCACCCTCATGATGCCCTGAGAAACTGCCCTACTCAAATCATACACCAGACCAAACTTCTTACAGTGTCTGTTTCTCATAAGCTGTCAGTTTCACTCTACATTGAAGACTTTTCTATTAAAATCTCAAAGGTCCAGAAACCCCAAACGGGCCGTGGCTGGCCTCAACATGTCCTGTACCTCTTGCTTAGCAGCCCTGGCACTAGTGGAAGTTAGCCTTGGTTCACAGAACAGCCTCTCTCAAGCACTTCCAAGTTTAGCACAGGCAGCTAACAGCTGCAGATGACTATGTTGTCCCTATCAGGTCCCTGGTCTTGGCACAGGCATCAGTTGACCTTGGACTGCACTGGAGCTCTTCTCAAGAGGCCCCAGAACTGACATACCTAGTGGCTGGCTTCAGATCACAACAGAGCACCACCAAATGAAGAATACATTAGATGTAATCAACATCAGGTAGATGAAGCAGAGAATCAAATCAGCAATTAGGAAGACAGGGTAGTAGAATACCCGATTGGAACTGCAAAAAGAAAAAAAAATGAGGATGGTTTAAGGGACCTCTGGGACAACTTCAAACATAATAACGTTGCATCATAAGGGTACCAGCAGGAAAAGGGAGAGAGAACAAGGGATTATAGACCTATTTTAAGAAATAATGACTAAAAACTTCTCTATCCTGATGAAGTAAATAAACATACAAGTCCAGAAAGCACAGAGAATCCAAAATAAGATGAAGCCAAAGAGGCTCACAGTAAGACACATCATAAAATGCTAGTGGATAAAGGCAAACAGAGAATCTTAAAAGTAACAAGAGGAAAGCAGTTTGTTATTATTTGGACATAAAAAAGAATGAAATCTTACTGTTTGCCAAAATATGAACGGACCTAGAGCACATTACACTAAGTGAAATAAGTCAGATAGAAATAAAAATACCATGTGATTTCACTTATATATTGACTCTAAATAAATAAATAAATAAACATACAATCAAAACAGAAACAAACTCATAGATCCAGATAACAAACTGATAATTGTCAGATGGGAGTGGGGTTCGGGGGCTGGGTAAAAAAGGTAAAGTGATTAAGTACAAATGAGCTGTTATGAAATAGTCGCAGGAATATAAAATACAGAATAGAGAATATAGTCAACAATATTGTAATAAATATATATGGTCCCAAATGGATACTAGACTTAATAGAGGAACACTTTGTAAGTTATATAAATGTCTAATTATTATACTGTATATTTGAAACTAATATAATAGTGAATATCAACTGTAATATAAAACACAAAATAAAAAAATAAAAATGATTAACAAGATTTCAAAGTGAAAAAAATGCTGACTCGAATTTATTCATTAATATTACATTAGTCCGATCATTTATCCTTCACTCCCCTTCTAGTGATAAGAAATGAGGTTTGTACATAAAGGAACAAAGCAAATAAAAGCAAATGGAGGAGGCTTAGTTGTCATGTAGAGGTGGTTTTAAAAGGCAATATTTCTAGCATCAGCTTAAATAGAACAAGATAAAAAAGGATCTGGAGACAGAAAATTAAAACAAGTTGTTATTTATAATGGTGTAAAAGAGTTATGAAATTTGTATTTATTTGTTTTTTTCAACAAATATTTACCATGTATTAAGCATATGATAATAACTCTGCTGAACTGTTGAATACAATGCCACATAGCAGGATAGAGTCTGGCACAATTAGGAAACAAAGAAAGAGTATTGTTTCAGCAATACTATGCTAAAGGTCCTCAGCAGAGTGTAAGAGAATAATAGTTACTTAACTAAGACCAAGATGAGCTGATGAGTAAAAGATAAAACTATTGCAGTAAAAAAAAAAAAAAAAGAAGTCAAAATAAAGCAGGCAGAGTTAAATTATATAAGACAAGAAAAATTTATTTGAATTTTAAAATCTGTGAAAATTCAGATTCTTGAGATGACGAATAGTAAATATACTTATCTACAAAGTGGCAATGTTATAGACATTCCTGCCTAATGTTGTAGCACAACTGAAATTCAGTGCTTTCTTGTCACTGAGAGTCAAAAGATTGTTTAAACAAGAGCATTATAATAACAGGGGAAATTTAAATAGGGGTGGTTTATTTTTATTGTTAGAATGAAGAAATGTGATTTGTCTTTCCATCTCTCAACTCCATTTGGTCTTTTTGTTTGTCTACAACATACAAACATGTCCTACTGCAATAAATCTATCATAGCAGTGTTTGTGGGTTGTCTGTTCAAAGCATGGCTGATCGCAATTATTGCATTCTCTTCATTGGCAGCTTGAGAGGAAGGCACTGTGAATGTAAAGTCAGAGTGTGAGGGTAGTCAGGAAGAAAATGTGACACAAAGCTGTGGGGGAACAAATGGTAAAGAAGGAGATAGTCTATACTTGAAAAAAATAAAACAAAATCAACAAGTAACTGGACAGCAAATAATACATTGCTAAGTAGAATTCTGGGGCAGCAAAAGAGTAGATGTTAAAATTTGGGTTTGAATTCTATATCTGCAGGGTGCTGGCATGAGTTTCATCATGCTTCGTTGCATGCATTTCTGAGGTCCAAGAGAAAAATGTCGAATGGTTTTTGAAGTGCCAATTATAGACTCTGACTGATGTGTTATTGTTATTATTACAACTCAAACTATTTCAAAGCCTAATTTAATGGGAGGCATGGAATAGTCTTACACCTCTTACCTCCAAGAAGAGAAATGATAGGTTTAATAAAAATATCCAAAAGCTAGTCCAACCCTCACTAGTTGGAGTTTCTAATAGGATGATGCAGTGTGTTGGAATAGGCTGTGCAAGAGGTATTAGGTTTATGCTGTATGTTTTATGAAAGTTTCATGATATATTTGTATTTGTCTTGTTGGTTTTCCAGTTTTAATTACTAATGTTTGTGCACAAAGTAGCTAAAACTGTATGGATTCAGAGGTTGAAGAACAAAGATAATTGACCTGCTAATTAGAGAATGGTAGTTAAGCCAAAATTCCTATGTTATTTTTAGTTTTCTTTCTGTAGTTACAATTGTATATGTAATAAACTCAAAACAAGCTACATACGCAGATTACAGGCAGTGTTGATAGAAGTGAAAGGTACATATGCGTAAACTTTGACATATTTTTGCACCATTAATAATCTAAATAAAAATTAATATATAAATGTACATATATAAATTACATTTGACTCAATATTTATTTTATGCCTTCTGCATACCAAATAAATATAAATATGATTATATTATGCTATCTAACTTTGAAAGAAATGTAATCCCGTTTACTTATTATTTTATAAATTTTTAATTATACTTTGATTCAGGCCCAGAGAGCACTGTTTAAAAAAAATTACCTTCCCCTTTTCAAAAGCAGCTTGAAGTTTGAGACATTACATTTATATGCATGAAACATGAAAATATTAATACAATTATTAAGGTGTGTGTTATTGGAAAGAAGAATCCAGTTGTCCAGGAAAGGCTTTCTCTCAGACTAAATAACACACTCCATAACAAGTATTCTAGTGTATACTACTATGATCAAGAGCATTACTATCTACTTCCAGCTTGAAAAGTGACATTAATATGGTTTTCATTGAGGTGGTATTTACATATCCATATCTAAGCTGGAAAGCTATAGGAATTCAGATGGTAAAATTTCACTGTATACAAAAGTTGTGTTCTGAAAGAAATAGAATCTGTGATGAGTCAAAAAGTATGGAAAGGTCCGGGTAGGCAGAGAGAGAATTTTTTTTTCTCTATAAGGAGAAAGAAGCAAATTATAGAGGTAGGAGTGACTATAAAGTAGGAGAGAGATGAAGAGGAGAACAACCTGCACCAGAAGATATTTTGTACTGAAAGATGGAACTGAATAGGTAGACCTTGGGTAACAGGCAGAGACTATGTAGTTACCTCCAGAAAAAGTATCAATTCTGAGGTTTCTTTGAATGCTTCATTTTCATTATAAATGTCACCAATAGTGAACTGTCACATAGAAAAAGGAACAACGTGAACTATAGGAAATGTGGACCATATGTTGTTTTGTGGTTTCTAGATGATGACATATAGATTAGATGATAGATAGATGATGATAGATAGATAGATAGATAGATAGATAGATAGATAGATAGATAGATGATAGAGAAATGTAAATATTTAGATAGCTAAACCACAGTAGTCTTATGATTTTTGCTGGCAGCCAGTAACTGGTGACCCAATCAATTTAAGGTTTATTTCTGGGTGTCTTCCTAGTCTGTATTCTATTAGTGTAGTTTAGACTTGTTTATTAAATGTTTAATTGCAATGTTTTCAGGATTATATATCAAAGTCTTTCTAATATCTATAGCTTCTATTTTATGTGAAATCTTACCTGGGAATTTGGAGATAAACTGGTAAGATGTATCAGGGTTCAGGGTGCACAACTTAGCATTCATCAGTTTTCCAGAAGGAGGGAACATAAATGCTGCACTTTAATAGTCAAAGTGCATGATGCAAACTATATAAATTATAAAATAGGATCCCAATGTAACTAAGTTTTCACATAAAATGCATATATTTTAAATAAAAAAAGGAAGTTGATACCTCAAGGTTTCTAGTCACTCTGCCTTGCCCTAACACATCTTTGATTACACAAGGGACGGTATTTGAGAAGGGAGGATACAGCACAAACTAGCCCCTGCTATGAAAAAAAACAAAACAAAACACTAAATAGAGTTTGATCTGATTCAGGGCAATCCCAATTATGATAATTATCTAAAAAATAGCTTACTAAAATTAATGAAGGTAGAACCTAGGGACTTTGAGTCTTTAACAGATCATATTCTCCTTTATATGGTTATTTCCCCAGGTGACATACTGTTATTTTCTGAAATTTGATAAAATAAAAAAAATAAGTTAATAAAATAAAATAAATCAAATAAAATCAAATAAATAAAATAAAATAAAATAAAATAAAATAAAATAAAATAAAATAAAATTTAGTACTTATATAAATATGAAACTCTTGTCTACAATCCTCGACAAAATTAGCCAGATTTAGCTTTTATTTTATTTTTTTTTTACTCCTTCCTGGTACTATATGAGATACATGAACACAGAGACTAGCAGTCTTTGGCACAGAGTAGACCTTTTAATGTTATTTTTTTCATAGAGAGGACTGCATTGTCACTTAAGTATCTAATAGACACAGTGCCTTAATAATGCCCATATCTTAAACCTTAAACTATGATCATCAAAGGCTTGAGCTAAGTTTCCCTCTAGGATCTATAATGATCAATTCCAACAGATATTTTGTTCTGTTTAGAGCCATAAATCATTCTGTACAAGAAATCAACTGTACTTCACCAAAATGGTAATCATCATTTAACTTTACTGAATTGAGACAAAGTACACAGTGAACATTTCTTATCAGCAAGCTTTCAGCCTGACCTGAGCAAGGCGTGTCACATTTACCCTGCCAATAATCTTGACAAGAGTTTATTGTGCCAAATTGTAACTCATAATGGTAAAATTTCAGTCATAGTGACAGGCAGTGGTGAAGTAATTTTTGAGCAGCAGGAATTTCCTTGTGACTTAGAAGTCATGCCCTGTACACATTATAGAGACAGCCTAACAGATGAAGCTGGCTTGCTTTAGGTCTCCAAGGGCATCTGTTTTTAGATGGATACACTTTAGTAAAGGTCTACAAAGCATGATGCATTTAGGAAAAAACAGATCTGCCAGCAAATCTCCGACAGTGGGATTTACATGAGAGTCTTATTATTTAATCCACAGTTCTCCTCTAGCAATGTTGGATTGGTGTGCCATTTCCAGTAACTGCTCCATTGGTGCACCTTCTCCAAGTATCCCTCTTCCTGCTAAACATATGATACCTTAAAGCTAATTTAGTAATAAGAAACCTGCTTGGCATTTGGGGAAATTTTGGAAAAAGATGGCTAATTGTTTTGAGGAATATTTCTCTCTTATTATGGAAAGACTAAGTGAATCTTTTCTAGGGATTCTGTCTCAAGCTCCCTAAAATATACATGCCTATCAGATTCTTAATCTCCTAGCCTCCATTTTAGTAACTGGTTCCCCAGTCAAAGTTAATTTTTGCTTCTGGGAGTTCTATTACTTTGTGTTCTATTACAGATCATCCTCTCTTCTCATGATGAATTCCTGGAAATGTCAATTTCATTTAAACACAGGCATGCCTCAGAGATATTACAAGTTTCTTACAGACTACCACAGTAAAGTGGATAGAGTAATAAAGCAAGTTACACATTTTTTTTTGTTTTTTCAGTTCTTTAAAAAATATTTTTATAATATGAGGTAGTCTATTAAGTGTGAAATAGCATTATGTCTTTAAAAAGTACATATCTTAATTTAAAATACTTTATTGCTAAAAGTTATTTAAAAATGCCTGAGCCTTCAGTGAGTCATAATCTTTTTGCTAGTGAAGGATCTTGCCTCAGTGTGTTGATAGCTGCCTACTGATCAGAGTGATGGTTGTTGAAGATTGGGGTGGCTAAAGAGATTTCTTAAAACAAGGCAATGAAGTTTACTGCATCAATTGACTCTTCCTTTAAGAAACAATTTCTCTGTAGTATGCAATGCTGTTTGATAGGATTTTACCACAGTAGGACTCGTTTCAAATTGGAGTCTATTCTCTCAAGCCCTGCCACTGCTTTATCAAATAAGTGTTTGTAATATTCTAAATCCTTTGTTGTCATTTCAATGATCTTTACATCTTCACCAGGAGTAGATTCCATTTCAAAATACTACCTTCTTTGTTCATCCATAAGAAACAACTCTTCCTCCATTAAAGTTTTATTATGAGATTGCAGCAATTCAGTGACATCTTCAGGCTCCACTTCTAATTCTAGTTCTTTCTATTGTCACCACATCTTCACTTACTTCCTCCTTCAAAGTCTTGAATTCCTCAAAGTCACCCATCAAGGTTAGAATCAACTTCCATGCTCCTGTTAATGCTGATAGTCTGACCTCTGCCGATGATCACAGATGTTCTTAATTTCTAGAATGATGAGTCCTTTCCATAAACTTTTCAATTTACTTTGCCTAAATCCATTAGCTATAATCTTAAAAAATATACTTTTTAAATAAAAAGACTTGAAAGTCAAAATTACTCCTTAATTCATTGACTGCAGAATGGAAGTTGTGTCAATAATCATGAAAACAATGTTAATTTCAGTGTATATATCCATCAGAGCTTTGGGTGACCAGGTGCATTGTCAATGAGCAGTAATATTTTGAAAAAAAAAAAAAAATGGGGGGGAGAGGGCACAGAGCATAGTAGGTTTCAACAGTAGGCTTAAAATATCCAGCAAACCATGTTGTAAACAGGCTTGGTTGTTTTATTTATATGGCACAGGCAGAGTAGATTTAGTATAATTGTTAAAGTCTTAAGATTTTTGAAACGTTAAATGAGCGTTGACTTCAACTTAAAGTTACTGGCTACTTGAGCCCTTAACAAGATTCACCCTGTCCCTTTACTCTTTGAAGGCAGGCATTGGCTTCTCTGTAGCTGTGAAGGTGTTGGATGGCACTGTTTTCCAAAGTAAGGCTACTTAATCTATATTGAAAATCTATTGTTTAGTGTAGCCATCTTCATTAATTATTTTAGTTATAGCTTCTGCATATCTTACTGCAGCTTCTACAGCAGCACTTGATGCTTTACCTCACACTTTTATGTTATAAAGATTGCTTCTTTTTTTCTTAAACCTCATGAATCAAACTCTATTAATTTCAAACTTTTCTTCTGCAGTTTCTTCATCTCTCTCAGCCCTTATAGAATTAAAGAGAGTTAGGACCTTCCTTTGGATTAGGCTTTGTCTTAAGGGAATTTTGTGGCTGGTTTGATCTCAGGCAGTTTTTTCCCCCCTTATTGCTTGTTATGAGGAGAAGGAAAGATGTCTGTAATCAAGCTCCCTCCCTGCACCCTTAGCAGCTAACTTCGGAGCAGAAGTGAGTCGGCACTTCTCCCCATATGTAACCATGTGCCAGTAAGCATGCATGCGCTTCCATTATCTGGCACTGTGCTACTATTTTATACTGGGTATAAAAGATGCCATTGCCCTGCAAAGCTGGCTGTGCCCTTGATGAATAATCTAGAGCTATGTTGTAGTTGCCTACAGGTCTCCACATTTCCTTCTCAAGCCTCATACCCTTTACCTCGGAAACTCAAATCTGCAGCAGCATACCTGTTCACTGGAGTAGCACTTTTATTTACTTTAAGGACTTTTTGGTTGCATTTACAGTTTGGCTAAACTGTTTGCATAAGAGGACTACCTTTCAAATTGTCCTGGGTTTTTATATTCTCTTCTTACTATGCTTAATCATTTCTGGGCACCAATGGAGGTTATGAGAAACCTAAAGTCACACCTTGGAAGAACATGGTTCTTCTATCTCATTCCATCAGAAGTCATTAGGCCTGAGAACACTTCTCGCTTACTAGTGCTAAATGGAATAAAGGGTGGACCTAAAAGAGAAGCTGCTCACATAAACAGCTGGCATCTAATCTGAACTAGACATTCTCATGTGCCCAGACTCACCTCAGTTAGTTAGAAGATAGATGTGGACTCAGGGATGAAACCCAAACTGCTCTTAAAATGAGGAATACAACCCAGAATAACCTTTGAACATAAGTTCCTGGTGCCAAAGGAAAGGAGTCAGTTGACAAATTGTTGAGGGATGTAAGATGGTAAATGAGTTGAAAATGGTGGTGAAAGTATTTTACA
Source organism: Eidolon dupreanum (assembly GCA_028627145.1). NCBI lineage: Eukaryota > Metazoa > Chordata > Mammalia > Chiroptera > Pteropodidae > Eidolon > Eidolon dupreanum. The sequence goes on along the minus strand of CM053503.1, from coordinate 85,851,318 downwards.
TTAGAAAATTTAAAATGAACAAAAATTAAGATGTGGACATTTCCAGAAAAAAAAAATTCTAAATGGCTTACTTCGAAACAATGATAAATACCTTATTTTTCTTGTATCCATTTTTAGAAAACTTGGGGTTGAGAGAAGCAGTTATTTCTCTGTCCCTCATTCCCTTCCACTGATATTACACCAATACTTCCAAAATCAAAGGAAGGTAGAGAACAACTATGCATATATTTAGTATTAAGAACATGAGGTCTTGTTTCTTTTGACATGGCTAATGTCGAAGAGTGCCAATAATATTACTTATAATGTAGTGTTCATTATGACTATGGTCTAAACAGCACAGAAATCACTCTGGTTAGTCCTCAGCTTCTGCTGGGGTCAAGCAGTGCAGTGGGGCAGCACAGAAAGCCCACAGAATCCTGCAATAGAGGATCTATTTTTATCTCAGACTCTAATCACAACATGACTGTTCCAATCTGAATGCCTTCTCATTATCCTTGCATGGGGTGACAAAAGTGTGTAGTACCCACTCTAGTAACTAACATATGATACTGCAGATGCAAAAAGATTTGTGTTACAACTCCATTAATAGTAACAAAACCACTTGAAGAAGGCATTGTTGATATTCTTGCCATTACAGATAAGGATACTAAGGCTTTAAAAGATAAGTAAATTAATAAGCAAGTTGGCCTAGAGCAAGAACACCAAAATGTGTCACAGCTGCATTTGGGTTATTGAATGAAGCAAGCAGAGGTCTTTTCAAGGCCCAGTGGAAGAATATTGCTTCCTGGGCTCTTAGATATAAGCAGTACACAGGATGGAGGACTACCTAGGCTAGGTGAAGAAATGAATATTCCAATATACACATTGTAAATCTTACGTACTGTTATAGAACCTGAGATAACGTTTGTTCACCCAACACATATCAAATCATTCACACCGATATCAGGTTGCAGTGAAAGAAAGTAGACTTTTATTACAAAGGGTGCAATGAAGGAATATGGGCAGCTAATGCTCAAAGACTCAAGATCACTAGTGGTTTACTCTCGGGGTCTTTTAAAGGCTAACAATTATGAGTAAGGGGTTTGAAGTCATGGAGTGTGTTGATTAGTCAGTTATGATGTAAGCTTCCACAATTTTCTTAATCTGATTTATTTCTCCCCTGGCATCATCCTGTCTGGGATCTTCATGACTGAGGTTGGGAAGTCTTCCTGCTTGCAAACAAACCAAAGTTCTGTAAAACATCTTGAGATAGTGAGTTGGTTATGTTATGGTAAGAACACCAATCTAGCCATCGTGTGCTTAAAAGTCTACTTTCTTTTGTTATATTAAGCAAAGTATACTATTATATTTTTTTCCCTGGAACTTATATCACAGGCAGGCCTCCCAGGACACAACTAACATCCTTACTTAACCTTTAGCTACAGCTTGCTTTGTGACAGCAAGGAAGCCACAACTCTTACAATAGTTGATCTAATAATTTTAACTAAAAGCTAAGTTCTATTTTTTTATGACTTCTTGTGATTTTCAGCATGCCCACCTCCCCCCCACCCCACACACTTTCTGTTAATCACTCCTCAATCTCGAGGAATTTGCTCTGTCCAGAAACTCTCTTACTGATGATCATTCCCTTCCCCCTCTAGTCTGTCTCTTATATAATCTCTTATGCCCACCTCCTTCATAATATTCCTTGAACCTTTAAAGGTGGGGATGTTTCTGGCAGCGCATTGTTGTAATTTTGTTCATTTCATAATCAGGACCATAAAAATAGCAGAGGCAGCCACAGTTTTAAATTTTTATGCTTATGATGAATAAAGAGTAACTTGTCACCATATCCCCCCAAGACTCAGATCACAAAGATAATTATTTGAGAAAAAGAAAGTTTTGATATGGAAGCTGGCAGTATAATTTTGAGTTGGGTGTCAAAACTAGACTTATTTCTGACACTCCAGAGACAGGGAGGAACAGAGTCAGGAACAAAAGTTCCTCTAATTACAACAACTGCAGTAGCTTTATTTCTGTTAGTTAACATGTATGCGGCTTGCAGATTTTGTGCAGGTGGTGAATACCAAGCACATTGTCCAAGGGGTAAAGGCACTGGGATCATTTGCACTGTGAGCAGGGTGGTAAAAGACAATGTTAAGTGCCTATCTTAGTACTTATGGTGTCAGTTTCTCTTCACAGAGCATTTGGGCCCAGACTGCAATGGGATCAACTGGAATCACTTTAGCTGGTGGGGATACATTTTCCTCTTTTGCAAGAAGAGTTCTATACAACTTGGAGGAAGTTGCCAGTCCAACCCCCATTCAAGTGAGCCTCCCCTGGTTCAGTATCTCGAGGGGCTCTGAACAATAGCTGATATTGGCCTTTTGTTAGCTCTCGAGCTAAGGTGTCAGGCCATAGACTTTGAAAAGACATTGTCAGAGGAACTTCTTTTGCAGCAGTTTCTAAGGGTCAGTAAGAAGCCACCCACATACTGGTTTCCACTAAATTTATTTTTGAACTGCCTCAGTAATAACCTTTGTCTATTTGCAAGGTAGATAATTGTGAAAGAGACCATAACTGCCAATTAGGGATGTAGACTTAAGGGTTACTTTTTGTTGAATGGAGATGTCATAGGGAGTCAAGATCAGAGGAGAGTAAATTATATACATTCATTTAGAAATAGTCTCCAGCCTCTGGCTTTGGCCTTCGGGTCTGCATTATCATAAGCTAGTAGAATAGTTTTATCACATCTTCATGCACATTTGACCATAATGTAAACAATTAGCAAAATTACCAGAACTGCCAACCCCATATTTATATGACCTATGATCAGGGATCTGGTGCCCTGCAGGATCCAAGAAAACAATGAGGAAAATCCCTCTGTCAGGGATTGTTGGGGAAATTGGTTGTAGCCAAATGACTTGTTCCGTATTTTGCCCAACTGGGTTTCTATTTCGGACGACTCATTTATGTAGGTGTAACACTTAGTGTTGGCCACCATGTAGATTGCCTCTGTTCTGTCAATATATAGTCTAAATCTATTATATTATGTAACACCATTTTAGCCACAGAGTTATTTGCTTTTTGTTGATCTACAATCACCTATGCTGTTTCATTGGCTATAATACCTAAAGTTAAGGACAAATTTCTTTATCATATGTTTCTGAGAAACAATCCCCATCAACTGCAGGAAAATCCTTAGAAAGTCCAGCCTGTCTCATCATCTTGTTGATCTATAGGCAGGTCTTTTCTTGTCTTAGAAAACAATTTTAGATCACTAGTCAAGTGTTTGGTTTAACTATATTTGTGGCTTAAAAAAGAAGTAACCATATGTACAAGTACACAAATATTACCCACTCCTCAACTCTCAAGACACAAATGTCCCCATTGAATATTTAGGCATTCACAAACAAATATATATCCTGGGGTGCACATAAGACCCTTGTTAGCTAATTGGAGTCAGTACTTTTGTATTGTGGGATGCAGGGCAGACATTTTGGAGCCAAAGAAAGGTCTGATTTAGTTCAGTATGGTTAATGAGAGAACATTCAGGGAGGGGGACGGGAGCCCCATGTGGCCAAGTTTTAACAGTCTTGAGTAGAGTACAGAGAGAAGTAGAGTGATTTGACTTGAAGTAGATTTCTTTCCAGTAATCTCCAAAGGGAGATAGAGGGTAGAAAATTACATTAAGTTTACATGAGGTAAAATTATAATTTGTCCCATTATATATAATGTGTCCATATGCAAGAGGTGAGCTTCAAAATTCTCGAGGTGGGTACTGATCATTGAGTGAGAGGACCTCATATTTGGGCATTGACAATAAGAAACATGAGATATAAGAATTATCTACTTTGATTAACAACTCAATAGGCAGGCAGGGCAGGCCAGTTTAATTGAACTGAAAAGTTAGTTACTAGAGAAAAATTTGTTACTGGTATAAGTAAAGCATCACTAAGGCCATAAACAGGTTTTGAATGAAAAATTCAAATTTGGGTTAAATTCCATGATTTTACTAATTTCTGGGAAATCCTAATAATTGAACTATTTTCTCATATATAGGCACAAGTCTAGAAAGCAATGACATAAAGTAAAATCATGGCAGTTAAGGGCCAGAGGTATAAAAAAAATTGCAGAAAAAGGCATAAATAATAAACTAGATCCCAACAATAGTTCTCACCCTTAAAAGTTGGTCATGTCTTAAGTTATAACAGGTATTAATAAATAATTGTATTATCACTATTAACTAACAAAGGAATGAAACATAATCCATATGTTCCTATGGTAACAGGTAAGTAATTTGGCTTATGATCACACAAATGCAAGTTAAACAATTAAGCAAATCAGGCAGCAGACATAGATAGCTAACCAAATAAATGATTAAGAATATGCCCAGCTAATAAGATATATGAGTATAAGTTGCCAGGAATTGTTCATTATTTATCTGAGGTGGTTTATCTTAAGTTTCAACTTGAGAGCTGGTCCAGGTTCACAGGTATACTGGTCAGCAGGTGCCACTGCTTCTGCTTCGTGGGTATTTGCATCTGCTGGAAGCTAGATCTTATGGGTCTGTAGTTGTGTCAAGAATCAACTTAAATGAGCATGATCAATCCATAACTTGATTTCCCCTAGTTTAATAGAAGAATGAGTTACAAGTAAAACCTGATAAGGTCTTACCCACTGGGGTTGGAACAAATTCTCGAGATGGAAGTCCTTCCATGTTTTGAGGAACACCCAATTTCTGGGCTTAATGTGATGGAGAAGAACATCTGTGGAATACATTATTCTATTAGAATCAATCTGTGAAGAGCACTCAAAATAAACCCCAATGATTGCATATACCCGACAGTACCTAATTCTTTTATCTATAAGTCAGCCGCTTGTCCCCTTAGTCACTGTGAATACAGAAAGGATCTCCCATGTAATGTTTCATAAGGGATTAACTGAAGCCTATTTCTATGACCCATTTAGAAGCCTATTTCTAAATCTTAGCAGTGCAACAGGCAATATTTTATCCCAGGCTAAGGTAGTCTCTTGAAAGATTTTAGTTATTATCTTCTTCAAAATATGATCCATTTTCTGTCTTTCCTGTAGATCGAGGTCTCTAAGACATGCATAAGTTCATTTTATTTTGAGCTGCTTAGAAATTTCTTGAGTTCAGAGTCAATGAAAGCACTACCAATGTTACTCTTAATGGAGAAAGGCAATCCAAACCTGAGGATGATTTCTTTGAGCAAAAATTTCACTACTTCAGAGGCCTTTTTAGAGCAGCAAGGGAATGCCTCACCCATCTAGTGAATGTGTCCACCCTTAATCATTAAGTAGCAATTCTCTTTGGCTCTCAGCATCACAGGAAATTCTATTTGGCAATCCTCCTCCAAACCTTCTTCCCTAGCTTGTATTCCTATTTGTGGTGGGGGTGGCCCTGTCCTGGAGTTATTTCTAGTACAAATTATTCATTTTTTAACAATTCTCTGTATAGTTCTCTGCATTCTAGGCCTTATGATGTATGGCTGTATCCATTGCAGGATGGCATCTCAGCCATAATTTATCCTTAGGTGTAATAGCCCAATGACCTCCTCCCTTAAATGTTTGAGGACCAGGACTATTTTTTGGTCATTCATGAGCCAAGTTTTAGATTCTTCCCGTGTTGGATTGAATCTCCATTCTTTTGATCTTTCTTTTTATATTTCAAGTCTATACAGGATATTAAACTATAAGCAAAGGAGCCTTTCCAAAGTTTTTAAGAAGTAGCTCCCAGCTATTTGGTACATCTCAATGTTTGGGTTTTCCAAGGGCATGTCAGTCAAGTCTGGCCTAATAGAGTAAACTTGCTCAGTCATTTGCAAACCATCATGTAAAGGCTCTTTAGTCAGATTTGGGATAAGGTGACAGGATTTAAGCAGGTCACAGTTTTTAGAGTCACATTAAGATCTTTTAATATAAAATAGCCTTGCATTTCCCTAGGCAGCCTGAAGTTAGTCAACAGTCCCTTTTCAGTTTGAGCAGCAGCAGCATACAATTTGACATATGCACCATGGTCTGTTGTCCCAAAGTGAACTTTTCAGCTTCTTGTAGCAAGTCACAAGTGGTGGCTGTAGCTCTCGAACATGTAGGAAACCCTTGAGTAATAATGTTCGAAGTCTGAGAAATATGCTACTGGTTATTTGATGTGTCTCAAATTTTGTGTTAGCAACCTCAATGCTACCCCTTGTCATTCATTTATGGAAAGGTCAAAAGGTTTCTTTAAATCTTGCAATTATAAAGCAGGGGCAGTGAGCAGTTTTTCTCTGATTTCCTGATTTTCTGGAAAGCCTTCCAACGACCTCCAGTTGAAGTCAGGGTTCATCGTCCATGCTCTGTAAGCCCTCACATAGAGGTTTTGCCATGAGTCCAAAACTGGGGCTCCAAATGTGACAAAATTCTACTATTTCTAGGAATCCCCATAATTGTCTTCTTGATACAATAGCATGAAATTTTGCACATATGAGATCTCATCCCGTTTCCTTTCCTTTTCATAAAATAATTCCAATTGAAAGATGGTGGTATAATCTGAAGACCTGCATATTGGCCACTGTCTCTCAGATCCAAGGAAATATTATGGCAAGGCAGTGTTACAATAAAACACTATCTTATTCCTTTTCATGGGTTTGTAGCTAAAAATTTCCCAATTTTATAAAATGCATCCCCAAGGATTATAGGTTGGAACTGAGCTCATATTTCTCATTGTTTTAAATTACTATGGTCAGCTGTTATGAAACCTCAAAATTTAAGAACTGGTTTACTAGTTCCCAAACAAATCAAATGTGGTCTCAAAAGGCTTTAGTCCTTTAGGCTAGTTAGGGAAAGTCTCCAAAATCCAGTGTCTAAGCAGAACCAAATGCCCGAAAGGACAGAACCTTGATGCTGTAGCTCACAAGCTCTGCTACTTACCAGTGATGTCTTACAAGCCAAGTGCTTTGTCTCCTTCACTGCAGAATAGATAGCTAAATTGGTCAGCAATGCTCAGCCAGCAGCCAAACACTTGGGGCTGTCCCTGAGAAAATGAAACTCAGTCAGCTGCTGGACAGATTATGAAGGTGGCTATCAGCCAAGGGCCAATGGGCTATGTGTGAGATGTCGCCTAGGAAAAGTCCTTTCATATTTGCCAAAAATTGTTACAGGTCCGAGACGGAGTTCATTTGCCCAATGCATAGAAAGCTAATCATATTGATACTGGGGTGCAATGAAAGAAAGTAGAAGTTTATTACAAATGAAGGAAGATGGACAGCAAACATTTAAAGATCTAAGCTCCTCAATGGCTTATAATCATGGTCTTTTAAGGGCAAATAATCATGAGTAAGGGGTTCAAGATCAAGGGTTATGTTGATTTGCTAGTTATGAAGTAAGCTTCCACAATTTTCTTAATCTAACTTGTATCTCCTTTGAAGTCATCCTGTCCCCTGTCTTCATGACTGCAAACAAACCAAAGGTTTTCAAAACATCTTGGGATAGTGAGTTGGTGATATTATGGTAAGAGCAAAAACACAGACATAGCCATCTTGTGCTTAACAGAGTACATTCTTTTGTTATATTAAGCAGAGTATAGTATTATATTCTTCCCTGAAACTTGGCAGACAGGCTTCCCAGGACATGACTAACATCCTTACTTAATCTTTAGCTTCAGTTTGCTTTTTGACAGACAAGGCAGCCAAAACTCTTAAAATGGCTAACTTAATAATTTTACTAGAACCTAAATTCTAGTGTTTTATTTATGATTTGCTATCAGCTTCAGTACCTGAACTGGACACTGATATAAGAAGGCACAGAATGCCCTTAATATGACTTACATACAATTAGGTAGAAAACATATTTTATTCCAGTGTGTGGGAATCACAACTCTTATTATTATATTATATTCAAACCTCTACATTAAGTGGGGTGTAAAAACTTTAAGAGGTGCTATATGCATCACTCCATGACATGGGTGAACATTACCACACTATTATGCAGCACATGGATAAAGAGTGAAGACTCTAGATATAAATAGCCAGGGTATTGACTATTTATTTTGAGCCCAATTATTTAAACTCTCTATGTCTCAGTTTCCTCATCTGTAAAGACAACAATACTTATTAGTTATGAGTATTCTGAGTCAATACATATAAAACCCTTGAAACAGTGGCTGGCACAAACAGCACAATAAATAGAGCTATTGTTATAGTCAATGATTCTGATGTCCAAAGTAGATAAGAATACCCGTTCACCTACCTCAGAGAAATATGTCTTAATCAATTAATTCCTGTAGATATCACATGTCACACTAGCTCTTTAAGAACATCTTCACAGATAGCCAAAGCTTTCTGGGAAATATGAGCCTTGGCTTTAGAGATAAATGCCATACAATTTCACACCACAGCTACATGCTTCACCTAAATCAAATATGCTTGTTGGAGGGAGATTATCCAACTCTGTTTTAATATTTTAAGATGCTTTCTATGTTCTGGCAGGGGGATTCTCAACTATGATATAAACTGGCTATAGTGACTCTTTTCAGGATGAAGGTATCAGAATAAAGAAGCTATTGAATAGGGATAAGGTATATTGACTTGGAAAGATTAATATCTCTGGTTTCAACAAAAAGTGCTTGATGAAAATATTATTTAATCTCTTTGAACCACAGCTTCTCACCCCAAAGAATGAGGTTTGATATATACATCTCAATTCTAAAACCCACATATGTGTGCATGCATATACATGCACACACACATGCACACTGAGATATTGATTTAATATTTTTCCAAAAATAAAAATTTAATTTCAACATTCCATCACTTAATATAAAACAAGAGCCTTCTGAAAATTATGTAATATATGTATTGTGGACTAAATCGTGAAAAAGTCCAAGCCTTCTTTTACGTGATAAAAGCGTTTAACTTACATTTATTATGGTTCAACTGAAGCAAAAGTAACTCAAGGTCATGGGAAAAAATAATAAATTAACAGATAGAGAGTAAACTGGAAATCAACAGAAAGATAAAAGGCAACTGATGAAAAATGAATTATCTTGGCAAATGGGCAAGTTTGAGATACTAAAATAAAATGTGTAATGGGAACATATTGAAGTCCAGCATAAAATCAGAAGACAGTATTTGCTGAGTTCTTCCATACAACCCAAATTGAGTCATAATGATTAGCTTAGTAAGGATTTAAGTAGCTTTAAACAGAATAAAATAAACATATCCATTCACAACGGTATTTCAAAATTCTTCTTCATCCTAGAGAGTGAGGCCTGAGTAATACCAAATGACATGAGAAGTATGCTGATTTCATTCCTTTTATTACACATACAGCTCCCTAGGGCAGGGCAGGCTGGTGAAAATTCATGTAAACTGGTACGTTGTGAGTTCTTACTTATAAGGCATTAATAATACATCAGAAAGACAAAAGAATACTCCAAACAATAAACTCTAACAGCCTTGAATTTTCTTAGTTCAAGTCACACCATGGTTTCCTCTCTCTGCTGCAATTTCTTTCCCTTATCCTTAGTGAGCTTCCTCTGGTGGGACAGAACTCATTTCAAGAGTCTGGGTTATTTTTCAAAACTTGAATTGAGTTGATGTGAGTACCTAGAGTATGATGTATGTATACATGTGTGTATGTGTGTGTGTGTGTGTGTGTGTGTGTGTGTGTGTATATATATATATATATATACACACACATATATATGCATATATACATAGACATACACATATAAATACATACATATATATGTATGTATGTATTTTTTTTTACTGTGGAAATATTTACTCTGGATCATTTTTATCTCTTTTTATAGATAAGATAAACCTGTGACTGACAGGTTTCAAGATAACTCAAGAGACCACAGCGGCTAAGTCATCTAATTTTCTCTCTTCTCAGAGATTTTTGGTCTTTTAGGACATTGGTTACCCAAATAAAATACAAATTTGCAAGGAAAATGAGAGAAAGTAGAAAAACGATCTAAAATGACTATGTAGGCAAAAATAAACATTTTGAGGAAGCAATGAAGCATTTTATATGCAGATGAATATATTTAATTTTTAAGTGAGAATTTTAAAAACACGGCTGCCCTACGTATCATAAAAATGACTACATGATAGTAACCTATGAAGATACTAGTAGAACATTGTATATTGATTAACAGTCTGAGAGTTTGGGCACCTAAATTATGAGTTTAAAATTATGACTCCAGGTTGGTTAACTTCTATGTGCCTGTTGCCCCATATACAAAGCAAGAATATCTATTTTATAGTTATGTTTTGCTTGGCAAATTGTATGTATCCGATAAATGTCGGAGACTGTTATTGCATACTTTTATTTTGCTGTTGTTTTTCTTAGTATTAGGACAATTGATTGTCACATTCAGACTTAAATGATGTCTTACTGTTCTGCCTAAATACTTCCAGTATCTGTGTACAATAATGCATTATTCAAAAGGAGAACCATTAAGTGAGCTTTGGACCATTTGGTTGCTATATTTTCTATACCGCCTTAAAACATGGTAGAGTGAGAAGATGTCTTTGAAGACAAGCCTGAATATGAATCTCAAATTTTCCACTTACTAATTCTGTGACATCAAAAATGTTATTCTACTTCCCCTGGGGTAAAAAATGTACACAAGGTCTTCCTAACCCCCATAAAAACAAAAACAAAAACAAACAAACAAACAAAAAACAATAGTAATGAAGGTCAATAAACCTATTTACATTGTTATGAGAGTTGACAAGTAAAGACTAGAGACTTACTGAAGCAACATATTCCCCTTAACGAGCATCATCTGGGTTTCCTTACTAAACTCAAGAGATTCTAAAAGAGCTTTCCAGAATTATCATTCATCTATTTATTGTCTCTTTCCCCTCTTCCTCTCACTATTTTTTCTCCCCCTCCTTTTTTTCTTCCTCTCTCTCTCTCTTTCCTGCTCTAATTCTATGAATATTTTATGAGTTTTTTCTCTTTAGTTACCCAAATCTGTTAAAAATAATGGGACAGATATTAAGCTTGCTTAATATTTTATCATCAATTCTGTCTAGCTTCTTGATAGAACTCTTCACCTTGTATTAAATTACCTGTTTACATATTTTGTATCCTCAGCTAGAATTTGATATGCTCTTCATCACAGAATCCACAGCAATTTACAGTGATGCCACATAGTCCGAAATTCCACACATACATGTTTTTATGGGGGAAACATCAGTTATTGATTCTACTGACATCTGAGGGGAAAAAAGAACTTGCAATAATTATTCAGGACATGATGTATGAGTAACTGACATGTTAATTCTAGCTTTTGGTATATTATAAATGGTTTCAGCAACCTGTTCCATGAACTGTTGTAATAGAATGTATATGAAACATCTGTTGAGTTCTGAGAACTCTAGTAAATCCAAAACTCAAAAATCTTCCCTGAATAAGAAGATGGCAGTAGTTTGCTAGTAGAGTGATGCTAGCAAAATAATGACATTTTGTACTATGATTAAGACCGAAATTGAAGAAAACCGTTAATATTCGCCCAAAAAATAAGTGATTATTGCAACAAAAATAAAGTATGCAAGCATCAAATTTCTCCTGATTAGATTTAAAATCTGCATGAAGTAGGTAAGATATGAGGTATCCATAAGTTTCTCAGGTTATTAAAGAAAACAATAGAAGCAGCTTGCTCGGGCTCTTAAATATGCTCAAGAAAATTCCCACTAATGATCTTTGGCACTGGAAATCCAGTTATTATTTGATGTAGTTTCTGTTTTTTATTTTTAAATCTCCTACTTCATAGGACTATAACTCAGTAGGAAAATAAGGGAGCGTGCTTTTGAAATAATTTCACTAATTTTCAAAACACATTACTTTTTTATACATGTGAAAAAGAAAATCTAAATAATTAATTCCTTCTAAGAGAAGCATGGGTTTTGGTCATATTAAATTGGTTTTCAGTCCAGATACCACCACTTTATAGCTGCCAGAACTTGGGCATATTAAATAGCATATTTTTTTTCTTACTCTACACCTACAGTGTTTAACATAGAACAGAGAGGAACATAAACTTTGGAATAGAATAGACTAGAGTGTGAAGTCTATTTTGCTAGTGACTTGGAGAGATGATGTGTTCTGTGTAGCCGCTGTTATAAAAGGAGACAAGGAATCTGATAAGATTGTTTTGAGTACTGAATAAAATGTAGTAGCACAGGGAATGGCCCAGTGGTGGTTACTTCATAAATGCCAACAGTTTTCATCCTCACTCTCCACCCCTCCATCATTCAGATCCCCATACAACTTATACCTTTCTCAAAGTGAGTATTCCATCAAAGGAAGATCAATGGTTACCCTCAAGGTCATGGGTTACCTAGCTCTCAAAGGGTTGGGGGAGATCTCTGGCAGATAATTACTCTGTATCTAGATACAAGATAACCATTCATAAATAGATCATTTTGTAAATAAAGAATGTAGTGTGAACATAACTACAGAATCAAAAGGTATATCTTTCTTTAGAGAGACCATCACATTCACAACCATGGCCATGTAAACACGCACACAAAATTTAGGAAGAAGACTGTTAAATAAGCACACACAAAATATGCAGTGTGGAAAACAAGTATGTGTGAGTGAACAAATGAAGAAAGAGTGTGGTAATAAAAGAACAGGATCTATAGATTTGAGGGTTTATGTCCTCTCCACTGTCTGTTGTCTATCTCTTCTCACTCTTTCTTGCCGCACTGGCCACAGATGCTTATATGAGTCCTTTTAAAGTCAAAACTAAGGCTACAAAGCTCAGTCAACAGTCCACCACCAAACTAACTGCTCTACCTTTTTTATGCATTATTTTCATATGTCTTATCTGAAACTCTCCCTCCAACACAGATCTGTTCTCTAATTATTATAAATTAATATACACATGAATTATTTCCTCAGAGTAAGAATATTATCCCATATTTAGCACTAAGAAAGCAGAGCTCAGGATGGAAGCAATACTTTTCTTTTAGTTATTGTTTTTAATCAATACCAACATTGCGTGACTTAGTGTTCCCTGTTGGGCTCAATGAAAAATTGAAATAAGAGTCATGATGATTCAACACATTGATGCAACATATGAAGTTAAGTAATAGTACCAGATAATGCAACAAGAGGGAGCCAGAGTGATCCATGATTAACTGTTGTGTAAGTGGCAGAGAGGCAATACTTGCTGTAGAAATCTGCAAAAGAAAGAGGCCTAGTATAGCACAGACTAGTCTAAACATATAGAATTTTAACAGGAGATTTTCAATAATTTACACAATGGAAACAAAATGGGGAGTCACCCAGTTGGGAAAGCTGCATGAGCAAAGTTATGGTAGCCAGAAAAAAATAGTTGTTTCTGTGGCAGTAAGTAAACATCTTTGTCTTTAGAGAAATAGGTTGGAGAAATCAAGTAAAGGACAGGCTAGTGTAACATCTTGGAAGGACATGTATGCTAAACAGAGTAATTAGTTGTAAACAAGTTGTAAAATAGAAAAAAAATAAATGCAATGTTACTACATGAGTACATTTAAAAAATAAATTAGGTTTTTAAGACAGTATGATGCTACAATAGTGGATACTTTATCTTATGCATTTGTTAAAACACATAGAACTGTACAACACAAACAAAATTTAATGTAAACTATGGATTTTATTTAATAATTATGCATCAATATTGGTTCATAAATTGTGGCAAATATAACACAAAAAACAAAATGTTAACAAAAGAAACTGTGAGAGGGTAGAAGATTGGAAGAGGATATATTGAAACAGTCCATACTAAGGGCTCAATTTTCTGTAAACCTAAAACTGTTTTAAAAATAAAATATATTAATTAAAAAAGCTCTATTTAAAGAGGGAAGGAAACACCAGATAATCCACATAACTGCCCAAAATATTGTATTTCATATAATGCCAAAATTATAACCAGAATCACATGACCATTCTCAAGCTTCAAAATTACTCCTAGCCCACTCCAGATTTTCTCTCCTTCACAGAGGTTTAAAATTTTTCATCTACTTTTGGAAATCTCCTTGTCTTTTAGACTAAGAATCTGTACTTAAATGTTCATATTGTTGTAATTCACAAGCTGTTTTCTTGGTTAAATTACAAAGTTATATGTTGTGTTTTATTTTGAGGGTTGACAGAATATGTGGATTTTCCTTATTTAAACGTAATCTTATAGAGTAGCGTAAGATAGACGCTTGGAAAGTTCTCTCGATTTAGGAAAAAAAGTAAATAAATCTTTAACCACCCATTTAGGGCATTGTTTAAACTTATGTAAATGGATAAGAATTTGTGCGTGTGTAAGACATTGCTTCATACTGTGATGCTTTAAAAATGCATGTTTCCTTTAAGTCCTAAAAAAAACTATAAACCTTCATGAGGGCCTTCTGTAAAAGATTGTTTCCACAAGAACTCTGTTGTGTTTTTCCTTGAATAACGATGTGGTATTTGTGATAAAGTAAAAGGAGATAGGGAAAGATGCATTATTTGTGTCTTGCTGCTATAATATATTACCACAAACTCAATGGTTTAAAACAATACAAATGTATTACCTTACAATTCTAAAGATCAAAAATCCAAAATGAGCCTTACTACAGGGATAAAATCATGACATTGACAGAGGCTCCAGGGGAGAATCTGTGCTTTGCATTTTTGAGTTTATGAAGGAAACTCACATTCCTTAGTTTGTAGCTTCTTCTTTATCTTCATATCACATCACTCCAAGCAACATTTTCCTAATCATATTACATTTTTTTCACTCTGATCCACCTGCCTTCCTTTTATAAGGACCTATGTAATTACATTGAGTCAATCTGGGTAATCCAAAATAATCACACCATATCAAGAACTTTAACTTAATCACATCTACAAAGAATCTTTTTTCTATTTCTGAGGATTATGTTGACATCTTTGGGGTCTATTGTTCCACCTACACAGAGGGCTAGATCAGAAGGAGCATATGGATGGTTTACCTGTTTGAGAAATGGAAAAAGAGTCAGGTGTACAAGGGAGTTAAAAGTAAAAAATGAATCATAAAAAAGGAAAAATGAGCCAAATGTGTATCATAAAAGCCTAAATACACACTTAACATGGTTTATTTTTAATGAAATTTATTAAGAAGATTCTGGTAATCATGCTATTTAGATTATACAAAATATAGGTTTTAGGTACCTCTATTGTGCTTCCCTGGCGATTATAACAATTAATGTGAAATTAATTTTCAATTTTGGTTTGTAAGGTAGCTCTACAGTTTGTGAAAGATTTGTGGAAAAAAGGAGTAGATAAAGTGATTTGACTGTATTATACAAATAAAACTTTCATTTCCTATCTATGTTTAATTTATGAACAGAACAGTTACACATTACTTCAATTGATTTAATGTAAATTTTTCTTTCATTTTACCCAAGAAAAACATGATTATAATAAACATGTTGTAAATAAAAGTTCCTATTCCAAAATATCAGGATTACTAGGAAGCTGCTATTTTAAACAAATTGTGTTGTTGCTTTATGTCAAACAATGAGTTTGAGGAGAAAGACAAATACAGGTTAGTGTCATGAATCTGCTATTTAGTAATAATTTAAACTAATTCTTAATTCTTAATTTTCTTACCTACACAAGGGCATACTAATGCTTTCCTCATTAGTATTTTTTGGTAATAGATGAGATAATATATGAAAACTGTCTGAGATATAAAACAGAAAGCAACAAACCAAACAAAAAATAAATTTATATACATAGACAACAGAAGGATGGTTACCAGAGGGGAAGGGGATAAGGGGAGAATGAAGGCAGTAAAAGAGGTAAAATATATGGCAATGTAGGGAGACTAGACTTTGGGTGATGAGTACACAATGCAACATACAGCCAATGTATTATACAATTGTACATTTGAAACTTATATAATCTTATTAACTAATGTCAGCCTAATCAATTTAAAAAGTGTCTGCGATATAATAATAGTCATTATTTATTGATTGTCACCTTGTAGCTCAGTAAATGGTAATTAGAGTTAGGTAAGTACATAACATCCATTAATCTATTAATCCATTATTGAATATCTACAATATGTCAGGTATTGAGCTGGAGTTGGTGAAACCAAGAATTGATATAATGGGGATAGAGCTAAGTCTTCCTTGTCCATTCTGAACCCCTAGCATTTAGCTCAATTCTCTCTAAAAAGTAGGTTTCCAATTAGTATGTATTTAATTAGTACATAGACTAATGAGACACAGCTTGTTCAATCAAAATTCTCACTCTCTTATTACTGTGGTGGAGAAAAAATAAAATAAAATAAATGTTTATAACTAAAACTATAGGTTTGTATTTAAAAGGAGTATTGAGAGCTTTGGGGTCAGTGGAGGAACACCTATGGGGAGAAGACTTTCTGATTACCTATCAGGTGAAAAAGTGGGAGAAGGGCATTCCAAGGAACTGGAACTTTTCATGTGAAAAAAAAAAAGAATAGTGATATAATGTGGCACGTAAGGGAGATTTTAAAACATCTATACTAAATATCAGGAAAAAAAAGTAGAATAAACACTTCTAAGTGTTCATCTCTCTATCAAAATTCAGTCATAGACTATAGAACAACCTTTGTCACAATTCTGGAAAGCAAAGCTTTACAGCATGCAAATAAATGTTGAATCAAGAAAAAGGCGATTTTAAAATGGTAGGAAAGCTTGGTGGCATTTTTACTTGCCCTCACCCTACCTCCTGTCAAGCTGACTGTGATCTTGAAGAAGGCAGACAAGATTTCCTGTATGGAAACCTGGTCTCTGATTCCAGAGAGAACAAAGCAGACATTATTTGTGAAGAATTAAGATATCTTTTTTTTTTTTTAATATGATAACCTGTCTGACAACTACCTGGAAGACTAATGCAGGGTCCTCATTTCTGTTTCACATGACTCAGAACTCACCCAGAGAAGAAAAGCAGGGTGCAGTTCTTGAAAATAAAAAAAACAAGAAACCATAGCTTCCAGGGGCGAAAGATTACTGGTGAGATATACAATAGAATGTCAAAAGTCTGAGAGAAAAAGCTGGAGAAACAGATTCTTTGGGAAATTAGAGCATTCAAAAACACTCAGTACACCAGAGAACAGAAAAAAAAAAAAAAAGGCACACATGCCCACAGCAGAATGTATGTTCAAAAAGGACCTGAGGAGACACTAAACTTTCATCTCTGATTTCTAGGCTGAGTGCAAGCAGAAAGTGCAGGCTAAGCCACATTTATGAATAGCCTGGTTAAACATTGAAGAAATGCTCCAGCACAGAACAAATCTGTAAATACTTGGAGTGATTGTTTTGTTTTGTTTTATTTTTTATTTCTTTTTAACTTTTTTCTCTCTGTTATTGTTTGGGATTTTTTTAATTTACTCTTAGCGTTTAAGTAAATCTCTGTCAAAGATCAGACACTGCAGACACCATAAACAAGAGTAGAGACAAAAAAATGAGTTTATAAAAGTTACTAAACAAAAACCTCTCAGAAATCAATAAAAAGAAACCCTAATGAGGGGAGCAATTTAATTTCCGGATATACCAATTTACAATAAACTAAATGTCCCATTTTCAACAAAAGTTATGAAGCATGCAAAGAAACAAAGAAATAAGGTCCGTCACAGATGAAATTAATAAAAATATTTCAAAGGAAGCACAGACTGATTATCTTAGATAAATATTTTAAATTAAGCATCTTACATATGTTCAAAATGCTAAAGGAAACCATGGGCCAATTGATTTTTGACAAGGATATGAATACCATTTTATGGGGGAAAGAATAGTCTCTTCAACAATATTGTGATGGTACAATTGAACAGCAACAAGTAAAAGAATGAAATTGAACCCTTACCTCACACTATATACAAAAAATTAACTCAAATGGATGAACAACTTAAATGTAAGAAGCAAAATTATAAAATTTTTACAGTAAAATAACAAAAGGAAAATTTTGATTATCTTAAATTTGGCAATAGATCTTACCTATGAAATAAAAAACATGAACGACAAAAGAAAAAAAAAAGATAAATTGGGCAGTATCAAAATTAAAAACTTATACAACAAAGGACATTATCAAGAAAGTGAAAAAAATCTACAAAATGGGAGAAAATATTTACAAATCATGCATCTGATAAGGATTGAGCATTCAGAATATATAAAGAATTCTTATAACTCAAAAACAAAAAAGACAAGTGACCACATTTAAAAAAAAATAAGAAAATAACTTTAATAAATATTTATCCAAAGAAGATATTTAAATGGCCAACAAGCATGCAAAAAGATACCTAAGATTATTAGTCATTAGGAAAATGGAAATCAAAATAACAAGGAGGTAACACTTTAAAACAGTTGGATAAATATAATCAGAAAAATACAAGTAAAATAACAGTCTTGGTGCAAATGTAGAACATTTATAACCCTTGTACATTGCTGATGAGAATGTAAAATGGTTTAGCCTGTGTGGAAAACAATTTGACATTTTCTCAAAAAGTTAAATGTGAAATGATCATATTATTTAACATATATTCTCCTAGATATATAGTCTAGAGAACTGAAAGCAGGAATTCAAAAAAAATACCAATGCACAACTATTCATATCAGAACTGTACATGATAGTTAAATGGTGGAAACAGCCCAAATATACATCAACAAATTAACTGATAAACAAAATATTGTATGTACATATGATGGAATATTATACAAACAAAAAAGGGATGAAGTACCAATACATGCTATGATAAACCTCAAAACATATGCTAAGTCAAAGAAGCCATACAAAAAAGTTACACATACTGAGATTTCACTTATACAAAATATCCAGGACAGGTTAAATGCATAGAGATAGAACACTAATTACCAAGGCCTGGGGAAAGGTGAGATTGGGAAACAACCATTTAATATGAATGGGATTCCTTTTCTGGTGGAAGAAATATTTTGAAATTAGATACAGGTAGTAGTTGTAAAATACTATCCACTTGCTAAATGCCAAAGAATCATTCAATTTAAAGTGGTTAATTTGAGAGTGACATCAGAAACATGGTGGGTGAGAGACATCCCCAGATCTCTACCCTTGAAATAATAATAAGCTGAACATCTAAAACTCAACAAAAAAAACTCAATGCAGACCAACATGTCTGAGCATTGGCTCTGCGCATAAGAGCTATCACAGCCTAAAGAGACACCTTTATATAATCAATCTTCTCTCTGGAAAATAAGCATAATACATTTCCATTAATGTCCAGGTGTAGAAATAGTCCATTCAACACAATGAACAACCAAGGTAACAAGGCAGGTCAGAGAGAAAGAGAAAAATCTCCAGAAAATAAGCTTACCAACATAGAAATATCTGACTTAAATGACAGAGAATTCAGGACGGTACTTTGGAAAAAAACTCAATGAGATCTAAAACAAATCATATCAACAATTTCATGAACTGAAAAATACAACTAGATGAACAGAATGAGTTGTTTAGCAAGGAGATTGAAACTCTCAGAAAGAACCAAGTAGAACTTCTGGCAATGGAGAAAACACTGCAAGAGATGAAAAATGAAACAGCAAGCTTGGGAGATAGATTAGTCCAAATGGAGAAAAGGCTGAGTGACATCAAAGACAGAAATCTAGAAATAACTCAGAAGGAAGAAGAGAGAAACCAAAGAATGAAAAATAATGAAAGAAATACAAGAACTAGCTGATACCATCAGGAGAGGAAACATAAGAATACTGGGTTTTCTCAAAGGGGAGGAAAAGGAGCAGAGATTAGAAACCATTTTCAGACAAAGAGTTGACGAGAATTTTCCAAATCTAAGAAATGAGCTAGAGCTTAGAATTCAAGAAGTCAACAGAATGCCCAATTTTCTCGACTCACAAAGGTCTTCTCCAAGACACATTGTATTAAAATTATCAAAAATCAATGACAAAGACAGGATTCTCACAGCAGCCAGAGAAAAGAAAATGATGTCCTATAAAGAAAAACCCATTAGATTATCATCGGACTTCTCAGCACAAACTCTACAAGCCAGAAAGGAGTGGAATCAAATATTCAAACTATTAAATGAAAGGAACTACCAGTCAAGAATAATGTATCTAGCCAGGCTCTACTTTAGATATGAAGAAGAAATTAAGACATTTCCAGACATAAAAAAAAAAAAAGTTGAGAGAATTCTCCAGTACAAGACCTGCATTACTGAAAGGAAATACTGAAAGGGGTCACCTCATCTAAAATAAAATAACAACAATAACAAAAATATATAACAAGGAATAAGGCAACTAGCAGGCATATAGAAGCAGAGGAGTACAACCCTTACTAAGGAGAGGGCATTATAAGCTTAAACAGTAGGAAAAGATTTGCTACAGCAAGATAGTAATGAACATTCAACATACATAGGAACAAATTGAGACAACAATAACTGAAAAGTGGAGGAATCAAAGATCCAAATTCGAAAGGGGAATGTAGACAAGGCACACGCAGAAGAAAATGGACCACTACATATATATAATTATCCTCTACATATTTGTAATTATAACCACACAACAAAGATTCAGAACTAAAGCATATAACATAAAACGAGAAGGACCAGAAGGAAAACCCACAAAACACAACCAAAATAAAAACAAACAAACAAAAACAATAACAACAACAAAAACAGAAACACAGAGAAAATGCAATGGAAACATCGAGCTACCAGAAAGCAAAAGATAAAATCGTTATTGGGAACCTCATATTTCAATAATCACCCTAAATGAAATGGACTGAACTCACCAATAAAAAGGGATGGAGTTTAAGATTAGATCAAAACACAAAACTGAAACATATGCTGCCTCCAGGAGACACATCTCAGCTCCAAAGACAAATACAGACTCAAAGTGAAAGAATGAAAAATAATATTTCAAGTACATTGCATTCAGAGAAAAGCAGGAGTAGTAGAAAAAATAGACTTCAAAATAAAAAAGGCAAGGAAAGATACTGAGGAACACTTCATAATGATAAAGGGAATCACGCACCAAGAAGAATAACACGTATTAATATCTATGCTTCC
This sequence comes from Eidolon dupreanum, assembly GCA_028627145.1. Lineage (NCBI taxonomy): Eukaryota > Metazoa > Chordata > Mammalia > Chiroptera > Pteropodidae > Eidolon > Eidolon dupreanum. The sequence goes on along the minus strand of CM053503.1, from coordinate 85,830,290 downwards.
AATCAGGGAAACTCAAAATATATAAAGCAATTACTAACATAAGTAAAGGGAGAAACAGACCAAAACCCTATTGTAGTAGGGGACCTCCACTGTCAGATATGGACAGATCATTCATACAGAAAATCAATAGGGAAATAACATCCTTAAATGATACATTAGACCAACTGGACATAATTGACATTTACAGAGCCTTTCATCCCAAAAGAGTTGCTTATACATTCTTCTCTAGTGTACATGGAACATTCTCAGAGATTGACCACATATTGAGACAAAGAGATAGCCTCAACAAATATGAGAGAGTTGAAATCATACCAATCATATTCCCTGATCATAATGCTTTGAAACTAGAGATCAACTGCAAAAAGAAATCAAAGAAACACAAATGCATGGAGATTAAACAGCATGCTACTGAAGAATGACCGGATCAGAGAAGAAATAAAAAGAGAGATCAAGAGATACAAAAAAGCGAATGATAATGATAGTACGACATATCAAAACTTTGAGGACTTGGCAAAAGCAGTCATAAGTGGAAAGTTCATATCATTACAGTCGTACATTCAATAACAAGAAAAAGAGCCTAAATAAGCTAATGCTTCATGATTAAAACAAACAAGCAAACAAACAAAACAAACAAACAAACACACAAACAAAAAACACTAGAAAAGGAAGAAAATTAAATCTAAAGTCACCAGAAGGAAAGAAATAATCGCAAGTAGATCAGAAATAAATGAAATTGCAAACAAACAAAAAAAAATCGAAAATATAAATGCGACAAAGAGCAGGTTTTTTGAGAAGGTTAATAAATTGACAAACATTTGGCTAGATTCGGTTAAAAAAAAAAGATAAAAGACACAAACAAAATCAGGGATGAAAGAGGGAGAATTATCACAGTCACTGAAGAAATACAAAGGATTATACAAGAATATTATGAAAAAGTATGTAACACCAAATTTCATAACCTGGAAGAAATGGGCCAGTACTTAGAAAAATACAATCTTCCAAGACTGAATCAGGAAGATCTGGAAAAATCTACGGACCAATCAGTGGTATGGAAATGGAAACAATCAACCAAAACCTACCAAAAAGTAAAGGTCCAGGACTGGATGGTTTCACCAGTCAATTCTACCAAACATTCAAAGATTTAATGCCTATTCTCCTCAAACTCTTCCAAAAAGTCGAAAAGGAGGCAAAACTTTCCAACTCACTTTATGAGCCAATATTACTCTGATACCAAAACCTGGTAAAGATAACACACACACACACACACACA